>CM030179.1:3655367-3712867 GCA_017639675.1 Aplochiton taeniatus | reverse complement strand
TCCAAAGCCAGGGCCACTTTAATATTTCAATAAGTAAGTATGAATGTTTGTTTTTCCAACCCCGTCGTCACAGTTGACAACTCTTAAACTCATTTAAAAATAAAATGTGAGGACAACCCCAAGTTTTTTTTGTAGCCTGCATTGAAAAAATGTGGAAGCCTTTTCTAAGCCTGTTGATGGCGATATGAAGTATAGTTAAATACAATATATAAATAAATTCACTAAATTGAGATCATCTTCAGTACGGATATGGGAAAATGACTCCTTTGGGCATTTGTGATATTGTGCTGCTTGGTCGCCGAGCTTGACAAAGAAGAGGATTAGGGAGTATATTTACACACTGAAGTTCCATAAAGCATGATGGTATTATGACTCACATTCCATGGAGCAGATCTTTGCACTAAGAACATTTCCTGGAGGGAAAATTCTCAGTAAAGAAAGAAAAATAAGCTAAGTAGTCCCTCAGTAAGGGTCAGTAGATATGGAGAAAGAGACACCTGCTGGTCATAATGTGGACTGTCTAGAACTGGTCTGACCATGTACATTTACAAACACATCTATAATTGCTTACCAATAACTATCTGCAATAGATTCTTTCTGAACTGTAACATTTGTAAAAGCAGGTATACATATATATATATATACATATTAACAACAACAACTACAGGAGTCCATCTACTCCAACCACACACACACCACCTCCCCACCACCACCACACACACACACACACACACACACACACACACACACACACACACCACCCCCCCCCCACACACACACACACACACACACACACACACACACACACACACACACACCACCTCCCCACCACACACACACACAGCAGCAGCCGTATCGATCGTACAGATTAAATGATAAAGCTGAGGGTGTGGAAAATGGCCCCTGATCAATTGCCATTATGGTGAGAAACTAACAGGTCTGAAGGATTACCAAAAAGTAATAATAATAATAATAATAATTCATTTAATTTATATAGCGCTTTTCAGACACCCAAAGCACTTTACAATTGAGGACATAAGTGACCTAATGGAGAGATGGGAGAATCACTGTCCTTACTTAGGTTGCTAATGGAACCAATGTTGAAGCTGGAGAATCACTGTCCTTACTTAGGTTGCTAATGGAGCCAATGTTTAAGCTGGAGAATCACTGTCCTTACTTAGGTTGCTAATGGAACCAATGTTTGAGCTGGAGAATCACTGTCCTTACTTAGGTTGCTAATGGAACCAATGTTTAAGCTGGAGAATCACTGTCCTTACTTAGGTTGCTAATGGAGCCAATGTTTAAGCTGGAGAATCACTGTCCTTACTTAGGTTGCTAATGGAACCAATGTTTAAGCTGGAGAATCGCTGTCCTTTCTTAGGTTGCTAATGGAGCCAATGTTTAAGCTGGAGTCTTGCCCTTCGAAACGATGAAGGAATGATAACATGCATAATAGTTAAGTAATGGTTTGTTTTATCCAGTCCATCTGATCTGCCCACTCCGAACAAAACTGAACTTGTATACTCAAATCTGTGTTTTGTATTTTATAATATTGGTTATACAGAGGACAGACAGTTATTTAATATAGACAATGTGGGTGTGTTCTTCTCATAGTCCTTATAACTTCAGGTTGAGAATCTACAAATAAGATTCATTCATTACAGATTTTTCTTCATAAACTAGTTTCAGTCCCAGCCATAGGACACACACATCGAACAGTGACGTCAGACTTGATGTCGAATGAATATTTCAATGAGGGTTTAAATATTTAATTCTCCGTAACACCCCTAGGACTTTGAGAGAGAGAAAACCGATGGTGTAATTGAAATAGATTTTAGTTTATAAATATATATTTTTTACTTTTTTCTTTTTTTGTGAATGAGGGGCTGTGTGGTATCGTGTGTGTGTTTTCACCCATAGATCTTTTCATGTGTTAATTAGGTTTCAATCGATATGTATCGCTATGTAATTATGTCTTGTGTGTTTGTTTTCACGTGTCTGCGTTTGTGTTTGTGTGTTTTGTTGTGTTAAATAGTATTCTGCCTGTATCACTTTATCTGTCTGTTGAATTGCAAGGATTTAATTAGTAAACTGTGACGTTTAATTCTGAACTAATTATTGTAATTTTGGACTTGTCTCTCTGGTCCCCCTTCAGACTATGCTATGAGGACAGGACCCTAACTTGTCTCTCTCTCGCCCCCCTCCAGACCATGCTATGAGGACAGGACCCTAACTTGTCTCTCTCTGGTCCCCCTCCAGACTATGCTATGAGGACAGGACCCTAACTTGTCTCTCTCTCACCCCCCTCCAGACTATGCTATGAGGACAGGACCCTAACTTGTCTCTCTCTCGCCCCCCTCCAGACCATGCTATGAGGACAGGACCCTAACTTGTCTTTCTCTGGTCCCCCTTCAGACTATGCTATGAGGACAGGACCCTAACTTGTCTCTCTCTGGTCCCCCTCCAGACCATGCTATGAGGACAGGACCCTAACTTGTCTCTCTCTCTCTCGCCCCCCTCCAGACTATGCTATGAGGACAGGACCCTGAGATGACGGATGTGGAGCCTGTCGTCAGCACCGACTTTGCGTCCACGGGACGGACCGGTCGACGCAACGCCATCCCAGATATCCAGGACGGAACCGCCGACCTGCCAGACAAGTTGGCGGAACTCACTGTAGGAGGTGGGTTTCAGTCCTGTCTGAATGTAAACAAGCTGGCAGGACTCACTGTAGGAGGTGGGTTTCAGTCCTGTCTGTATGTAAACAAGCTGGCAGGACTCACTGTAGGAGATGGGTTTCAGTCCTGTCTGTATGTAAACAAGCTGGCAGGACTCACTGTAGGAGGTGGGTTTCAGTCCTGTCTGTATGTAAACAAGCTGGCAGGACTCACAGTAGGAGATGGGTTTCAGTCCTGTCTGTATGTAAACAAGCTGGCAGGACTCACTGTAGGAGGTGGGTTTCAGTCCTGTCTGTATGTAAACAAGCTGGCAGGACTCACTGTAGGAGGTGGGTTTCAGTCCTGTCTGTATGTAAACAAGCTGGCAGGACTCACTGTAGGAGGTGGGTTTCAGTCCTGTCTGTATGTAAACAAGCTGGCAGGACTCACTGTAGGAGGTGGGTTTCAGTCCTGTCTGTATGTAAACAAGCTGGCAGGACTCACAGTAGGAGATGGGTTTCAGTCCTGTCTGTATGTAAACAAGCTGGCAGGACTCACAGTAGGAGGTGGGCTTCAGTCCTGTCTGTATATAAACAAGCTGGCAGGACTCACAGTAGGAGGTGGGTTTCAGACCTGTCTGTATGTAAACAAGCTGGCAGGACTCACAGTAGGACGTGGGTTTCAGTCCTGGCTGTAAACATGGAAACAATCCAGTAGACATTACATTTGTTTCCTGGGGACTAGTCTTTAATTCGGTTATATATATATATATACAGTACTGTGCAAAGGTTTTAGGCAGGTGTGTAAGGTAAGAATGCTTTCAAAAATCGAAGTGTTAATAGTTTGTTTTTATCAATTAACTAAAGGCAAAGTGAATGGACAAATGAACAATCTAAATCAAATCAATATTTGCTGTGACCAGTACTGCACAGTACTGTATATATATACATACATACATATATATATATATATATATATATATATATATATATATATATATATACAGAGGATAAAACAGACCTGAGGGGTTCCAGTCCCGACAAACATGTCGACATAACCGGGTTTTCACATGTACTGTGCATTCCTGTATGCAACTGGGTTACATTAAAAACAAGGATATTTTCCAGCCCTTACGCGTTCTTTGAGTGTATTTATTTCCATAATCAAACCTGATTTGAAAAGAAACCGTTTCAATTCAAATGCTCAGTGTTCCATTTGATTGTTGGAATCCTGCTGTGCACAGTGCCCAGTGTTTTCAGCACACTGATTGCCTTTTCAGTTACCCTCCAACGTAGGAAAAGCTCTTACTTACTCTGTTATTTTGTCCCATTACTGAAGGTAATGATGCCGTCGTGAATTCCTTTTTTTTCTCAAACGATTGTCTGCCTTTTCTTTATATGATAAAGACACACGTTGCAGATTGATCACATGCACAACCTCAGCCGTAGGTTCAAGTTATTTAAATCAGACAGACGCCATTTACAATCCATAGAGTGAGTGAGACTGACAGCTCTAGGTGGACCCCCTTTAGTTGGAGCAGCACTCGTTTGCACAGACATTTTTGTCAGATGGACAGTTGAGTGGTTTAGAGGGGGAGGGGTGTCGCGGATTTTTTATGTCTCCGCACTCCAGTGAGATCGAAATAATGAAATACTTTGAGAAATAACGTCCGCTTGCTTTTAGTGGTTTTAATGGAGATGAGTAAAAAGGTAACAGAGTTGATATACAATATATCAACTACAAAGTAACAAAATAAAACTGATCAGATAAAAAGAAAACCCTAACTGCAGTCTAAAGTCATACAAAATGAGGATGTATAACTGGTGCGCACAAAATCACAACACCCCCTAACGTCCCTTATATACACGCTTCCTTAGGAATGTTGATTTAGTGCAATTGCAGTCAGCATCTCCTGTCTTTCGGACCTTCCTAGATCAAAGAGTTTATTGCACAGGGCAATAAATAATGCCATCTGGCTGACCGGTCCTCAAGTCTGACATCTTATCTTACCTAAACAGGGAGAATACACAAACCTATAAGTCACTAAGTCACTTGTGATGACTGTTAGGTGAAAAGATTAGCCCCAAGGGTTCAACCTAACTAGCAAAGGGGAACTTTGTTTGAGCTCATAGGAAAAACACAGAGTAACATTTCATAGTTAAGGAAAAATTACATTTTTCCCATCACAGGGGTGAGGGGATAGGCAGAGTTTGACATTTGCGCTCGGAGGGGCAAACATTTTTTAACTGGTGTCAATGCGCGGCGAGTATTGGCGTGGCGCGCATATTTTAGACTTAATATAGTGACATATTTCAGCCACTAGGGGGGGCAATGCCCCCTGCCTCCCCGTAAACTCCGCCTATGGGTGAGGGATGGAGGGAGGGCGAGGGGTTGATGGAGAAGGTCGAAAAGTGGATGGGCTGGGCGGATTGGACAAATACACGATTAAGAGGGGAGTGGGGGGGTGGGGGGCAGTCCACCTTGATGGCTGTTCATCAATCAGAAAGGGAGGGAGAGAGAGGGAGAGAGGGGAGGAGAGAGAGCGGGGAAGGAGAGAGAAATGAGTAGAGAAAGAGGAAAGAGGAGGAAAGAGAGAGAGAGGAGAGAGAAAGAAAGGAGGAGAGAGGAGAGGGAGAGGAAGAGAAATAGCAGTGGAAATTCACAACAGGGCTCACTTCCTGCTTAGGACTCGTGAGTCTAATTGGAAACGATATGTGATTGGAGGAGAGATCAGGAGGCGTCACCTTGATATGAGCTCATTGGCTTGGCGACTTGGTTTATATTTGTTGTAGGAATAAACTTGAAGTTATTCCATATCGAAATATTGCAACTACAGTATGTACACGTTTTTCTATTGAACTTTTATTTAACCAGTGCTATGGAGATTCAAATCTCTTTTGCAAGACATACCTGGCCAAGGAGGGAGTCATACAAAAACACAAGTGACATACTTGTGTGGTCCTTAAAAAAACATTATCTTTACAGTCGGTCATCCTGATCCAAACTGACGTTAGAGCTACTGTTATTCAATTCCCCAGGCTGGTCCTTCCAATTTCTCTCACCTGGAACATTATCTCTGTGTGTGTGTGTGTGTGTGTGTGTGTGTGTGTGTGTGTGTGTGTGTGTGTGTGTGTGTGTGTGTATGTGTGTGTGTGCGTGTGTGTGCATGGTCGTATATGCGCACGGTTGCGTTTGTGTGAGCGGAGCGCATTGGTCTTATGTATATGGTGTTTAACGTGTCTGTGAATGTGTGTCCTTGCTACCTTGTGCTACAATGAAACCACTGAGCAACCTTAGATGCCACATCTGTTTGCAGAGATGTTGAAAGTCTCAGAGTACCTTCACTGTTCTTTTCACAATGATTTCTCTTTGCTTTGCCAGTGGGAATCGGTAATGCAGACACAATACTGACTGCTTGGTACTTCAAGCATGAAGCAAGCCATGTCTTGAGAAAATGTGATTAAATAAAGGGTAATAGATTTATGCAGGGCGAGATTTTTGTCAACAAAGCTTTTCATCTTCCCTTTGTGCATTTTTCTGTTTTTACAGAAAAGACTCCATTCTGAATATAAAATAAAGTAGAGAATTAGATCGTTTCATATCTTTATAGGTTGTGTACGGAACCATAACAATAGTGCAACGTTGGGGGCCTTGGATGATGAAGTTGTATTCTCTTCATGTTTACTTTATCTGCGAGGTTGTTCTAGCGAGTCTAATCATAAGTATAGCTGAACACACATCTAATGGATCATGCTTAAAGCATGCCAGAACATGTTCCCGTTAGCATAGATCAGCACACATATTCTACATGTACTGGATACTAATGGAATGCCTTACACTTACGTTTTTCTTCTTCTTTTTGTTTTTTTCTTGTGTGTGTGTGTGTGTGTGTGTGTGTGTGTGTGTGTGTGTGTGTGCATGTGTGTGTGTGTGTGTGTGTGTGCACGCATGTGTGTTTGTCTGCATGCGTACGTGTGTGTGTTTGTGTGTGTGTGCTCCTGTCTGTGTGTGTGTGTGTGTGTGTGTGTGTGTGTGTGTGTGTGTGTGTGTGTGTGTGTGTGTGTGTGTGTGTGTGTGCGCGTGCATGCGTGCGTGCCTGTGTGTGCGTGTGTGTGTTTAGATGATGCAGGGGGAGAGGGTTCGTCCACCAGCCCAACATCAAGGCCTTCAGACGGGGAGGAGAAGGCGGAGGGGACGTAATGGAGGCTACATCTCTGGATGACGTCCGAGACTTTAAAAAAAAAACACAAAAAAAAACAGGAATGGATGGATGGATGTGAGAAGAGAGGGTTGAGGAAGATTTGACGCATGGACGGATAAAACGAAAAGTTTGAACTGATAGAGGAAGAGGAAAAGACGGAAGAAAACACCTATCTCCTCAATGACCTGAGAACGAGAGACTATGGCTCCAAGTGCTATGCAACAGAAGTCCAAGAATACGATCCTGGGACTAACACTGGACCTCAACAGTGGAAGACGAAGCAGGAGAGTGAAGAGGAAGAGCAAGAAGATGGCTATGTTACATAAGTCTGTAGGTAGTCCGCAGGGGTATGTGTTTGTCAGCATTTTAGGGTTATCAATAGTCTGTCAGTGACCGAAGGAGATCATTTCGTGTGTGGATAACTGTAAACTTTCTTTTTTGTTCAGCCCTGCTAAAATACTTTTTTTTTCTATATGCAGTCACAACAAGAAGATGATATGGTCAAGTGGTTTTGGTTTGGGTTTTTTTTTTAAAAGGGGAAAAAAATCTGAAAGAAAGCTTTCCTTGCCCGATTGTATATTAGAAACTTGTATATAAATCTGAAATTGGAGAAAAAGTCTAGTTGAGTATTTTTCTTTTATTTTCCCTTTCTTTTCAGAATGTCGTCATGGTGATTGCGGGATATTTTTTAATATTATATTTTTTTTGCACAACACAAGTATAAAAACAACCACATTCCATTTGGTGATGTAAAGTTCAACTTTATAGTCTTATCTGTGTTTTGTTAAGAAATGTGCTACAGTACAAACCTGCTCTCTCTCTCTCTCTCTCTCTCTCTCTCTCTCTCTCTGTGTGTGTGTGTGTGCGTATGTTTTCTTTTTTACTGTTGAAATAAATATATACATTACATTACCTACAGATTTATTAGAGAGAAAAATAAGTATTTGTGCATTTTCAGTCTGTACAAAGAATTTTACATGGCAGTATATTTGTCACCCTGTAAAGACGCATTTTGATGTCCACTGCCGCAAATAAATATAATGCTGCGTGTATTAATTGTGTCGATTACTTGATTTAAGTGGAGAAGGGACAAAAGCTGAATGGATGTGTGGTCGAGTGAACAAATTAATGGTTGGACACCATAGATACATATGCATATGCATATAACACGCACACACACACACACACACACACACACACACACACACACACACACACACACACGTATATACACATATTTAACAGAAACTGAAGGACTGAAGGAAACAAGAGCTTAGGAACCACGTAAGACATAGTCTCAAAGTCTTTATTGACACACACAGTGGAACAGGATGTATAGAAATGTGTGACAGAACCGTGCAACTCAACATTTTGTGAGGTCTGCGTTACTATGTAATAGCGGAGGGTGGCGCCAAATATCTCATTTCATAGTTCAAACGACGGAAAGTATTTGCGTTTAGCTTTAAATGGGATATAAATATAATAACAAGCAAATAAAAAAACAGAATATTATCAACAACAAACAAAAAAAATTGAGAGAGAGGACAGATGGTTGAAGTTTTAGTCGAAGTCTAAGACTGTGATTATGCAAAAATTGAAAACTATGCTAAACTACAGGGGATATGATTTAGATCTGATTTCAGATTACTGTACTAGTCAGGGATTTCATTGAGAGTCACGAAGTATATTACGAATACAAGCACATTTGGATAATCTACAGTAGCTAAGTCTATTAATTCACGCTACACAGTATGGGTCCATACACTAGTTTCTTTGTATTTTCACCGTGCATAGAGTGAACGACGACGCCTAATAGAGGGTTATTGCAGTTCATGACAAAAGGCTGTCAAACTAAATCGCATTCCGGTTCGTTAGTTTCTCAATCTCCCATCAAGACATATTCCATCTACCACCTGTCACGGTGCATCTGTGGAGTTGATGTCAGAATAAAGGATTAAGTTAACCAAGAAAAAATATTATATATTAACCCGGTTAGTTGTTATTAACCAGTTGGATTATTAGTAAACTATAGTTCAAAAGTACAGTAAGTTTTTATGATCCCCAAAACTAGCGCATTTTGTAGATGGTCCTTCCTCTGACCTCATTTGCATTTGGAATTACAATAGCGAAGCTTTCTAGTCCAATCGGATGAAAGAAAATATCTCCTGAGCGAATTGGAGTTTTGACTCCACCCTCACGCGCGCATATTAATTAGGGTGAGAATAATAACTCAGGCGCGCGAGAGCAACGTTTCAAAAGCTGCATTGCTCACTTTAGCTCCGAGATCTTCTTGTACGCCGTCTCCTAAAAAGCCTTAATCATGGTTGATGCCTTCTGCGCCACTTGGAAACTAGTCGACAGTGATAACTTCGACGAGTACATGAAAGCACTCGGTAAGTTTTTTTTTTTTGTATTTATTGTCTTGATCATTACTGAGCCTTTCAAAATGGTTAAAGTCTACATGTTGTTCTTTCGAACAGAGAGCATCTGCAAAAATAAACTTTTGGTTTATTTATCTAAATATTACACATAATTGCAATGCCATTAGGGTAAAGACTAATGGACTTTTTTACTCCAAAATAGGTGTTGGTTTTGCAACTAGACAGGTTGGCAACGTAACCAAGCCAACGGTGATCATCAGTCAGGAGGGCGACAAGGTGGTTGTGAAAACCCAGAGCACCTTCAAGAACACCGAGATCTCCTTCAAACTTGGGGAGGAGTTCGACGAAGCCACCGCAGACGACAGGAACTGCAAAGTAAGTTGTAAAACAATAACACAGGGACATTTGACTTTGCTCCAAATACTGGCTATTTTGGCTCTATATGTTGAGATATATATGATATATATTTATATATATATATAATATAGACATGTTTTACCTTTTACCTTTCTCCCCAATATCTGTGTGAGGCATATTTTGCAATTTTAGACTAGTTGTTGGTTCAGCAGGTGCATTTGTTTTTGCTAAAGCGTACAATATCATTTTTCCAGTCCGTTTTTTTTTTTCAAATATAATAATATATTGTATTATAACGTACATTTAACAAGTTCATGGCATGAATTGTATCCATGATTTGACATATTTTTGTTTGAAATCGTCAGTCCACGGTCTCCATGGAAGGGGACAAGCTCGTGCACGTGCAGAAGTGGGACGGCAAGGAGACCAAGTTCGTCAGAGAAGTCAAGGACGGGAAGATGGTTATGGTGAGGTTTTTTGATTTAGTAATATTTTGGTGAAATAAATTGCAGGATGTAGTTTTGAAATCTTTGCGTATAAAGCAATAAATAATTTCTTGAAAAAGTTGTGTAATGGTGTGGACAAATGTTAAATACTCTTTAGCCTTCCAACTAAGTTGCCCCCGGTCATAGCCTGCATTTCTCCTCAAATTATTGGGATATTTTTGTCAAGAGAGTAAACATTGTTTTCCTTTCACGATCTCATAATTATGATTGATAAGGCAACTTTTCATGTTTGAAATAATTTTTCAAACAGCTCTATAACGGTCCTATCTTTTTCTACAGAACCTGACATTCGAAGACATCCACGCTGTCCGTTCCTACGAGAAGGCGTGACTCGTCTGACGTCATCCTTTAGTCCTTTTCTATTGGACCACAGCCAAGAAGTGTTGTTTCTTATATTTACTTAAATGCTGATCTTTGCACTTCATCCTTCCGAATGTTTTACAACATGGGCTGGAAATGTTTTTTGTAAGATTTTTTTTTATATCCTACATTCCTGTCGCGATGAATCATTCAGTTTGTAAACTTGTGATAACATAAAATAAAACACAAAATGTATCTAAATAACGGTGTTTAACGTTTAACTTCTTTATAAGAAAATAATTTCCCGCTCTATTGACGCTCTGATACGGCCCAATAGCCTACTGGTAATATTAGAGATGTCCAAACTCTGCATAATGGATTAAACCATGATCTGATTTTATGGCCTAGGCTGGTGGCTTATCTTTGCTACTGCAGTTACAGCCTCTGTTCAGACCGGTCAAGCACGGCCTTGGTGTGTACATGTAACCTATCGTCCGGAATGCACGACCATGATGACCACAGGCGAAATACAGTGTTTAGTCTTGCAGGCCTCTTTGTTCTATTTGGTAGTAGCGATCATTAATATTGTATTAAATGTGTAACATTGTTGCAGGCACGACATTCTTTTCATTCACTGTGAGTTCTTTGAGTTTGCCCAGAACACCGCTTTAAACGCTCTACCGCTCTACCGCCCCAGTTGGAAACCATCCAACACCAACGCGCTCCCGTGACCGCACCGCTCTTTGCAGACAACAGGAAACAGAGCGCCAGCACAAGCGGGCAGGCAGTCACATGACCACGTTACTTCCTGTTTATATTCGTGGGAGAAACACTAAGCTAACTAAATTACATGACCAAGCAACGTTTAGTTTAATATAATTCACTTTAGAGTGTGAAGCGACGATGGGACTAGGGTGGTACGCTCTCCTATGTGGACATCTGTTGTTCCATAGGGATCGTTTAGGGTATGCAGCGCCAATTGAAAGCGTTCACCTGCCAAGTATAGGTGAGTTTGGGTTTGAATTGGCTGCCATATTATTCCACAGGTTGTGTGGAGTTTTTTGGACTAGTCTCAATTAAGGCACACAAAATGTAAGTTCAATAATAACCATCTATATATATTCAGGATAAAGTGTTTATATTTTCTCAGTGTGAGGTGTAGCCCAATAGTATAATTATAAGGCAACTTACTAACTTGATAAACCTTATTAAACTTGTGTCTTACATGCAATTTTTCCTGCAATAATTGAGGCTGCGTGATGTTCTCTTCCAGCACGAAATAGACAGCACTGACCCCTCCTTTTTACTTCCCCTCCTCCCCATCTCCTCTTTCTATCTCTCTCCCTTTATTATTTTGAATCTTCCTGTTCTTCCTGCTTTTTTTTTCTTCCCCCCTTTACTACCCCTCTCTCTCTCTCTCTCTCTCTCTCTCTCTCTCTCTCTCTCTCTCTCTCTCTCTCTCTCTCTCTCTCTCTCCCTCCTCCTTTCTTTTCTCCCCGTTCACACCCTTTATATGACCTCTCTCTCCCTCCCTCCTCTCCCCTTCCCTGAAACACTTTTCTCCTTTGTTCCTCTGCCTCTCCTTACCCCACCCATACTCCACCTCCCCATCCTACCCCTATCCCCCCCGTCCACCCTCCCATCCTACCCCTATCCCCCCTCCCCATCCTACCCCTATCCCCCTACCCATCCTACACCTAACACCCCCCCCACCCTTGTAACCCCTCCCCATCCTACCCTGTCCCCCCTCCCCATCCTACCCCTATCCCCCCCGTCCACCCTCCCATCCTACCTCCATCCCCCTGCACCTCTCCCCATCCCACCCCTGTCCCCCCTCCCCATCCTACACCTTACCCCCCCTCCCCATCCTACCCTTTTCCCCCTACCCATCCTACCCTTTTCCCCCTCCCCATCCTACCCTTTTCCCCCTCCCCATCCTACCCCTATCCCCCCTACCCATCCTACACCTTACCCCCCCTCCCCATCCTACCCTTTTCCCTCTACCCATCCTACCCTTTTCCCCCTCCCCATCCTACCCTTTTCCCCCTCCCCATCCTACCCTGTCCCCCCTCCCCATCCTACCCCTATCCCCCCTACCCATCCTACACCTAACACCCCCCCCCCCCACCCTTGTAACCCCTTCCCATCCTACCCTGTCCCCCCTCCCCATCCTACCCCTATCCCCCCTACCCATCCTACACCTTACCCCCCCACCCCTGTCCCCCCTCCCCATCCTACACCTTACCCCCCTACCGCCCCACCCCTGTCCCCCCTACCCATCCTACACCACTCTGCATCAACTTACTCCTGTAGGACGTTTCTGGCATGTGTCAGACCTACATTTGGACCCTACCTACCATATCACAGAGGACCCATCCAAGGTGGGCCTCGTCTCCGCCTGAGTAGAAATAAGACTGAAAATAATTGAAATTACATATTTATTTCATTAATAATGTAATACGATTATGTTTGGCTTACATGCATACTGAATAGATTGATGAAATGAAAAGCTTCTCGTGTGTCTAATTCTACCTGACAGATTCTTGAACACCTTTTAAAAGTGAAAACATAACTTAAGTCAATTAATTTAGTTTTTTTTGTTTTAGTTAATTGGTTTACACAATGTTCCCATGTTGGGTGACATTCCCTAAATATTCCGCAAATTAAAACTCTGTGGTTGAAAGCGTTCTGAATTAAAAAAACATATATGACCCGACCTCATAGGCTTCATATAGGAATGGCAGACACCTCCTCAAACTGTTATGATATTTGTTTTTGAATGTTTGACTTTTAGCAAAGTAGTGGGTGGGAGGGAGTCAACATGGAAATGCGAATCAACTACTGTATGAATACTGTGGTCAGGTAGCCGTTGTGTGGAGTGCCTAAGTCCCAATGCGTTTAAACATCTTGCTTGTCAGCCTGCACATGGTAGATTTAGAAGGGATACAACACTACAGGGGACTGACTTCAAATGTTATATTGGGCTACTTAAAGGTAAAAAAAAAAGAAAAATGGAAATACTAAAATCAGAAACTTGAAAAACACTTTTACTTTTTAAAGTCCGTTTCTTGCGAAGGTCTGCTTTTCCTCTAAAGGGGTCCCGGCATCGAACCCTGGTCTGTTCGGAGACTTCATGTGTGACTCCCCTTACACACTCATCCAGTCGGCCTTCCAACACATGTCACAGGTCACCCCTCAGCCTCACTTCACGATCTGGACAGGGTGTGTACAACAGCCGAGTCAGGCCTGAAATGATGTGATCTATGTTAGATTCAGGGTTCATTCATCTATGTTAGATTCTGCATCTATCATTGCATCATGTAGACATATCATTATGCTGGTTTGGTTGGCTGGTTGGTTGGTCGGTTGATTGGTTGGTTGGCTGGTTGGTTGGTTGGTTGGTGATGGATGGATCGTCATAAAGCATGTAAGAAATAGAAATAATGTTTTTAACATAACATCTAATTCCTTTATTTTATGTATTTTGAAATGTTTGTTTTGCTATTACACAGGGAACTGATACTATTTATAAAGACGGTCCACTTAATGAATGTAGTAAACCAAGAGGCTCCTCTTACTGCAATGTTTCATATCCTATTAATTTCCCCTCAGAGAGCGCATATTGTTTTCGTGTACACATGCCAAAAAGTGGGTTGCATTGTCAAAACATCTTGATGTAGACTGAATGCTGTTAGTAACATTACTATTCATGGTATTCATGTTATGCAGGTCACGTATAACATTTATGTTGGAGAAACATCACTGCAGTATTGCCACTGTTTAGTTCATGCACTCTGTTCTAAAGCAATGCCTGTAGAAATGCAACCTTTTAACTAACCTAAAGACACTGAAATCAGTGAGCTGTCCTTCATCTTACTCATTTGCACAGCACACAAACGTGATTTTGAGCATTCACAAAGACAGTAACATATGATCATTGAATGAATGTAGAAATTGCATTTTGAAGTCATTTTTCCCTTGGGTGTCTTTTTCTTTAAAAAGATGTCTGACCTGCTCACTGTTAATCTCACGCTAATCACAAGTTGATTATATGAATTATCATATCTAATCCTTGGTTTAGCGTCATTAAGATGTCATGTTGAAAGGCCCTATCCTCTCAGCCCAGGACTGGGATTACAACAGGAGAGCAGGAGAACAGGAGAACAGGAGAACAGGAGAACAGGAGAACAGGAGAGCAGGAGAACAGGAGATCAGGAGGATAGGAGAACAGGAGGACAGGAGAACAGGAGAACAGGAGGACAGGAGAACAGGAGGACAGGAGAACAGGAGGACAGGAGGACAGGAGGACAGGAGAACAGGAGGACAGGAGAACAGGAGGACAGGAGAACAGAAGGATAGGAGAACAGAAGGGTAGGAGAACAGGAGGGTAGGAGAACAGGAGGGTAGGAGAACAGGAGGATAGGAGAACAGGAGGATAGGAGAACAGGAGAACAGGAGAACAGGAGAACAGGAGGACAGGAGAACAGGAGGACAGGAGAACAGGAGGACAGGAGAACAGGAGGACAGGAGAACAGGAGGACAGGAGAACAGGAGGGTAGGAGAACAGGAGAACAGGAGGATAGGAGGATAGGAGAACAGGAGGATAGGAGAACAGGAGAACAGGAGAACAGGAGAACAGGAGGACAGGAGAACAGGAGAACAGAAGAACAGGAGGATAGGAGGATAGTAGAACAGGAGAACATGAGGATAGGAGGATAGGAGAACAGGAGGATAGGAGAACATGAGGATGGGAGAACAGGAGAACAGGAGGATAGGAGGATTGATGCACTGTGGGTCTCGATTAAGACTAGTTACTCATATGGATAGGTTTTTATTAAGAATGGAAGAACAGTATTATATCCTTATTAAGACTAGTTACTCATATGGATAGGTTTTTATTAAGAATGGAAGAACAGTATTATATCCTTATTAAGACTAGTTACTCATATTGATAGGTTTTTATTAAGAATGGAAGAACAGTATTATATCCTTATTAAGACTAGTTACTCATATGGATAGGTTTTTATTAAGAATGGAAGAACAGTATTATATCCTTATTAAGACTAGTTACTCATATGGATAGGTTTTTATTAAGAATGGAAGAGCAGTATTATATCCTTATTAAGAATAGTAACTCATGTGGATAGGTTTTTTTTTTTTTTAAGAATGGAAAAACAGTATTATAACCTTATTAAGACTAGTTACTCATATGGATAGGTTTTTATTAAGAACGGAAGAACAGTATTATATCCTTATTAAGACTAGTTACTCATATGGATAGGTTTTTTTTTTTTTATCAAGAATGGAAAAACAGTTATATATCCTTATTAAGAATAGTAACTTATGTGGATAGGTTTTGTTTTATTAAGAATGGAAAAACAGTATTATATCCTTATTAAGTCTAGTTACTCTCGTGGATATTTTTTCTTCTTTTTAAATTTTTATTAAAAAAATTGAAAAACAGTATTATAACCTTATTAAGACTAGTTATTCTTGTTGTCACGACTACGGCCGTGCCTGCCCTATGTTTGATCACGTTGACGGCTTGGAGCCGGTCGTAACAGTGTGGATTGTTTTTTTTTTATTAAGAACAGTATTATAACCATATTAAGACTAGTTACTCATGTGGATAGGTTTTGTTTTTTGTTATTAAAAATGGAAAAACAGTATTATATCCTTGACTTTATTTGATAGTGCTGACCATCTACAGTACATGGTTAAACTATGGAAAGTGACTGTTGGGATTGTGTGTCAATACATTTTTCCCTAACCTTTCAGAAGTCTGAGGGAGGGAGACACAAACAAAAAATCACAAGGAAGAGTAGACATGTTGTGTTATTATGAATGATACAAATTATTATGATATAATTGTAATTATTATTAGCTGAACTCTTTGTTCTCCAGGTAGCTGAAACAAGGAAATATGGAGCAAAGAAATCAGGTGTGATGGGCCTTAAAAGAATAAAGAAAATCAGAGGACATAACATAACATGTCTTAATAGTGATATTCCTTAAAGGGATAGCCCACTACATATCTTAACTGTGATATCCCGTTGTCTTAAAGGGACAGTCCACCACATTTTAAACTGTGGTAGTCTGCTGTCTTAAAGGGATAGTCCACCACATTTCTAAACTGTGATATTCTGCTGTCTTAAAGGGACTGTCCATCACATTTCTAAACTGTGATTTTCCGTTGTCTTAAAGGGATAGTCCACCACACGTCCCAGCCGGAGAGCTGTCCACTGACATGGTGATCCAGGTGATCAGTAACATGACAAAGACCATCAGAGAACACTTCCCAAACATGCCGGTGTATCCTGCCCTGGGTAACCATGACTACTGGCCACAGGTATATATTCGACATGAAATGCCCTTTATCAATTTACATGTACAACACCATTTTCTCTCCATGATTGTTCTGCTCTTAAATGATCTCGATCTTCGATCAAACGATCTTACTGGATGTGAATCACAAGCACCACAGTTTAAATAATTGGATCAACAGACACATTGTCTTAATGACTGTGTGTCACATCCACCAGAGTTGAAATGATTTCTAATACAATAAAAGCCCCGTGTGTTTCATACGTTGATGCTGTGTCGTTACAATCAGTCTGGTTCGTTTCAAAAATATATTTGTGTCAGTTAATAAAGTTTAGGTATTAATCTTGTGTTTGTCAGAGGGACTAATAATCCATAATATTTTAGTCTGTTAATAAAGTTTAGGTCTTAGTCTTGTGTTGGTCAGATGGGCTAATAATCCATAATATTTAGTCAGTTAATAAAGTTTAGGTATTAGTCTTGTGTTTGTCAGAGGGACTAATAATCCATAATATTTAGTCTGTTAATAAAGTTGAGGTATTAGTCTTGTGTTTGTCATAGGTACTATTAATCCAGTAATTGTTACATTCCTTCCAGGATCAGTTTCCAACGTCCACCAATGCCATTTACCAAGCCGTTGCTAAGATATGGGAGCCATGGCTACAGCCAGACTCCCTAGTGACCCTCAAAGAAGGTCTGTGTCGTAGTTTTTCAAAAACAGGATAATTGGTATTACATTATTATTATATAGACATTACAAAAACATTTTATGTATGTGTCGTATCAATCCGTTTTAGTAATGTAGAGGATAGAGACATTGTTTCAGTCAGCCGCAAGTCTCATGAAATAACTTGTACTCTAATCTTAATTCAGATTTTGTGTCAAAAATAAACTCAGTGTTTTTCTTCCTGGTCTACTGCTGCAGGAGGGTTCTATAGCCAGCTGGTGCGGCCGGGTCTTCGCGTGCTCAGCCTGAACACGATCCTCTACTACAGCCCCAACAAAGTCACCGTCAACCAGACGGACCCGGCAGGACAGTTCCAGTGGCTTCAGGACACGTTGGACATGGCTGCTCAGAGCCAGGAGAAGGTAAGGGGGTGTGTGTAAAGACACACACACACACACACACACACACACACACACACACACAGTGAGCACATACGCACTTTAAACACCAGGGGTGGCTTCAGGACACTGTCAACTGCTACTCATAGCCAGGAGAAGTTTAAGGAGATGATACACACACGCACACGCACACGCACATACATGCACTTTAAGCACAAGGGGTGGCTTTAGGACACTCTTGAGTTTGACTGCTCAGAGCCAGGAGAATGTGTGGGGGTAAGAGAACACGCACACGCACACACGCACACACACACACACACACACACACGCACACAAAGTAAACACAATAGGGTCGGTTCACCAAACCCCAGTCACAGCCACCCAGAGGCAAGGCCAAACAGCCAAAGTTATTTGAATAGCAAATGTTCCTATTCAAGGTGCTTTACATAGAGGGCCAGCAGGCCCTTGGAACACGGAGGAGGTAAAGGACCTGTCCCCCCCCCCCTTTTAAGGTGTTGGTCATCGGGCACGTCCCTGTGGGATACCTGCCCTACGCCAGGGGCACCACGGCCATCCGGGAGGCTGACAATGAGCGGCTGGTCGCCATCTTCAGGAAGTACAGTGACGTCATCGCCGGTCACTTCTACGGGCACACCCACCGAGACAGCATCATGGTGCTGCTGGACCAGCAAGGTAAACAACAACAACAACAAACAGTAATATACAGTTGTAAATAACAATAAGCAATAGCATACAATGATAAACAATAATAAACAACTACCAATATAAAGTGTCAGTTCCATACAGCGGAACAAATCTGAACCGATATAGACTTAACTCTAGCTGGCTGTGCTTGACCAAAAAAAAGATAAACCAAACAATCTACAACAAGCGTTTACACTGTGGAAGAAGTCGGAACTGATGTAAACGTATCCCTTCTTTATTTGGTTGGTGGTTTATTTGCCGTCTCTGAAATATAATATCATTTACACGATATGTTCTTGTCAGTGATCTTGCCTCTTAATTGTTTATTCTTTAAACAAAACAATTCACCCCATCTTTTAAAGTGATAGGTCAACATTTTGGGAATTACGATATCCAACTAAACTTAAGTTACTTAGATAACTTACCTCTAGTCACACGAGATGATTAATATACATTTTTTGTCCATGCGTCCAGTATTGAGTTAGTTACGTGGTAGTCATAAAAGAAGGCCAGCGATAGTAGTATGCTAGAGGTAACCGCTAGCATGGCTCCCCAAAGTGACACACACCTTCCTACTGTTCTGTGATCTGAAGAAAAGTTGGTAAACTCTCTGGGAATTCATGATGTTATGAGCCCTGAAGTTAAATTGTGTGATTCAGGTATTTTTGTGTGTGTGTGTGGATCATAGGTATGAATAAGCATCTTTTCTGGCGGGTTTTGTCTTCCTGCTGCAGGTAAACCAGTCAACTCCATGTTTGTCTCTCCGGCTGTGACTCCCATTAAGAGCATCAACGAGCCGTATTCCAATAACCCGGCGTTCCGCATGTACCATTATGACACCCGCGAGCGGGTACTACTGGTGAGTATGAGAGACATCACGTTAAATAGTTCCAATGGCAAACCGGTTACTACTGGTGAGATAGAGAAAGGTCACGTTAAATAGTTCCAATGGCAAACCGGTTACTACTGGTGAGATAGAGAACCGTCATGTTTAATAGTTCCAGTGGCAAACCGGTTACTACTGGTGAGATAGAGAAAGGTCACGTTAACTGGTTCCAATGGCAAACCGGTTACTACTGGTGAGATAGAGAAAGGTCACGTTAAATAGTTCCAGTAGCAAACCGGTTACTACTGGTGAGATAGAGAAAGGTCACGTTAAATAGTTCCAGTAGCAAACCGGTTACTACTGGTGAGATAGAGAAAGGTCACGTTAAATAGTTCCAGTAGCAAACCGGTTACTACTGGTGTGAGGCGCCTTCTCTTTGTCTGCTGTATTTTATATGTTGCTTTAAAAATATGTGAATTTATTAAAGTATCAAAAAAAACAAAAATCAAATACTGTATGTTGCCGTGCCAGAGAAGGTACTATTCAAAGCTCTATATCGAGTTTGACAGTTACTATTATCACCATAAATCTGCTTGAATCCTTAAGACAGAGAAAAGTCATGCTCGAGAGTGGAGAGGCTACTGGGTAATGGTGTCTTTAACGCTACTATGCCTTCCTTTTGTAGTTTTACTTCCTGTGTAATCGTTTCGTTGAAGGACGTAGAAAAAGTTGAAGGAAGGAAGGAAGGAAGGAAGGAAGGAAGGAAGGAAGGAAGGAAGGAAGGAAGGAAGGAAGGAAGGAAGGAAGGAAGGAAGGAAGGAAGGAAGGAAGGAAGGAAGGAAGGAAGGAAGGAAGGAGTTAGGGTGGGTGGAGCTAGACTGAGTTGACTGAGGTGGTGAGAGGGAGCCTTTAGCAGCTTGTTGTTGAGTGCTCTCAGACCAACTCCATTCAGCTCAGCATTAGGGCACTGGTCCGTTCCAGGAGACACTTCTTCCACGCTAAGCCTCCATTGAAACCATGGCGACAGGCTTTTTTTTCCTTCTTTGTGACTAATGACGCTGTCATTTAGGAAACAAAAACGATTTCGATCCAAGTTATTCTCACAGAACATTGGCTTTCCGGGCTTTTTAAACAGACTTTATACTCTCTCCTTTTCACTTCTGTCACTCGCTTTCTGTCCTTTTTTCGCATTCTTTTGCTTTCTGTTTATCTTCATTATCTTTCCTTTTTCACTCCTTCTTATTCCATCAAACTTTAAATTGCGTTCTCCCTCTCTCTCTCCCTCTCTCTCTCTCTCTCTCTCTCTCTACTTTCACCCTCTTTCCTTCTCCAAAACGCCCTCAAACCTTTGCTCCTTCAAGGATATCTGGCAGTACTACTTGAACCTGACTGAAGCTAACCAGGAAATGAAAGCTGATTGGGCGCTGGAGTACATCATGACAGAGTCCTTTGGGCTGAAGGACGTGCAGCCCGAGAGTCTCCTCCAGCTAGCGCTGAGCTTCCAACTCCCACAAGCCAAAACCTTTGACAAGTACTTCAATTACTTCATGGTGAGCTATGACAACAGTGTCGTGTGTGAGGGCGACTGTAAGACCACCCAGGTGTGCTCCGCCCTCTACATGGACCATCTCTCTTACTCCAAATGCATCGGAAAGTCACCGTAGAGAAAGAAAGTCGGATTGGTAGCAATGAAAATGGAATATTAACGTATTCAACAAATATGTTGAAATCAGGGATTTTTTTTAACCGTCTTTTAAAAGTGTTTATTGATCATAGTGGGATTGATTTTGTAATATTCCTATGTTTTCTGGCACTTTAAACAACTTTATTTTTGTTGTGCTAGTCTATGTTCGTCTAAGCATATAAAATGGTCTTGAATAGGGTGAATAGGGACCATTGCCTCGATCAAAAACTTAAAGGAGAGAAATCAAATATACTTGTAATAAATTTCTACAGATTAAACGATGCTGCTGGCTCCATTTTGTTTGCGTTTTTTTATAATTTGTTTGTTCATTCAATTATTCAATTTTAATTATAGTTTCTCTGAGCCCTTTTATGTTGTAATAAAAGAGAGTCAAAAAACCATGAGTACCTATTTAATAGCCAAAATACAGTATGTCTTTATTATGCTATGAGAAGTTATATATTTATTTATTTATTTATTATTGTTATTTTATACTATTTAATTGTCAATACAAGTGTCTTTGTTAAGCTTGTTGCATGCTGTAGTCTTTTTCCTCTTGCATGCTGTAGTTCCTTCCTGTTGCATGCTGTAGTCTTTTTCCTGTTGCATGCTGTAGTTCCTTCCTGTTGCATGCTGTAGTTCCATCCTGTTGCATGCTGTAGTCTTTTTCCTGTTGCATGCTGTAGTTCCTTCCTGTTGCATGCTGTAGTTCCATCCTGTTGCATGCTGTAGTTCCTTCCTGTTGCATGCTGTAGTTCCTTCCTGTTGCATGCTGTAGTTCCATCCTGTTGCATGCTGTAGTTCCTTCCTGTTGCATGCTGTAGTTCCTTCCTGTTGCATGCTGTAGTTCCTTCCTGTTGCATGCTGTAGTCTGTCCTGTTGCATGCTGTAGTCTTTCCTGTTGCATGCTGTAGTTCCTACCTGTTGCAAGCTGTAGTTCTTTTCTGTTGCAGGCTGTAGTTCCTTCCTGTAGTCTTTTTCCTGTTGCAGGCTGTAGTTCCTTCCTGTAGTCTTTTTCCTGTTGCAGGCTGTAGTTCCTTCCTGTAGTCTTTTTTCTGTTGCAGGCTGTAGTTCCTTCCTGTAGTCTTTTTCCTGTTGCAGGCTGTAGTTCCTTCCTGTTAGAAGCTGTAGTTCCTTCCTGCTGCAGCATCCACAAATTCTTTGTTTATGGACCAAAAATTCACTCCTAGAGCTCATGTGAAGCGCCCAGTGAGCAGCAGGTACACATAGTCACTGGGAGAAGTGTAGAACTGAGACGTTGAGAGGTCCGGATCTCTTTTGATACAATGAAGGTGAGTTCAGAGGGAAGAAGCTCAGTCTGCAGAGGGCTAGAGCCAGGCGGCCCTCTTCTCTCTGTTCTTCCCTCCCTTCTCCCCTTTTCTCCCCTGTTCCATTTCTCCCCCATTTCATTTCGCCTCTCTACTCTTTAACTGCATCACCCCCCCCCCCACCCCCTCTCTCTCTCTCCCCTTCTCGCCTGTTCTCTCTGTTTCCCTCTTTCCTGAAAAGAATAACTCCCATTGTGTCTATTTCTATCTTCCTCTCTCTCTTTTTTCTCTCGGCCATCCCTCCGTTCTCGTCCCCTCTGTTCCCCCAACCCATCACCTTATTGATGCCTCGCTGTGGGATGGCACTTCTGTTCCCCCAACCCATCACCTTATTGATGCCTCGCTGTGGGATGGCACTTTTGAATGCAATTGATATTCTCATTTACTCCCTTCTCTCTCTCTCCTTTCAGCCCCCCTCTCTCCCCCCACCACTCTCTCTCTCTCTCTCTCTCTCCCTCACACAAGTGTTTTGGGAGGAAGAGTCTTTCCCCTCATTTGCCCCCTGAGTGTCTATACAAAGGTCCATTAGTATTCCACTCTGGGCTCGTCTACAACGACCCGCCGGGGAATCGGAACCGTGGAAATTCAGTTTTAGAGGTCGGCATGGCGACAAGAAGGGCTACTATGTAGCCACGGTAACCGCAGCAGAACTCTCGCCGTCAGCTTAGTCCTTGACGAGCAAGGATCAACAACCTGCCAGTGGACAAGGTTGACTTTATAACTTAAGAACTACGTGAGAGAGAGAGAGAGAGAGAGAGAGAGAGAGAGTAAATGTGTACACTGATATGTTATAGAATATAGAGGGTGTGTGTGTGTGTGCGTGTGTGTGCGTACACTCGCCCAATTGCATGTGTCAGGGTTGCAGAAAGAGCAGACCGTTGAAAATAGAAAGCAGAGAGAGATGGACAGTTGGGTCAATATGTGCCCTGTGGTGCTGGTGACTCCAGATCCATCCATTTAACTAGAACTGTCTTGTGAATGTGCATGCATGTGTGTATGTGTTTGTATGTGTTGTCCATCTATCCACCCAGCAAAGGTTGTCCTGTGTGTGTGTGTGTGTTTGTGTGAGAGATAGATAGATAGAGAGAGAGAGAGAGAGAGAGAGAGAGGGTTGTCCAGAGTTCACCACGGCTTTGTAACAGCAGACTAAATATCTGTGGAGACAGACAGACAGACAGACAGACAGACAGACAGACAGAGAGGTAGACAGGTAGACAGAAAGACAGAAAGACCGACAGAGAGGCAGACAGACAGACAGACAGACAGACTGTACAGTCTGGTTCTTTCCTCTGTCTGTCTCATACTAAGAGCCGGGGGAAAATGGGAGAGAAACTGACAAGCTAAAACACTTTATCTTCTGGGAAGAGAGACAAGCAAAACTTGATTTAACTCTTAATGAAATACACGTAACAGCAAGTTGGACTTGGCCTGTCTCACGCTTAAAGACACATCTTATTCTTTGAAGAAAGAGCGTTAGGGAAGAGGGACTTGAAGTCCGTGACAAACGGCATTTTAACAACGACAGTGGCCTCATTCTCGTCTGTGATTAAAGACACGTTAGTGTTTGAAGGAGATGAGCTGTAACAGGGGTGTGTGTGTGTGTGTGTGTGTGTGGGGGGGGGGGGGGGGGGGGGGGCTGGGATAAGAAACAGACAGCTTTTTAAGTGTCAGTTTAAAGGTCCTCACAGATTAGATCTTCTGTTCTGGCTAGGAGGTTTAAACAAGGACGTCTGGCGTGGGACGTGAGTCTTATTTAGTTCTGTCGTTCTTTCATGCGACTTACGGTGAGGGGGGCCGAGATTAAAAGAAACTGCTGGTGAGGGGGGCCCGAGATAAAAAGAAACTGCTGGTGAGGGGGGGCCGAGATAAAAAGAAACTGCTGGTGAGGGGGGCCGACACATAAAGAAACTGAAGATGTGATAATCCAGTTGATGTTTGCTTTTTACTTCTGTTTTTTTTTTAAATACATATATTATGGTGAGTTATAAAGAAAAGCCTTGTGATACTATTGGAGATATTTCATCTTTTGCAGTCAAATACGTCGAGTGTCGATGCCTGTATTATTTTATTCTTTACCGAGTTTAAGTGAGAATATAAATGTTTAGGTTTAATAAGCAATCATTATATAAGCTGTTGTTTTAGAAAGTGAAACATTGTAAACCCTTTCTTATGTAATATTAGCTCTCACTTTGTTGATAGTGAAGAGTTGAGTGGAGAACACCAGGTAAAGATGGATTTGATCCGTCTGTTTTTCTAACTGTCTGTCGGTGTCTGTCTGACTAACCATCTCTGGGAGGCCCTCTCAGGCAAATTAACAGGAATTTTTGGCCCCCATGAAAACGTCTGGTATTTTCTTATTTTCCTTTTTTTTCAATCTTATAAATTAAGGCACTTTGGGGCCCCATTTTGCTTAACACCCCTAAATCCCTCCCTATCCCCCCCCCCCCCCCTGTTAGTCCCTGAAGCATAAGCGTTGTGACAGAAGGGGGAGGCTGCCTGCTCTTGTGTGTTCTTAACTACATTACAAGATGGCATCTGCCCTGTAAGGCCTCTTTCAAAGCCTGCCTGGCTTATGTGATACAAAGCCTGGTGGTGCTATTGCATGGGCTGTGTAACTAGAGATGACGCTACTTTAGACTAAGACTATTAGTATCTGACATGGTGCGTGCACAAATAAAGTTTTATTCCAAAAGTTGATGTTCACTGATCACATAATGCAAAACTCAAAAGGATGTTTTTGATTTCGTGTCTAAATAACTTGTACAGATTGTTAGTTGATTTTGTAGTTCACAATTTATCTCATGTAATCTTATTTAGAGTAGGTTGAACTTTTTTTTTCTTCCAAATGTTGGATATCTCATTTGGAATTTGGATTTTTTTTTTATTTGACGATGATCTTGAACAAAAGTAATCTCATTTATGTATACAATTTCTAATTGATCCTCATTGTAGGACACTCCAGCGCTATATCCTGTGTACATCATCCTGACTTCCTTTGCGGACCATAAGTCATCGTTAGCTTGTTAGCCAAACGTTCGCTTGTCAGCTCTCCTCTGTGTTTGGTCTCAACGTTTTCTGAGTATAAAGAGCTGGGTCAAACAGACCCTGAACATAAAGAGCTGGGTCAAACAGACCCTGAGCATGAAGCGCTGGGTCAAACAGACCCTGAGCATGAAGCGCTGGGTCAAACAGACCCTGAGCATGAAGAGCTGGGTCAAACAGACCCTGAGCATGAAGCGCTGGGTCAAACAGACCCTGAGCATAAAGAGCTGGGTCAAACAGACCAGAGTGTTAGACCTCCATGTTAATCACCCCACACAAATCCTCCTGAATGGAATCCCTCCAGCAGGTTTAAGTAGGCCTAGATCTATTCCCTGGCCAGGACAAACTTCGTGCACTACAGTAATAGGCCTTATTGATTATTAAACACTATCCCTCCATAGCCATGCCATTTTAAAAGGATGTACGAGATGAGGGGGAATCTCTTTTGAAATACGTATTATTTAATAATTATAACATATTTGAATAAATATATTTTATTAATTTACAATTTAAACATTAGGATTAATAAATTGTGGAAAAGCACCCCCACAGACTACTTCAGTTTGCTGTGAAAATGAAGCCAATACTTTGGGCTGTCAAGCTGTGAGCTGTTTGCAGTCTGTCAGCCCCATAACCAGAATGAACGTTCAGCATGGTACATTACACATACCAGGAATCTGTCGAGGTGAGTACTGCGGCAGCCACGGATGAATTTGAAGTGTCTATATAGTTTGACTGACTGACTGGCTGGCTGACTGGCTGACTGACTGGCTGGCTGAATGTACGCCCTCTGCTCTAGCCTCTCACATATTTTAATCTGTGGATTATGTGACTGCAATCCCTTCCTGTGGCCAAGGAATCTCAGGAATACAAGGGTGACTCTTCTCGTGTGTGTGTGTGTGTGTGTGTGTGTGTGTGTTTCTGTAAGTGTGTATTACAGTCTTGAAGACGTTTTGGTGCATGTGCACAACCCCCCCCCCCCCCCCACTGTCTCTAGGTTAAGGGGGGCCTGTTGACAAATGTGTCTTTGTCTCAATGTGTCTCTGGGTTAAGGGGGGGCCTGTAGACTATAGTGTCTCTTTTCCTCTAATTGTAATTTAAAGAGTCTGTCAGTGTGAAAAAGGCTAATTAAAGTTTGTCTAGATTTCAACACTGTCACTGTCACTGTCGACCCAGGCAGTGTAGCTGCAGTTAAAACAGACGATAATTGAAGTCACCAGCTGTCAGTGTGTTTTTGTTGGTGTGTTTGTGTGTGTGTGTGTGTGTGTGTGTGTGTGTGTGTGTGTGTGTGTGTGTGTGTGTGTGTGTGCATGCCAGTGATTTGAGGGCTCATCGGGAATGAGTCTCACACCCCCGTTCTACATTTTACACTCTCGTTCTAATGAATAACCCGCTTGACAACCATCTTGTTTCAAGCACAAAGATCAATCACTCATGAGAGCCATCTATCCTTCACGGGTTCTTCTTTGAAGATGCCAGTAGATCTCTAATGACATCACCCTTTGGATTCTCAGTTTACCTTTTAATCAACAACCGATTACTGTCAGTCACCAGGGGGGGGAAAGTATTTTCGTTTCTATCTCAGTGAAAGCACTGACGCCAGTCTGAAAGGAGACGTCTATATTTTATGAAACGTCCTCGCTAGCGGATTGCTTCTCTGTTGGCTTGTGGAGCTGTGTCACTCGCATTGTGTGGGACACAGAACGACCTATTTCTCTAAAATCCCGTCGCGCTAATCCTCTTGAGGGTAAAAGAGTCAGGAGACTTGACTCAAACACCTCGGCGGTCTTTTCTGTTTTCGCTGAGTGCGCTGTTTAACTGCCTCTTTCTAGAAGGTTCCTGACATGAGCCTTTTCATTAAAAAAAACTCTAATTTGAAAAGCTACAAAAAAAACGTTTTTTATTTTTTTTTTCTACCCCATCATGGGAAACATCATATATGAGTCAAATGTATTTGATTTTGGAGTCTTGTTTTTACTCAAATAGGAAATCCTTGGCCTTGGAGGCCTTGCAATGCATCGTGGGTAACCAGTACTATTAGATCAATATTGAATTAAACTCATAACGTGTGGACAGCTTCATCTATTTTATTGAATTTCTGTTCTCTGTTTTTAAATGTCAGTAAATGGCTTGTTTGTCCTTGGGCTAACTGTCTGAAAAATCAACAAACACAGTTTTAGTCAATTTGACACAATATCCAGTAAAAGGATAAAAGTCATAGTATAAAACTCAATTATCAGGTCGTAAATCAGTCTCGGGTAGCAAAAGTGGTTGAGATTAAAACCTCTCAAACGTTTTTTTCTTTCTTACTTTTGTGTACAATTGAGTGGAATATTGAGTGGGCTCCTCGATTGGCTGCCTTTGAACGAAAATGTCGTTCGTTTGCAGTGTTTTGTGTTTCACTAATTACAACGTCACAGTCTAACAGTCGTCTGAAATAGTCCAAGGGTAAAAAAAAAGGCACACGTTATTTTGAATTTGCTTGTCCGTTGTTTGCTGTTCAATAGGTTTAATGGAATGAAGTCCTATTGGTGTTCTATGTGGTGTTTTGTGCTGGCTATACAGAGCTCATCCATCCTTGCCTACTCACCAGATGTATGGTTGTAGCTCACAGATCCTCGACAATTAATTCATAATTAATCTATGTATGTTTGTAACTCACAGGTCCTATACAATTAGTTAATAATTCATCTGTTTTATGCAGACCAGCTTTTTATCCATTAAGCTCCCCTTTCCCCGTTGGGCGTCAGTTGCTTTATTGGATTAACAAACTCAGGTTTTTAGATTTATACACATTATTACAGTTGCCGCCATTTTATAAATAATCCCTCTGCTCTTGGTATGGCTGGGCTTGAAGTTAAAGAAAGACAATGGATTGGTGTCTCTCTGGCCGTAATGGGTTCCAGACATTGAAATAAATGAGCCATTCTATAATTCATTCATGCACATAATTACTTTAATTTAATAACTCAATTATTAATGCATACATTTTTTTTTGGGGGGGGGGGGGGTGAATGTTTAAATAAACCATGAACTGCAACCCTATCTTGAGGCCAAATCAGGTCAGCCATCCATGAATTCACAGTCAGAATCAAAAGTGCTTTGGCTTACAGTATCCACCCATTAATGAACAAACAGCTTATTGTTACAAACCGTGAGCAACTTCACAACTATAAGTCTATAATGGTCATACCAGCGGGCCATTGTTGAGCAAAACAGTCTTTTATTCATAGCCTCCATCTCTCATGTGATGCTCCCACACCCACACACACATGCACACACACACACGCACATGCGCACACACACACACACACACACACACACACACACACACTGTATAATGGAGGGAGATAGAGAGAGAGAGAATAGACAAGGAAAGGAAGAACGTGAGTGCCACTGGCTGTCTCTCTTTCTCTTTCTCTTTCTCTTCCTCTTTCTCTCTCTTTCTTTCCTTCTCTTTCTCTTTCTCTCTTTCTTTCTCCTTCTCTTTCTCTTTCTCTTTCTCTCTCTCTTTCTCTTTCTCTTTCTCTTTCTCTCTCTCTCTTTGTCTTTGTCTTTGTCTTTGCAACTATTCTTGATACTTATTTCTATTTTTCTCTCTCTTTCTCTCTCTCTTTCTCTTTCTCTCGCTCTTTCTCTTTCTCTCTCTCTTTCTCTTTCTCTTTCTCTCTCTCTCTTTGTCTTTGTCTTTGCAACTATTCTTTATACTTATTTCTATTTTTCTTCTATTTTACTTAGTCTCTCCATGTATTCTATGCTCTTTGTAATAAAAAAAAAGGCGAGAGAGAAAGAGAGAGAGAGAGAGAGAGAGAGAGAGAGAGAGAGAAATGTAAAGAAAAAGAGAATACATGGCAGCAGCTTTTCATAGGCTTGGAAAACACAGAGCTTAGAGAGGGCTGCCAGTGATTGTGTTGCTGTATGGCTTCCTCTGCCCAAAGGGAGGTACCCGGGGGGGGGGGGGGGAAGGAGGGAGGGAGGGAGGGAGGGGATGGGGGTAAGTAGGAGAAAGGGGTTGAAGGTGGGAGGGAGGGAGGGAGGAAGGGAGGGGATGGGGGTAAGTAGGAGAAAGGGGGTGAAGGTGGGAGGGAGGGAGGGGGGAGTGGAGGGTGTAAGTAGGAGAAATGGGGTGAGGGTGGGAGGGAGGGAGGGAGCAATGGGGTAATTGGGGATGAAAGGGGGTGTCTGGGAGAGCAGGCTGGTTGAGAAGGGGGGTGTTGGGTGGAAGGGGGTTGCACAAGGATAAGGGGGGGTTGTTTGGGGGTAACATGGGCGGGGTGGTCGGGGGGGGGGGGGGGTTGGACGGGTGGGGGGTGGGGCGGGGTCTCTTTCGTCTTGCTTCAGTGGCAATTTGTCAGCCTGCATGAATGGTCTACTTCATCAGCATTACTGATGTAGACAGCAAAAAGCAGTCTGGTGTGTGTGTGTGTGTGTGTGTGTGTGTGAACCTGCTCTAAGCAGCTTGCACCCCAGCCCACCTCCTTTGTGGGCTGAGCATAGGCCGTTTTCTGGCACCCAATCAGCTTCCTCCGAACCCATTACCTCACCCTCAGTTGATATCCAAGACAACGAGGACAAACACCCCCAAAAAGAGAGAGAGAAAAAGAGAGAGACAAGAGGGGAGGAAAAACTCTCCTGCTCTTTGAAAGGAAGAAAAGCACTCTGGGAAAAGAACGCTGGTCCCATCCAACCGTCTCCATGAAAACGGCCCTCTAGGAAGAGTATGGAGCGCATAAGAGGACAAAAGACACATAGCTGTCTGGGGGGAGTTTTTCAAAGGCATATTATCATTAATGAGAGAGAGAGAGAGACAGGCTGTGTGTTTCTCTCTCTCTCTCTCTCTCTCTCTCTCTCTCTCTCTCTCTCTCTCTCTCTCTCTCTCTCTCTCTCTCTCTCTCTCTCTGTGTGTGTGTGTGTGTGTGTGTGTTAACTGGGATGTGGTCCAGGTTGAACCCGTACTTCTAGTAAGGGTCCCACGTTACTGCTGTATTGTGTCAATTAAAAAGTTGACCCACTGGGCAGAACTACAGATTCCCATGAGGCCTCAGTAGATATCCCATTGTGTTGAGTTACAATGCTGGAATTCTACACATGGGAAATGTATGAATTGAATAAATGGGCAATGGTGTCACCACCCCAAAAAAATGAACTCATGATTGGCATTGTTCTTGGCTTGTCAATTCTTGACATTCACACACACTACAATACTATTTTCCCATATGCTTACTGTAAGGAAAATAGGATCTACGCTCAGAAATATTTCATACATCATTTTTATGGCTGGCCATGACGTACATTTATTTGATACAATTCATTAACAATTACACTCTAAAAAATACTGGGTTGAAAATAACCCAAATTGGGTTGTGTTGGTTAACTATTGGACCAACCCAGCGCTGAGCTCATTTTACCCCATAATCCAGCAGGATGGGTTGGAAGATCGACCTAACTGCTGGGTCATTCAAGACCATGTTGCTGGGTTAATATAGCCCAGTATGCTGCTTGTTAGTTAAATCTATCCAACTGTGTATTTTTCTTTGGTTGTAATATTGATTACCACGTTATTTAAAACCAAACACATAGCTTAAAGAACATTTGATTTCTTTATCTGTATTGGCTAAATGCTTGACAATAGTCACATGGATCACATTAATAACATTAATCAAACATGAATATAATATGTTAATATTAATCAATGTTAATCAATAATAGTCAGTTACCCTGTATAAATAATAATAGATAAATAAAATTATAGTTTATATTAAACCTAAACGTATTTCCAAGCAACAAAGTTCCTTTCCAGCTACGAGTTCCTTTCCATGTCTAACCCAGCATGTCAAACCCAGCAGGTCTAACCCACCAGGTCTAACCCAGCAGGCCTAACCCAGCAGGTCTAACCCAGCAGGCCTAACCCAGTAGGCCTAACTGAGCAGGCCTAACCCAGCAGGTCTAACCCAGCAGGCCTAACCCAGCAGGTCTAACCCAGCAGGTCTAACCCAGCAGGCCTAACCCAGCCGGCCTAACCCAGCAGGCCTAACCCAGCAGAATGTCAGAGCATCTTTGTATCTTCATGAAATAACGGCTAATTTCTGAGGTAATGTCATTGCAACTCATCAGCATCCCCTCATCCTTCCTCCCATCCCCTCATCCTTCCTCCCAACCCCTCATCCTTCCTCCCATCCCCTCATCCTTCCTCCCATCCCTCCATCTTCCAATACCGCCATCCACTCCTTTCATCCCGTTTCCATTTCTCCATCCTTTCACTGCCCTCTTTTCATTTCATCATCCCTCTCCGTCCACTCCCCCCTCCCTCCCCCCTCCCTCCCTCCCTCCCTCCCTCCCTCCCTCCCTCCCTCCCTCCCTCCCTCGCTATTGCCCTTCCCTCCTCCAACCTTTCCCTGGCCTCTTTTCTTCCTCCCTCTCTCTCCCCTCTCCCATCCCTCCATCCCCTCTTCTCTCCACCTGGTTGTGTGTGGGGTTGAGAGGCCTACAGAGTGGGACAGGCAGACAGACAGGCAGGCAGGCAGACAGGCAGACAGACAGACAGACAGGCCGACAGGTCTGCAGGCGTTGTTGCAGGGTCACTGGGTTTACCTCCAGTGGTGCTCGTCAGCTAATGTCTTTGATCTCTGCAGAGCCTGTATAGAGGTCGCAACCCCTTTTATTCCACACAGATAAACACTGTACTGACCTTGAGGCCACCCGACATCCAGCTACACGACCTTGTCTGGGACTTAGCAGAGATAGAGAGACAGACCGGCAGGCAGGCAGGCAGGCAGACAGACAGACAGACAGACAGACAGACAGACAGACAGACAGACAGACAGACAGACAGACAGACAGGCATCCAGGCAGGTAGGCAGGCAGGCAGGCAGACAGGCAGGCAGGCAGGCAGGCAGGCAGGCAGGCAGGCAGGCAGGCAGGCAGGTGGATACAGAGAGAGAGACAGGGAGGCAGGCACAGACAGACAGACAGACAGACAGACAGACAGACAGACAGACAGACAGACAGACAGACAGACAGACAGACAGACAGACAGATAGACAGACAGGCAGGCAGGCAGGCAGGCAGGCAGGCAGGCAGGCAGGCAGGCAGGCAGGCAGGCAGACAGACAGACAGAGAGCTGGACAGACAGGCAAACAGGCTTGTTAGCCCCCTCTCATCTCCTGAAACAAGGCAACCGTGTCCCCTAAATCCCTGATTTCATCCTAATTTAGACGGATGGAGAGTGACAGTGGAGGGAGGGAGGGGGGGGGGGTTACAATGAACATACATGCAAAATAGAGTACCCCCCGCCCCTCCCACCCTCCCTCCCCCGTTCAGGATTCCTGTCCAGACAGACATGCTCATTAGGTTGAGGTGTAGTAACACTAACTGACTCTTGACCCTTGCAGTCTGTCCCCCTCATTACATTTACCATGTTCGAAATAAACCTGAACGTCTTTCAAATATTATACATCATTGTTTATTTTCTCAAAGCTTACATTTCAAACATTAACTTGGGTTATTGCTGTCTGCCACTGCCACTGAGTAAACTAAAACACACAGATAAAGATGGAAAATTTGGACATGTGTTTTTCTGAGCTATTTTCTTTTTTTTTAAATACACAAGTAGCACTTGAATAACTATGGCCCTTTTTTAGCTGTATGTTCCTCATGCCCCATGTTAATTGGAAAAAACATAAATATAACAGAATTGTGACTTTGCAGTCTGTGATTTGTCACCGTGGTATTAAACCCAGTGTTAGTCAAACCAGACAGGCACTGTGTCTGAACAGTGTTATTTCTTGATTTGACTGATTTGTGTGTATCGATGCTTATGTGTGTGTTATTTTGTTTTTAATCTGTCCTCCTGTGATTTTACTTGCCTGCTCTGGTTGGTTAATGCCAGTTGTTTTTAAATGTGCTTTAGATAAATTTGACTTGACTTGAACTGTGTTAATATGACAAAACTGTGTGTACTGACACTGTAGTACTCTCACCTACATGAGACTACACGAAACCCATTCATATCTGACCCATGCATTTTTTCTCAGCAACTCACCTCGATATTTATGCTGTGACAAACCTTTGGGGGAAAGGTCATTTTAAGTGTCCCAAACAACATATGTTCATGTTTTTTTTTTTCATTACTTCCAAGCATCAAGGTTTTTGCTGATATTAAGGTGGTTTTCAACTGCACATCCCCAGAACCATTAAGAGCAAATTGCTGGTCAACGATGCTGAGGACATTGCACCGTGTACTGTAGTCACGTCTCAGTTCAGAGACAGCAGGCGGAGTCCTTTGAGAGCAAGGTGAACCTTCATCAGCTGCCTGGCCAGTCGCTTTCTCACACGTCTGATGTGTGACGATTTTGCATATCATCCTGGTTTCAGTTTGGTTCTCACAGAAAGCTTGTTACATCAGTTGCAGTTGTTAGGCCACATACTCTTTGTTATAGCTGGGTTCTGTTAAGCGAACCGCTTTGTTAAAGAAAACAAAAGAAAAAAAAATCTAGATCTGACCCGTACTGTCCTGATTTCAGTGTTTGCTGATACATTTGTACAGAAAGCTTGTTAGGCTTAGACCAGTAGACAATCAATCAATATCAAAATCAAAATCAATACATTTTGCACCACACTGGTTTTCTATCTATCTACACCTCAATTGGGTCAGCCATCTTGATTTTCAAAATCTCCATTGGGTCAGCCATCTTGATTTGCTACATCTCCAATGGGTGAGCCCTATTGATTTTCTACATCTCCAATGGGTCAGTCATCTTGATTTTCTACATCTTCAATGGGTCAGCCATCTTGATTTTCTATATCTCCAATGGGCCAGCCATCTTGCCCATTCTGCTCAGTCTACTTCTATGAGGATGAACTGCATAGGGAATGGGCAGAGCCTAAGATCTCCCAAAGCAGTATTGTTTTGATTTGCTTAGTATTGATCTGTGGTGGTGCAGAATCATCTTTGTGCAACCTCAAAGGATACAACGGAGACTATATCATTTAATAAACGTAATCTATTTTATTTCATTCAGGCTACTTATGGAGTAACTTCTTGTGTTTGGTTTTAGGTTTTGAACGTTAATTCTGTGAGGTGAGATCAGTTAAATAGTAACTTGCTGCACCTTCATGACACAACATGGCTCCAATACAGCAACACTGCCATCTTCTGTTCAGCGCTAGATATGACATGCTCCCTAAATAGCACCTACGGTTTTGATCTGAACGTGTTGCACGCAGGGATAATCCATTTGTGTGGTGCTGCCTGTGCTTTCCACTTAATAAGATAAGAGAATATAGAATAAGATAAGAGAATATAGAATAAGATAAGATAATATAGAATAAGATAAGAGAATATAGAATAAGATAAGAGAATATAGAATAAGATAAGATAATATAGAATAAGATAAGATAATATAGAATAAGATAAGATAATATAGAATAAGATAAGAGAATATAGAATAAGATAAGAGAATATAGAATAAGATAAGATAATATAGAATAAGATAAGAGAATATAGAATAAGATAAGAGAATATAGAATAAGATAAGAGAATATAGAATAAGATAAGAGAATATAGAATAAGATAAGATAATATAGAATAAGATAAGAGAATATAGAATAAGATAAGATAATATAGAATAAGATAAGATAATATAGAATAAGATAAGAGAATATAGAATAAGATAAGATAATATAGAATAAGATAAGGTAATATAGAATAAGATAAGATAATATAGAATAAGATAAGAGAATATAGAATAAGATAAGATAATATAGAATAAGATAAGATAATATAGAATAAGATAAGATAATATAGAATAAGATAAGATAATATAGAATAAGATAAGAGAATATAGAATAAGATAAGATAATATAGAATAAGATAAGAGAATAAGATAGTTGGCCATTGGAGGCTTCTTGAGATGTGACCGGAATAAAGATGAGACTCATCTAAATGTCAAGGACATTGTCAACCTTGCACAGAGCATGCCAAACGCAAACAAACAGACAACCTTTTGTTCAGATACTCCACGGAGTAGACGTCTTATGTTTGTATTGCCGATGGACCTGTTCAGCGTAACATGATTAAACAAAGATTAAAACGTCACGTAAATGGCCTGTTGACTTTGTTTTGAACATGGATCCCGTTCTAAAACGGATGAATTGACTGAATACAATCGGATTTAAATGAACCCCTTCTACACACACACACACACACACACACACACACACACACACACACACACACACACACACACACACATACACACACACACACACACACACACACACACACACACACACACACACACACACACACACATGGAATAGGTAGGTATGAATACTAACCTGATATCTGTGAGTATGGAATGGGTAGGTATTAATACTAACCTGATATCTGTTAGTATGGAATGGGTAGGTATGAATACTAACCTGATATCTGTTAGTATGGAATGGGTAGGTATTAATACTAACCTGATATCTGTTAGTATGGAATGGGTAGGTATGAATACTAACCTGATATCTGTTAGTATGGAATGGGTAGGTATGAATACTAACCTGATATCTGTGAGTATGTTTCATTTATAATTTATTACTGTGATGTGAACAGAACTGAACTTAAACAGTTAAATATATATTTAATATATATATATATATTTTATATATATATAGTTAAAAGTTCAATATGGTACCAGTCCAGTATAGTTCATTACTGCGATGTAAAGAATAACTAAACATATCTGGTCTAGTATGGTATGGTAATGAAGCTGTACTGCAGTGTAAACTTTACAAAACTTATCTGGTCTGATACGATACAGTTATTAAGCTGTACTGAAGTGTAAACAAGACTAAACATATCTGGTCTAGTATGGTATGGTTATTAAGTTGTACTGCAGTGTAAACTTTACTAAACTTATCCGGTCTGATACGGCACAGTTATTAAGCTGTACTGCAGTGTAAACTTTACTAAACTTATCCGGTCTGGTACGGTACAGTTATTAAGCTGTACTGCAGTGTAAACGTTTCTAAACTTATCCGGTCTGGTACGGTACAGTTATTAAGCTGTACTGCAGTGTAAACGTTACTAAACTTATCCAGTCTGGTACGGTACAGTTATTAAGCTGTACTGCAGTGTACACAGGACTAAACATATCCGGTCTGCTCCGGTTCAGTTATTAAGCTGTACTGCAGTGTAAACAGGACTAAACTTGGCCTGTATGGCACAGTATAAATCATTACTGTACTCTGCCTGTGTGAAACGAAGCCATTAGGCTACAGCCCTGATGCCAGATGTCCCGTTGGTATGGTCAGTGGTGGAGATAAGGCCCCACTGACCATATGGTGTGGTTAATCAGTCATGCAGGGGTCGGCAGCTCTTACGTATAGCAGTCTGTAATACATACACATAAGTGCTCTCTCTCTGTCACTCTCACTCACTCTAACTCTCGGTCTCTCACTCACTCACTCACTCGCTCACTCACTCACTCACTCACTCACTCACTCACTCACTCACTCACTCACTCACTCACTCACTCACTCACTCACTCACTCACTCACTCACTCACTCACTCGCTCTCTCTCTCCCTCTCCCTCTCTTTCTCTCTCTCTCTCACACACACAGACACACACGCACACACACACACGCACACACACACACACACACACACACACACACACACAAACACACACACACACACACACATACACACACACACACACACACACAAACACACACTCACTCACAAGGTTAAGTCCACAGAAAAACCCAAATATATGAATAAGGGGACAAACACACGCTCAAGATTAATCCCTACATGCAGGCACGTACATAAATAGGTCTACACACACACACACACACACACAGACACACACACACACACACACACACACACACACACACACACACACACAGACACACACACACACACACACACACACACACACAGACGTGCAGGCCTGTATCATTAGTGGGGCCCTGAGGCTAGACCATGGTAAACCAAGAGGAACAGGCCTGTGTCTCATCCATCCATCCAGTGTATTAGAGCCGTCTGTGTCTGTCTCTGTAGTGAAGCTCAGCAGGGCAGCACTGATGCTTCAGCCATTAGCCATCTGATGGATGTATGGAGACCGTAGAAATAGAGATACCAGAATGGAGGTGTGTTTCGGAATCAAAATGTAGACGGTGGCAATAGCTGCAGTCATTCAAAAAAGCGTTTTGCTTTGTTCATCCAGTTAAGTGAAAGGTTTCCGACCTCCTTCGTCGGGAACCATGACACCAATCTCGTAGGTATATTGTATTTCTATAAGAGAGACTCCGTGGCCGTGTGGGTGACATCAAGGATCATGGAATGATGCATATCTTTATGTCTTTAAACGGGATATACCAAATGCATTTTAGACAAGGATTTACATTTTTGGAATTTAAGATACATTTTTATAAGTCATTCAGTTTCTCTGTGCCGCTTAGCCCTGTGTAAACATTATTAATCCTTCGTATAAATTATCAATCTTTCTTGATTCGCTTGATTGCCCAAAGCCTATATACTATTTGACTTGTAGTCAAGGTTACGGAATATGCCGGTATTTCTATGGCAACAATCGTCCCAACTGATAGAAGATAACTCGTAGACGTGCCCTCAAAGCTTAAACAGGCCTGTAAATTCAGTGAGATCATCAAGCTTACGTCCAGTGGTGTTCACACCAGCCCTTTTGGAGACTCGCCAAGAACGAAGCCCAAAGCCCCGGATGACATAAGGTTAATTTATTAGCTTGATTGCCCAGTCTGCATTCACACCCTCTCCGATTTTTCTAGGTTGATTCAAGAATGAGTAAATTTGTGATGGAACGATTCTTTAATTTACTTCTCAAAGGCCTGTCCTGCGTGCAGCGTTAATGGCAGGGGGTGCTGTCCAATCGCTATGGTGCTGAAAGTTTTAACTGGTGTGGAGATGGAGACCACTGTTTCTAACTGTTTCTAACATAGCTGAAATTGTTGTTGCTTGAACTTTAAACTGCTTTGGAATCTAAGCTGCGGTTTCTTCTTCTAAACTATAATGAAATTAAACAGTGCTTTTGCATCAGGCTGGTATATTATTAATTCTTCCCCAAAGTATAGGCAGTTGGTTATCTTTGCTAAATATATCGCCTAACATTATAGGCCTAGAAGACGTTGTGAAACAAGCCTATGTCCAGTTTCATGAATAAACAGCAAAGACGCTTCTTACCAAAAATGTAAAATGTAGGTTTACAACCTTTCAGTGAAGTATTCAAATGCATTTAAAAGCTTTGCGAAACCAGTTGCTACCGTGAAGACAAAATGGCATTTTCTAATTCGAAAGACCACTTCAAAATATGACAGCTGCGCCTTTGGATGACCAAAGGTAATTTCCAATGCAGCAGGGCCATAGCAATTCATTTGATTTGGTCGAACACAGAGGCCTGTCATAGCAGAGTGCAATTATTGGCTGCCCATTTCCCCTCCTCCCTTGGGAACCCCCCCCCCCCCCTCTCTCTCTCTCTCTCTCTCTCTCTCTCTCTCTCTCTCTCTCTCTCTCTCTCTCTCTCTCTCTGTGTGTCTTGCTGTTCTCTCACCCTCTCTCTCTTTCTGTGTGTGTGTGTGTGTGTCTTGCTGTTCTCTCACCCTCTCTCTCTTTCTTTCTCTCTCTCCCCCTCCCTCCATCTCTCTCCTTCTCTCCCTCTCTGTCTTGCTGTTCTGTCTCTTCTTCTCTTTTTCTCTCTCTTAGCCCATACACCTCCTGTCACTTTTTCAGAGAGAGAGAGAGAGAGAGAGTTCTGTGATTAAGGGGCTAAAACAACTGAATTGACCGATTATAATTGTGCAACTGAATCTCGAACATTAATATAATACAGAATATAAGTCATATTTAATGTTCTTGATTTATATTGACACCCAGACTGACATCAACAAATTGAATTGCTGACAAAGCCTTTTATGCAATATCTTGCAATCCAATCGGATTTTTCTACCCATTTTTTTCTTTTCCCGATGATCGGTTAGAAGGAGCTATTCTAATGCAAATATGGTATTTATATAACAAAGCGCTAGTTTTCTGTCACTCAGATCATAGATATATGTCATCAAAGAGAAACTACATATAAGCCCTCATTTACATCACAGCCCCGGGAAATCACAGGCGTCTGAGTCTGGTTCAGAATGGTCCCCGCAAGTGAGCAGGTGCCACTCGAGAAAGGATGAATAAAGAGAAAATAGAGGAAAAAAAACTCCCTCCCTCCCTCCCCTCCACTTCTCCTCCTCTTCTCCCTCCAGCGCCGTGTAATGACGTGCAGACTGACTGGATCACCGGAGCTGTGCTTTTTATTCACTTTCACCAGTAACAAAACGACAACGGGTATCACCGAGGAAAGCTATAGCACTGACGTAAACCCTTTACCACCAACCAACACACTACACCCGGAGCAGCACGGCAGCAGCGCGCGATTAACGGGCGATAGCCAACACCTGATACTTGAAAAGAACCCTAAAATATATATTCTAACCAGCATCAAAAAGAGGGAAGTAAATATTGCGTGGACACCGATGAGGAATTCGATGGAACACCTTGTAGGATAGCCCCCCTTTTATTTTTTTTCTTTCCGTGACCGTTATTTCAAGCAATCAGTGGCAGGCGGCAGCCGGCAGCAACATCCTCCTCGCACTTGCCTATGGATGAAGATGCGTTGTGAAAAAGGGAGTTCTGATAAGAGTTACTGCTGCAGGGTTTCGCATACGCTGGCCGTTTTGATGGTGGGATAGAACGATGAGCTCATGGTTATTGTCGTGTGAGTGTGTGTTTTCTGCGGAGTGGGGATGGGTAAAAACGCCTGCTTCTCAGCTGTGCGGGTAGGCCACCGATATCACCAGGTTGCATGCTATTGGTAAGCTTATGGAGAGGTTATAGTCTATCTTTGCAGTCTTTTGAAAAGATCAAATACAGAGTTTTAGAGGGAGAGTATATGCTTAATTTTGACAGAAAAGTGACAGTGAAAGAAGGCACGTGGAATTGCAATGGCGCTCTCCCAAAAAAGTGATTATATATTTAACTTTGATGCTTCATAATACACAAAATAATCGGCCAGCCTTCTATAACCCAGCCTACATATAAGACCGATATCTTAAGTCCAATATTTCTAACTGAATAGATAGCCTGTATATGTGGCGCATCTGTTGGCACTCTCTCCTCTTGTAGCGGGTTTATTTATTTATTTATACCTTTTCTATTCGGCGTTGACTCCGGTGCCAGCTGGAGAAAGCAGGAACGATGACTCATTTACAGGCGGGCTTGTCCCCGGAGACTCTTGAGAAGGCCAAAGTGGAACTAAAAGAGAACCCAGAGACTTTACATCAGGACATACAAGAAGTAAGGGACATGATCATCACCAGACCTGACATAGGTTTTCTTAGGACAGACGATGCGTTCATTCTGAGGTTTCTTCGAGCGAGGAAATTTAACCATTTCGAGGCGTTCCGCCTCCTGGCCCAGTACTTCGAGTACCGGCAACAGAACCTGGATATGTTCAAGAACCTGAAAGCGACGGACCCCGGGATCAAGCAGGCGCTTAAAGACGGATTTCCTGGAGTGCTGCTAAACTTGGACAGATATGGAAGAAAAATCCTGGTTCTTTTCGCGGCGAACTGGGACCAAAGCAGGTATGAATTGCCGAACATGTTGATGCTACCATTTAGTGACAGAAAGGCTCTGTGTTGCTCTGCTATGCTGTCCTTTCAGCACCACAGATAGTCACGCTACTTAGTAGAGCGTCGGGTACAGTTTAAATAATTAACCCATATCTTCCTCTAATATTTATGCAAATAGGCCTATGTGTAACCAAAAATCAGCTAATGTGTCTTTTATGACTTATAATTGACCCTGTAGGTGATAAATTAGTCTGAGAATTTTTGGGACTTTAATTGTTTTACTCTTCGGCCGGTTCATTAGCTGTAGACGATCACCTATCAATCAGTGGAACCAATCAATGATCGTATATTTACCCAAGCCATTGCTTTGCCCGTAATACTGGAGCAGCAAAGTAAATGTCTCCCGTTACAATTTTAGTACATGTTTACGGTTTATGCATTAGACAAAGCAGTTGTGAAGAAATGCATCTGACTCCTTTGCAAACGTGACGGCTGAGCTGTCAATGCCACTTGAAGTCAGACTGCAGGTGGCTGTTAACTGTTGTTCTTTTCAGACCATTGACTGTGAAACAGTTTCGTCTCCCACTGACCTTGGCATGGACCAAACTCTAGTCCGATGTCTATCTAGCTGTTCCGACATGGCAGCTTACTCTTTTGTGTGCAGTGTCTAAGGTAGCAGGGGCTTTATGTAAATGTTTCTGTTAGTGTGTCGTTTGTCAACATCACTGTCCAAAGTACTCACCCTAAGAATCCCTCATTCACTCTTGCTCCCTCATTTTCTCTCTCTCCCTCTCCCCCTCTCCCTCTCTATCTCTCTCTCTCTCCCTCTACCATGGCTATCTCTCCCTCTCTCTCCCTCTCTCTCTCTCTGTCTGTCTGTCTGTCTGTCTGTCTGTCTGTCTGTCTGTCTGTCTGTCTGTCTGTCTGTCTGCCTGCCTGCCTGCCTGCCTGCCTGCCTGCCTGCCTGCCTGCCTGCCTGCCTGCCTGCCTGCCTGCCTGCCTGTCTGTCTGTCTGTCTGTCTGTCTGTCTATCTGCCCACCCCCCCAATGTCAAGTCAAGTGAGCTTTACTGGCATGACAGAAGAACACGTGTTTCCGAAGCAATATTACAGTTACATTTCAAAATAATGCATAAATGGTAACAATTACTAACAATGTGAAATACTACATCAGATAATAACCAAAATGTAAAATGTATGTCTCTCTCTCTCTCTCTATCTCTCTCTGCCCCCCCCCCCTCTCTCTTTATCTCTCTCTCTGCCCCCCTTCTCTCTCTCTCTCTCTCTCTCTCTCTCTCTCTCTCTCTCTCTCTCTCTCTCTCTCTCTCTTTCTCTGCCCTCTCTCTCTCTCTCAATTTTTATTTCAGTTTCATTGCTTTATTGGCATGACTGTATAAACAAAGACAATATTGCCAAAGCAGTTAATAAAAGTATAGTGCAAATAGAATGTTGAATAATTCATGCAAACCTTAAGAAACAAATCATTTGAAAATAATTTAATCATTACAAATATACAAGCATACAAAATATTTTGCACAGTACAGCAGGTACTGTACTGTTTTAATTCTCTTCCTGGCTCTCTCTATCTCTCTCTCTCTCTCTCTCTCTCTCTCTCTCTCTCTCTTTCGTTAACGTTTTATCGATGGACCCAGGTTCAGGGTTGTAGACAGGAGAAGGGTGTGTCTGATTATTTTTTTAATTGGCCAGGCCAAGATGGCGATGTGGATGTGTAGGAGGGGGAACATTCTTGGAGTGCTATCAAAGCACATATAGGCCGATTATCCTGGGAATTGTGGCTGTGAGGTTACAGGTAGAGTGTGGATACTATAAGTTGGTTAACAGTGTTGTTGGGTTTGTGGATGTTTGGGGAGCTGGGGAGGTCCTCTGTCGATGAGCATGGCGGGCTTTTTTTTGTTTAGCGAGGACTAGATTTGTCCTTGAATGTCACTGACATGCTATTATTGAAGCAGCGTTTGAGTGAAGGATTTTTGACCAATTAAAGGTTCAAATAAAATAAAATCTCTCTCTCTTTCTCTCTCTGTCCCTCTCTCGATCTCTCTCCCTGTCGCTCTATCTCTCTCTCTCTCTCTCTGTCCCTCTCTCTCTCTGTCCCTCTCTCAATCTCTCTCCCTGTCGCTCTATCTCCCGAAATTACTTGGCTATCTCTTTCTCCATCTCTCCCTCTACCATGACTCTCTCTCTCTCTCTCTCTTGCTTTCTCTCAATCTCTCTCTCTCTCTCTCTCTCTCTCTCTCTCTCTCTCTCTCTGACTCTACCATGGCTTTCTCTCTCTCTCTCTATCTCTCCCTCTACTATGTCTCTCTCTGTCTGTCTCTCTCTGTATCTCTCCCCCTAACTTGTCTCCCCCCCTCTCTCTCTCATTCTCTTCCCCCCTTAGGTATACCTTTGTGGACATCCTCCGATCCATCCTGCTGTCGTTGGAGTCCATGATCGAGGACCCAGAGCTGCAGGTCAACGGGTTCATCCTCATCATCGACTGGAGCAACTTTACCTTCAAACAGGCGTCTAAGCTGACTCCTAGCATGCTGCGTCTGGCTATCGAGGGACTACAGGTACAGGAGCTGGAACCTCATAACAACACATCCTCCTTTAAAAATACATTGAAAACAAAAAACAACGTTTTTCTATCACGTCTTTCAAATCGGTTGAAATTCAAAATTCATGATTGCCGTGTTGTTTTTGTTTCGTGAACAGTATATATCATGTGATGATGGAGAGATGATATATCTGTGGTCGTGTTTAGCTTGGCCTCTGCGGTTTGTTTCCCTCGTGACTTGTTGCCTCGTCGACTAAACTAAAGCAGCAGGTGCAATAGGTCCGTTGCTGGGACTGAGTGCTTCTGAAGAGCTCTTTATCGTCCTCTTTGTGACACAATAGAACCCGCACCCACACCCGTCAATCAGCAGCGCCGGGCGCTTCTAAAAACCCACTCCACAGTCCTCTTCCCAGCGAGGGGACGAGAACTTGCTTTTGAAAGGGTTCCGCTGAAAGGGTGATTAATTAAATTTACATTTTAATTGTTGTTGGTGGGGCTAGCGCAAGACGATAGAGCAATGGAAGAGAGTGCAATTGAAGTAAATCAAACATGAAAGTCAAAGTGGTTGAAGTCGTCTTTTATTGGTCGCTTTTTTGTAAAATAACGGAGTGCCTTTTGTCCCTTTCCTTGCAACTTCTCCTTGCCCCACAGACTTACGTGTCAAGGAAGCTCATATTTCTCTCAAGGTATCAGGTTTAACATTTCTTTTTTACCACGAACGTTGGTCCTCTACCAGCTGTCCATGACAGCGAAAAAATTACTTTGTGACAAAATACCTCTTGGAAAGGCTGCTCCATATCCCTGTAAAACGCCAACAATTTTCTCCCCACGACTCACCGCTTAAACCTCAATGAAAAGATGTTCCAGGAACCTTGGAAACCCAGTTATATTGGCACTTCCACTAAGGGATCCATTCTGTTCATGGTCACAGTGCTTCTATACTCCTTGGCATGGTTCTTTGTGGTGGACACGGGCGTCGTGGAGGAGTTCTGACCATAGAAACTGTGTTGCAGAATAGCCGACCGAGGGAAAGGAGGATCCATTCAATCTTGGTTGTGCTAACACGTTTCGAACCTCTCAGCGCGGGAAGTCAGACGGCCATGGGTTCTAGCTAACAGCAGGAGGTTCCGCCGTTGATTTACCACCCCTTCTTGTGTATCTGCTGAGCCAGACACTGTGACCCACTTGAGTCTGGTGCGATGACAGGTGCTGGAAGGGCTTTGTGATTCTTTTCAGTTTTCAGGCCATCTTCTTTCCGAGCGAAATGAGTAGATCTTTGTTTAAAAGCTCGTGTAAAACTTGTCTGCCAGCTCTCTGGACACAGATTAGAGCATGCATTATTGATAGGTCAGCACTTTCTCTCTTAAGTGTGCGCACACACACACACACACACACACGCACACCTGTGCACAAACCCATCGAGAGCACTCACAATGTTCTTTACTCTTCTCCAGAGGAATAGTGAATAACTGGATGCTGTTCTAAAGCGGATAGGAATTATAAGCCAAACAGAGATAAGATCCCATGTGAATTTGCATCTAAACAGATCGATGTCTTAACCAGACTGAACATCTTCAGCACGGCCCCTATAACCGTCCAGACTGTTGCCTCTAGCCAGAGGTGTGTCCGGCTATAGAGGATTTCCCAGCTAATTTCATGCCTCATTACGCTCATTATTTCGACGTTACTAGCCAGTAGAGGTAAGTCTCAGTTTCAGAAAAACGTTATCCCTAAACATTCTTTCTCGCAAAGATAAAATAAAAATACAAAGCTTTCAGCCCTTTAGTAAGCGCAAGGAATTGTAAACTATATTTGCCAAAGCCTCCTTCTGAAACTGTCCTTTCATGTTTTAGATGTAGCCCACAACCTCATTTATTATGACACGTGAAATATGACTGGAAGAGTTCTGTTGCCAGGACGATGTCAACGGTGCTGTGGACGTGATGTGTTTTCATTTCATTGAAGAGAAAGCCCCTTGGTTTGAAACTAGACACAGGGTCTGTGGTCCTTACAGGTTCAATTAGCAAGATATTTAAGAACTGGAATCAAGTAGGAATTGGTGATGAAGCTGTTTCACTAAAAGCTGTCCTCCGTAAGAAGGAGCCACAGTGAAAACACCTGAAATCAGCTAGAAAAGAGACAGAGAGAGAGGGGGAGAGGGAGAGAGAGAGGGAGAGATAGCCATGGTAGAAGGAGAGAGAGAGATAGAGGGGGAGAGGGAGAGAGAGAGAGGGGGAGAGGGAGAGAGAGGGAGAGATAGCCATGGTAGAGAGAGAGAGAGAGGGGGAGAGGGAGAGAGAGAGGGAGAGATAGCCATGGTAGAGAGAGAGAGAGAGAGGGGGAGAGGGAGAGAGAGAGGGAGAGATAGCCATGGTAGAGAGAGAGAGAGAGAGGGGGAGAGGGAGAGAGAGAGGGAGAGATAGCCATGGTAGAGGGAGAGAGAGAGGGGGGGGAGAGAGAGAGAGAGAGGGCGAGAGAGAGAGAGAGAGGGGGAGAGGGAGAGAGAGGGAGAGATAGCCATGGTAGAGAGAGAGAGAGCGGGGGAGAGGGAGAGAGAGAGGGAGAGATAGCCATGGTAGAGAGAGAGAGAGAGAGAGAGAGGGGGAGAGGGAGAGAGAGAAAATGAGGGAGCAAGAGTGAATGAGGGATTCTTAGGGTGAGTACTTTGGACAGTGATGTTGACAAACGACACACTAACAGAAACATTTACATAAAGCCCCTGCTACCTTAGACACTGCACACAAAAGAGTAAGCTGCCATGTCGGAACAGACAGACAGACAGACAGACAGACAGACAGACAGACAGACAGACAGACAGACAGACAGACAGACAGACAGACAGACAGACTAATAATTTGGTGAATTACCAATCATATGTTTATTTGTTTTTGTATGAATTTGTGTAATTATTGTTATTATTTGGATGTTTGTTTTTGATTATATGCTTATGCAATATTTACTTAGTAATTTCATGCCAATAAAGCACTGCTCAATTTAATCGGAGAGAGAGAGAGAGACAGAGATACAGACACAGACAGAGACGGAAAGAAAGAGAGAGAGAGAGAGAGAGAGAGAGAGAGAGAGAAAAAGAGAGAGAGACAGCCAGAAAGAGAGAGCTGTCAGTCAAGCTTTGACATCATCTACCCGTAAGGTCAACTAACCGTCACACACTCTAATGAGGTCGCTGTATGTTATTTTTCTGACACGGTGACAGAAGGGGGCGTAGAGGCCCACAGGCTAAAAAGATTGAGGCTGGGGAGGTTGATAACATCTATTGTGGTGGAAATGGCCCTATATGACGTGGAAGAAGGACTTTGAACAAAAAAACACAATTTCCTAAGGCAATGGTTAGGCATGTGAAACTACCGATTGCAACCAATACCAACTTTACAATACCAGAGTTTTTTTTTATAACACAGCAGCAATCGTCCAGCACCTTGAAGAGAAAACATGAAAGTGCACTAAGGCGGTTTATATTTATGACGATTTTATACAAAAACGAAATGCTTCTACCTAGAGAAGGAAAAAGTCCTTACTTTAACATCCTCTGATCCTGTTACTCTGCCTCCGGAGAAAAGTGTTTCTTCCTCCTGTGGTGTGATGTGTTTTGGAGCCCAGGGCTTCAGTCTTTCCTCACTAGGATATAATGTGACACTTGCATATTCCTGTGTGTGTGTGTGTGTGTGTGTGTGTGTGTGTGTGTCAGGATGGGTTGAAGGAATCTAATTTGACACCTCACATCGACAAACAATAAGTTTAGGAAACTCTTGCCTTGCGCCCTGAGAATACTGGGATGTCTACTGGGATGTCTGTGTGAGCGTGAATGGCTTGTGTGTGTGCCTGCCATTCTGCATGCGTGAGTAAGCTCATCCATGCTGACTATCTTTGTTAAATGTGTGTGTGTGTGTGTGTGTGTGTGTGTGTGCGTGTGTGTGTGTGTGTGTGCGCGGGTGTGTGTGTACTTTTCTGAGTCTATCTCTGCCTATCTTTGTGTGCTAGCCCATTGGTTTATGCATGGATATACAGTGTCTCTCCTTTCCAGTATGAATGTTACTTACTTCACAGAATATATCTGCGTGGACAGCATGCAATCATAGCAGCGTGATTATTTCAACACCTCAGACTTGTGGTTTCTTCCCAACCCTTACTAACACCAGCAACCTCCACTCCATGCCAGCTGCAGCTTGCGTCTCCAAGATTAGGACTTCTCAGGCACAGAAAAAGAAAAAAAAAAAACGACATTCAGAACACCAGAATGTTTCATTTGTTTATTATTTTGACTTTGTGAGAATATTGCTAGACTGGGATAGACTGGCGTCCTGTCCAGGGTGTACCCTGCCTTACGCCCTGTGTTGGCTGGGATAGGCTCCAGCCCCCCCGCGACCCTGTAAAACAGGATAAGCGGTAGAAGATGAGAGATGAGAGTGAGAGAGAGAATATTGCTTCCCTTCGTAATGCTATGTCTATTTGGCTTTTGCATTCGGAGGCAGACAAGCTGATCCATTCTTATGGATAGGGACCTAATAAAGTGAAGTGGATGCTTTGTTGTGTATCGGAAAAATGGAGAGTGTGGGCGAATCTAAAGGAGTTGTTGAGAGGAACCTTGAAGAAAAGGTGACCAGCTCCAGACCCTGCCCCTGATCACGGGTGACCGAGGCTGTTATATGTTTCCTTTTTCTTTCACTGCTTTCTCCTTGTTTCTCTCTCTTTTCTCTCTCTCTCTCTCTCTCTCTCTCTCTCTCTCTCTCTCTCTCTCTCTCTCTCTCTCTCCCCTTTCTCTCTCTTTCTCCCCTTTCTCTATCTCTCTCTAGCCTCTCTTTTTTGTTAGTTTTTTTTTATCTGTTTTGAATCACTCTGACACACATTCTCTCCATCTTCATCGGCAACAGTTTCTCTTTCTACCTCTGCCCCTCTCTCCCTTCCCCCACTCCCTCCCCCCTTACTAACCCTCTCTCCCCCTCCACAACCCCCACCCTTCTTTCTTCCGTTCCTCGTGGCTCTCTTTCTCCTCCTCCCCAAGAGAGAGAGAGAGAGAGAGTGAGAGAGTGAGAAAGAGAGAGAGAAAGAGAGAGAGAGACAGAGGGAGAGAGAGAGAGAGAGAGAGAGAGAGAGAGAGACAGAGGGAGAGAGAGAGACAGAGAGAGAGAGAGAGAGAGAGACCCTAGCAGTCGGATACAGGTCTTTTGTCTTTCTCTTTGAATGTAGAGAAAAATGCCCTCTCGCTGAGCAGCCAATCACAACAGACCAGAAGCCCCCCCCCCCCCCCCCATCCCTGTTTTTTTTTCTGTTTCATCCCACCCCTCCCAGAGTTTCCTTGGCAACCTGTCTGACCGCCATGCAATGTGGTCTCTTGTCTGCCTCCAGATGGGCTGTTCTCAATTAGAGACACACATTTGCACTTTTCCCTGGGACTGGCTGGCAGACTGGTTGACTGGTTGGCTGACAGACTGGTTGACTGAATGGCTTACTGGTTGGTTGGCTGACTGAATGGCTGACTGGTTGGCTGACAGAGTGGTTGGTTGGCTGGCTGGCAGACTGGCTTACTGGTTGGCTGACAGACTGGTTGGTTGGCTGGCTGGCTGACTGGTTGGCTGGCTAGTTGAAAAGGCTGACTGGTGGACTGGTTGGCTGGCTAGCTGACTGAATGACTGCCTGGCTGGCTGGATAAAAGGCTGACTGGTTGACTGGTTGGATGTTTGACTGACTGGTTGGCTGGTTGACTGACTGGCTGGCTGGTTGATTGACTGGCTGGCTGGCTGACTGAATGGATGGTTGACGGACTGGATGGTTGACCGGCTGACTGGCTGCCTGGTTGACCGACTGGATGGTTGGCAGGGTGTTGTTTTGACTAGATAAATGGCTGGATGGATGGGTTTCGGCAATCTGCATGGTGCAATACATATTATCCACTCCTGTCACTGTGATTCCCTCACTTGTGCTCCTTGTCTGCGTTTGTGTTTTGCCTGAGTAGGGCTGGCTACCAGGGAAAGAGGGGGCCAAGCATCCAGAGGTGCTGGAATCTATTCTTCAATGTTGACTTTAATATCGAAGCCAACACAGAGCTTTCCTTTTTTTTTAAAGTGTTGATTTTTCCCTTGCATTCCCACAGCAACTGTTGCTAGGTCCCTGTGGGTTAGTTTCTCAAACTCCCAAGTGTTGACACAAGCCAAATATAGGCAGAGTCAAGATTTGGTCTGTACCGTGAGCTGAATCTATCAGATCTATTTCTGTGTCAGCTGTTTACATTTTATTTCCGTTCCCTGACAGTCAAGGTCCCAGTAGACCTGGTCTATTTCTACACTGTTACGCAACAGGACTCAATGCCTGAGAAGGTGATGATGATGATGATGATGATGATGATGGCGACGGTGGGGCTAATTCCATCATCCCTGCGGCATCTTCATCAGCATAAGATTAAAATCCATTAGCGAACGCTTCCATCAATCAGGTTGATTAGCATGCACGGTGCCAGACAGACGCATTATTCAAATTACTTTTGTGTAACGAGATTTAATTTGGCCAAATCCTCATCACTATTTATAATGAGAGAGGGAGACTGTCAAAAAAATAATTGCGGAAAAGATAGAGAGAATTGGAAAGAGAGAGAGATCGATAGAGAGAGAGAGAGACACATGCTGACATTGAAATACTCCTACTGTACACACCCACGCACTAACAAGCTAGCGCACACACATGCACGCACGCTCGCACGCACGCACACATCCAGTGCTTCCAGTACGCATCTAAATTGCCCATTTTTTCCCCACACTCCATAGAGAATTCATGACTTCTTCTCAGTGCAAACTTGTTTAAGACATCAAGGCAAACTGTTCTATTTCTGCTCATTTCTCCCACACCACTCTCTGCTTGCATCTGATGGTCTTACTTGAAGCATTACTTGTCCTCTGCTTGCATGAGGATGGATACAGTTCAGTGAGCAAGCTGTAATGAAAAAGGTGAACTTACTGCGGTGTTCTAAGAAGGTGGTCATACTGTAGTGAAAATAAGAGAAACTATTGTTTATTTTATTCGGAACTAGGACATACTGTGGTAAAAAAAAAAAAAAAAGCAGACACGTTGTAGTGGCACTGTGTGTGTATACGATCGTTCTCCAACTAGGTAGGTATAAATAAATAAATAATTTATTTATTTAAATAATACTAAACATCTCTATATCTGCAGGTCTCCATCACCACCCCGTGAAAAAAAATGACATCGGCAGACCTCGGAACAGTTTCTTACTGTAAAAGTATACAACTTTTCGCTAAAGTGACTTTTTGCAGAGGTCTGTCGAGGGAATATTGGTGTTCAAATCAAAACGCTTTGTGTCGTTCTGTTCGATACATGAGACATGTAGAATTAAAATAGGGTTTCCCCAGTTATAATCAATGCCTGTAATAACACAGGTCATATTTGAGGATGGTGCTTATATACGAAGTCCCTAAGTGGCGTGGTACCAGATATGTTTTTGAAAATTACATTGTTATTCGAATTGCGTGATGGATTCTTATGAAGGCGCGCCAGTTGTAATCGCTGCAGTAAGCGTGACGGCTGATCGGGGGACCAGCCGTCTGTAGTGACTTAATGGACCGTGGCGTCGGTGAACGTCCTTGGCGGCGAGCAGCGCCGCTATCGATTCCCCTCCGTTATCTCCGTCTGTCTGCGTCCTTTCCTTTGCCCTTACCTTCTATCCCCTCTCTCTCTCTCGTTCCTCCTTTCAACATCCCGTCTGCGTTTATATCTGTCTGGCTATCTCCTCCTTGGTGCTGTCTGGTCAAAGCAGCTCTCACACACCTCTCTGTTGCTGCCTATTTGAAAGTGTCTGAAGACAAGCGGATATTGTGTCTGTTTGCGTTGAGACGTTGATCTGTGAGTAGAGGCCTATGCGTTTAATCTTTTACAGGACCACTAAAAATAACAAAATATATTTCCTTGGCATATAATAAATTATTCCATTATCAGTCTGATCAGCTTTGGTTATAGTCGTAGTAAATTACTTCTAATGTTACAGAAAAACACTGTGTGACTCGGCTAGGGTCGTTAGCAGGAACCGTTTGACGTCCATTTCCTGTTGCGCTGCTTAAACACATTACACACACTGTGCTACCGGCAAGCACGGATCTTCCTGTTAGAATATATGAATAACTAATAAAGGTTAGTCTGCCAGAGTCTTGTTTTACCAAGGACGTATCAAGGATAGGGGTCGGCAGACAAGGCCGATTTATTTTAATTTTTTTTTTTACTTCACAACAGTTTGAGTGCCCGCCAAAAACATAACCTTGGATCCATAGAAAATTAAACTTGATCGCGTTGATTTGAGCCCCAAAACAGGAAGTAGTGTTCGAGTATTTTCAAAGGGAGCTGTACTTGCTACTTTAGTTGTCATAAAAAGCTTAAGATGTGTGTCACGTAACGTCATTTCCATACAGTGACTTACAGTGAATTTGGTAGCAACAACAAAAGCATTGATTAATTAAGATTTGCCCCTCACAAGCAATAGTAAGCTACTTATGTAGGCTATACAGTGTGGTTACAGAGTGGTATGAAAAAACATGCACCTCCAGAGTACCTGTTGGTTGGGTGCTGAATCAAAACAGTAGTAATCAAAACAGATAATACAAGATTCGCACTCCAAAAAGCTCCTATTGTTGGTTTTTAATGAAGAGATGTTTCGAGCAACAAGGCTCTTCCTTAGAATTAGCAATAAGTCATAAGTCTAAGGAAGAGCCTTGTTGCTCAAAACGTCACTGCATTCAAAACCAACAATGGGAGCTTCTTGGTTTGCCTATTTTCATTGTCTTTTTCGATCGCAGTGTGATTACACTCATGCTCTCAATCACAACACATGGTTCGAGCTATCTTGCGCAAAGACAGTGTTCCTAATGGCGCCTTTGGCCGTCAGTGCTAACCATCGCATCCTCCTCTCCTGTGTGTGTGTGTGTGTGGGGGTGTGGGGGTGGGGGGGCAAAGCACACCAGGACTCCTTCTGTGTCTGGATGTGAGCTGGTCCATAAAGGTCTCACCAAGGAGCCCTGATCGTCCCGGTTACCACCCTCATCAATCTCCTCCCATGCGTTATTTAAAAGCATCCATAGGAGGAAGAGAGCGGAGGCTGAAGTGGCCCCAGCTGGGATTGTAACTGTGGACAACGTAGGGAGAAGCCCAGCCTATGACGTTGGACAGGATGAGCTAGATTCACGTTGAGGTGTTCTTGTTTGTCTTCCTGTTGTTTGCCAATTGTCTTTTTTTTTTTGTTTATTGTGTAGCTGGCATTCCAAAGAATTGCCAACAAGGAAGATAAAAAAAAAATACAAGCCTATTTTTTGGTGACTAAGCTGTGAAACTGACTGTTGAATCCACAGTTCAAAATGAAAAGCGGAAACTCGGGTTCTACTGCTACTCTGACTCTCTCTCTGTGTGTTCTATCCTCTCAGGGTGGGTGTGTCTGGCTCTGTCCTATGGACGTTAACACACACACACACACACACACACACACACTTACACACTGACACTCCAGGAACAAACACAGCTGTGTCATGCTAGAGTGTGTAGTGATCTATACTGATGCACACTAATGAATCACAAACATTAGTACTCATATAACACATATGCTCTCTGTATCTCTCTTTCTCTCTCTCTCTCTCTCTCTCACACACACACACACACTAAACTTTGTGACAGATTCAACTGACTCCCTGGGAACAAACACAGCTGTCTCATGCTTATGACACACACACACACACAGAGGCACGCTCCAACACACGCATATTAATGTTTGGCAGAAGTCCACACATAATTACTCTGACAAATTACTCTGTCTCTCTCGCTCTCTCTCTCTCTCTCTCTGTTTCTGTCTCTGTCTTTCTCTTTGTCTCTCTCTCTCTCCCTCTCTCTCTGTCTCTCTCTGTTTCTGTCTCTGTCTTTCTTTCTGTCTCTGTCTCTGTCTCTCTCTCTCTCTGTCTCTGTTTCTCCCTCACACACACACACATTTCCCCATGACAGATCACTAAGTTGTTGCTGCTTGTTTTGTGTTGTTGTTTTCTTGTTGTTTAGTTGTGTTTTCTCCTCCACAGAGGCCCAGGCTGAGGCAGACATATGTGCTTGTTTGGGCCGCTGAGACATAGGAGAAGCTAATTGCTAGTCTGGTCTAGCTCCTATACCCGCTGTATCAGTCTGTTTCCCTCTGTTTCACTGCTACTCTGTTGCCGCCGCCCCCCCCCCCCCCCCCAATCAACCCTCCCACCCCCCTCCCCTTCAATCCAAATTAGCAGGGTTTAAAATAGAGTGGAACAGAGTAACCTTCAATTGGTTTGTTTGACGTAAATATGATCCAGATGGCTGTTGTGCCTGGATAATGGCCCCGTCCCGATTGAGGTTGCTCCTTGAGATGAAGGGCGCAAGGTAAAACCAGGATGGCGGTTTCTAACTATACATTTGCTCTGGCTCTGCGACTGTTTCTTTTCAGTGGACGCTACTTTAGATCAGATGCCAGAGGGCGAGAAGAAAGAAGGACAGAGAGTATTCAGAGACGGAGAGAGAGAGAGATAGAAAAAGAGAGAGAAAGATACATAGTGAGAGAGAAAGAGAGACAGAGAAAGAGAGACATAGAAAGAAGAGAGAAAGAGAGAAAGAGAATGTGTGAAAGAGAGAAAGATAGACAGACAGAGAGAGAGAGAGAGAGAGAGAGAGAGAGAGAGAGAGAGAGAGAGAGAGAAGCAGATATAATGAGAGAGATTGTGCAGATTCTACCTTTACACTCCTCTCAAAGAGCAAGATATGGCCGTGAAATGTCTTCACTATGGGTTACATTTTCTCCACTGAAACAGATCTCTCTCTCTCTCTCTGTCTCTCTCTCTCTCTCTCTCTCTCTCTCTCTCTCTCTCTCTCTCTCTCTGTCTGTCTCTTTCTCTTTTTTGGGGGCGGGGGGGTTGGGGGGGGGGGGGCGGGATGAGTTCATCCATCCCTTATCAACGAAGGCTGACAGGAGCAGTGCAGGATTTAGAGAGCTCGTCAAGACAATGGACTACGTAGGGACTCAAAGTCCTCTGGACCACTTACACACAGACAGGAGGGAGGGGTGGATGGAGGGAGGGGTGGATGGAGGGAGGGGTGGATGGAGGGAGGGGTGGATGGAGGGAGGAGAGAAAAGAGGTGGAGAAAAACCGGTAGTGACGGACTGAGAGGGAAAGGTAGAGAGTAAGGAGGGGAATGGAGGGAGCAAGTAAAGTAAGCCACAGAATAAAAAGAAAGAGGGAAAAATAGTGAGTGAGACGGAGGAGGGGGGAGGGGGGGGGGGGGGGGGGGGGGGGGCAGGGGGGCAGCCAAATACGGAGGAGCACACTTGTCCTGTCAGAACCGATAACATCAACGTAACCAAGGAGACAAGACAGGTAAACATCATCGCTACGGAACAGACTCTCAACACCCAAACAAGGGACCGAAATGTCCACCCCTCAGACACAAACTAGTGTTAATGTAATGTCTTGCTTTCCGCTTTGCTGTGGTCTCTTTGCCTTTGTCTTTAAATGTCACCATAAATGCCATATCCCTACTGTACATTTACCTAGATCCAATCACAATCCAGAGGTCCCTCGGGTTGGCTCTCAAAACTGCCTGGCGACAGAGCTTGGCGGTGTTTACCATTGGTTAAGTTCCAACATCAGATGTAATCATCTGTAAGGAATATATTATTGAGTTAGGCCTGCACATCCCATGTCCCTGTAACTCCATATCACTGGAAGTCTTTGAGAAAGTCTTTGGAAAGACACATCTTTTTGCCTCTGTAAAGTCAAGGTTCTTGCCAGTGGCCATGTTTTTTATGGTCACTTAGGAGAGTTGACAAAGAAAGACTGTGTTGTTTTGGTTGTTTCTTGTTATGTTGGCTTCAGTGGGTTTCGTGCGTTTCTGGCTGTGACTAAAGGAAAAATAACTGTCAGCTGAATAGGTCCTGCGAAGCATAGCGTCTTGTGAAATAGACTTTGCTTGAACCTGAAGGTTTTGTAGCCCTCTGCTTATTTGGTTGTTTAACTCAGGCCTTGGGCAGAGATGGAAAACAAAACAAAAACATGGCTGCATTGCAATAATCATTTGTTTTGTCAGTATTTCTGTACTGCCATTCCTGCTCTTTCGTTAGTTGGCTTTTTGCTCCTTGTTACTTTCTAAATATGGTTGGAGGCGAAATCTTACCGTTACCGTTAAAGGAATAATTAAGAGCAGTGACTATTTTATTTTCTGGTTCACGCTAGGTTACTTAGACAAACAAATCATGGCTCCGAATTATTCCTTAAACGGTTACTTTACGGTTACACATCACTTTTTTTTTCCCATTTGAATTGGAATACTTCTTTTAAACCCTTGGAAGACACAAACATACAAACATAAACATTTAATTTTAAGTGCATAGAAAGGGTTACCAACCCCCCACGTAAATCTGTCAATTAAAAAGGCACAGGGAGGGGACACTCTTTTAAAGAAGCCTGTAAAAGACCACTTTCTATTGTAGAACATTACATTAATGCTATGGTAAAGCTACATTACATTAATGCTATGGTGAAGCTACATTACATTAATGCTATGGTAAAGCTACATTACATTCATGCTATGGGGAAGCTACATTACATTAATGCTATGGTGAGGCTACATTACATTAATGCTATGGTGAAGCTACATTACATTAATGCTATGGTGAGGCTACATTACATTAATGCTATGGTGAAGCTACATTACATTAATGCTATGGTGAGGCTACATTACATTAATGCTATGGTGAAGCTACATTACATTAATGCTATGGTGAGGCTACATTACATTAATGCTGTGGTGAAGCTACATTACATTAATGCTATGGCAAAACTACATTACATTAATGCTATGGTGAAGCTACATTACATTCATGCTATGGTGAAGCTACATTACATTAATGCTATGGTGAAGCTACATTATATTAATGCTATGGCAAAGCTACATTACATTAATGCTATGGTGAAGCTACATTACATTCATGCTATGGTGAAGCTACATTACATTAATGCTATGGTGAAGCTACATTATATTAATGCTATGGCAAAGCTACATTACATTAATGCTATGGTGAAGCTACATTACATTCATGCTATGGTGAAGCTACATTACATTAATGCTATGGTGAAGCTACATTATATTAATGCTATGGCAAAGCTACATTACATTAATGCTATGGTGAAGCTACATTACATTCATGCTATGGTGAAGCTACATTACATTAATGCTATGGTGAAGCTACATTATATTAATGCTATGGCAAAGCTACATTACATTAATGCTATGGTGAAGCTACATTACATTAATGCTATGGGAAAGCTACACTACATTAATGCTATGGTGAAGCTACATTACATTAATGCTATGGCAAAGCTACATTACAATAAGGATACAGACAATTGAACATACATAATATATGAATAACTTTTTTATTTATAAGGTAATAAGTAATTAAGAATAAGGTTTTTAATAGTGAGAAGGGGATAACGTGACAAAGAGAGAGAATGACATTTTAAGCTAGATGAATGCAATAATACACACAAAAAAAATAATTCAAAATATGTCACTCATATATTATAATTTCATTATCATCATTCAATTTCTGAGGGAAGGAATATCATTCTTTTTTTTGGTCTTTTTAACAAAATTGTATTTGCTGCCAGCGCAGAACTGTCCATCTGGTTGGCTGGCGTGTTGTTATCATTAATCAGATGCTGTTGTCATGTTCCGACTCTGCTCGGCTGCTAACATGGTTCCAAGCGTCACGCTCTTTCAGTCAAGGAAAACGTACCCCCCCCGCCCCCCCCCCCCCTCCCCCCGCCCTCCAATCCAGTGGATGGGCGCCACGGCAACACAGGAAGGGGTTGATTGAATCAAACTGGATGGTTTTAATTAGACTGGCCTTT
>CM030179.1:3637867-3650367 GCA_017639675.1 Aplochiton taeniatus | reverse complement strand
ATGTTACATGAGTTCATCCATCAAACCATTTAGTTGCTTCATCTATTAAAAGTGTTAAGTTAAGTGTTCAGTTGTTGGTTGTGTTCAGCGCTTAATCGTTGTTTCGGTGTGTTTTACAGGACAGTTTCCCGGCGCGGTTTGGAGGAATCCATTTTGTCAACCAGCCCTGGTACATCCACGCCCTCTACACGGTCATACGGCCTTTCCTCAAGGATAAGACAAGGAAACGGGTAAACGGCATTCCTAGAATCCAATCAATCAGTCTATCAATTAAAAGGTTCATCAGCATTCCTAAATATTTTAAAAGAAGGAGATTCGACTTTGGAAAGTAACAAATGTGATGCAGATTGCGTGGGTGTTCCCTCTCCCCATTCACTTTGTTCTCTCTCTGCACTTCTCTGCCAGCTGACACAGAACATTATGTCCTTCAATGTTCAACTTTTAAACTGCGTATTTGCCAGCCTAAGCAGATCTGTGAAATACAGCACAGATTGAGAGAATTGCTGTGGTGGATGTAATCTTCATCCTCCAACCATCCTCCATCCATCCATCCATCCCCCTTTCTTTCTGTAGATCCTCTTGCATCGTGACAACCTGTTCATGCAGGATAAACCGTGTAATCACGTACACTACACTTACACTAACCTTTTATTCACGTACACTACACTTACACTAACCTTTTATTCACGTACACTACACTTACACTAACCTTTTATTCACGTGCACTACACTTACACTAACCTTTTATTCACGTACACTACACTTACACTAACCTTTTATTCACGTGCACTACACTTACACTAACCTTTTATTCACGTACACTACACTTACACTAACCTTTTATTCACGTGCACTACACTTACACTAACCTTTTATTCACGTACACTACACTTACACTAACCTTTTATTCACGTGCACTACACTTACACTAACCTTTTATTCACGTACACTACACTTACACTAACCTTTTATTCACGTACACTACACTTACACTAACCTTTTATTCACGTACACTACACTTACACTAACCTTTTATTCACGTGCACTACACTTACACTAACCTTTTATTCACGTGCACTACACTTACACTAACCTTTTATTCACGTACACTACACTTACACTAACCTTTTATTCACGTACACTACACTTACACTAACCTTTTATTCACGTGCACTACACTTACACTAACCTTTTATTCACGTACACTACACTTACACTAAACGTTTAATCACGTGCACTACACTTACACTAACCTTTTATTCACGTGCACTACACTTACACTAAACGTTTAATCACGAACACTACACTTACACTAACCTTTTATTCACGTACACTACACTTACACTAACCTTTTATTCACGTACACTACACTTACACTAACCTTTTATTCACGTGCACTACACTTACACTAACCTTTTATTCACGTACACTACACTTACACTAACCGTTTAATCAACACTTTCCCACCCTTCCTTATGTAGATCTATCAGCTACACCCACACACCTTAATTATACAGCATATGGATAGACTTAACCACCATGTCCTACCATTCAATTAACCCCATCCTCTCTCTCTCTTCAGACCTTAATGCTGCACATTTAGATCTTACTACAAACGGATCGACTTAACCAACATGTCCTAGAATTCAATAAACCCCCTCCTTTCTCTTTCTAGATCTTCATGCACGGCAACAACCTGAACAGCCTGCACCTCCTGATCCACCCCGAGATCCTGCCGTCGGAGCTGGGGGGCGTGATGCCCCCCTACGACATGGGCACCTGGGCGCGTGCCCTCCTGGACCACGCCTACGAGGATGAGACGGAGGACTACTGCCCCGAGTCCTACACTCTGTCCGTGCAGGACCTGGAGAGAGACCTGGAGAAAAACCTGTCGCCCAAGACCATGAAGAGGTAATTGTGTGTGTGTGTGTGTGTGTGTGTGTGTGTGGGGGGGGGGGGGGGGGGGGGGGGTAACTGTGTGTGTGTGTTTGCGGGACCTAGAGAGAGAGACTTGGAGAGATACCCGTTTCCCAAGACCAGTGTGTGTGCGTGTGTGTGTCTTTGTTACTGTGTGTGGAGAAAGGGATAGATGAATGGAATGGAGGAAAGAGATACAGTGAGGGAGGGAGTGAGTGAGTGAGTGAGTGAGTGAGTGAGTGAGTGAGTGATTGTGTGTGTGTGTGTGTGTGTGTGTGTGTGCGTGTGTGTGTTTCTGTGAATGTTTGTGTGGGAGCTTGCAGGAAAGCATTTTCTTTTCCCATAAAACACCAAGGAGGGGAAAAAGATGCATTTTTGATTATTTATAGATCAATAAAAGGAACGATTGCTGCTCATTTACCAAGATGCTTGATCTAAATGTAAACATTGAAAGGAAGAAAACAGATTAATTTAGTCTTTTGGATTGTTTTAATTAAAGACTATGAGGTTTTCATTAAGAAAAAGCAGATTAAAGGTCCTCAATTTATATTCTGGTTTAAGCCCCCTATTATTATGCATGGCATCAAAAATCTGGGCATTTGGTTCCTGATCATGAGTTTTGATATTATGTAATGGAGTGACCATCAAGTCTAACCTATCATATTCATTCCAACATAATATCTGTATTTGTAAGTATGATTAAACCTCTTTTTTAAATCCAAGTTAATCTCAGGGGATAGAGAACATTTATTCAAGAAGGGGTGTGTCAATCGTGACACGATACTTTGTTACCATGGCGAAGTCTTTGTAATATCGCTTCAGTCCATTTTTGACAGTCAGGATTCGATTCAGGAGGATTCGGATTTCACTTTTTATCTAGTAGGGTGCGTTTGATGGTGACATACTTGTTAATCAACTTGACAGTTGCTGTATTTGTATTCATTTATTTCTAAGTATGATCGCTGCCCATACTCTAATCTAATGTTTGTGTTTGTTTGTGTGGGTTTAATCTAATCAGAACCATAGACATAACGTGCGTGTGTTTTTATGTGACGTTGTCACAACTTCCCAGGCTCTGGTTGCCGTCGTGTCAAATTACCTTTTGTGATGAGAACGAAAGTGTTTGAATTCCATGAGGCGAAGCGTGGCCATTAATCACGAAGACATGAATCCATCATGTTGACAGGAATCAATTTATCTAATGAACCCATACACTGGCAAAAGTCATTACGTCGCGGTCCTTTAGAAGGTAAACCAATCAAAGAATTCAGCACAGAAAATAAAAAAGAGCGCTATCGGGCCCAAGCGGAACATTGAACGTTGAGTTTGATTTGAATTGGGAGTAGCAGACTGCGGCAACGTTTCAAATGATAATTATGTAGGGAAATCTTTACAGCGGTATCTTTATTTTTCGACGTGATGGAATATGTTCAAAAGAAGAAAAATCTTATTTTCCTCGTAAAATCCATCAATCATACCTGTGGTATTTTAATGTCATGTGATACCATATGTTGTCCGTACAGGTAGTTTGTGCAGGCTCAGGCTGTCAGAATCATTATTATTAATGATTCATTAAGTAGGGTTGCTGTACAGCCATAATGCGGCTATGGTGTTGATCCAAAATCTGTTTTCCACTGCAGGGCTAAGCAGGGCTTTCATGGACCAGGGTTAACTAAACAATAAGACAAAGACTTTTTGGGATGTACAGAAGTTCATGCATGGATCAGATGAACTCATGAATAGACTGTTTGGGATGTACTGAAGTTAATGCATGGATCAGATGAACTCATGAATAGACTGTTTGAGATGTACTGAAGTTTATGCATGGCTCAGATGAACTCATGAATAGACTGTTTGGGATGTACTGAAGTTTATGCATGGATCAGATGAACTCATGAATATACTGTTTGGGATGTACTGTTCATGGTGAACCCTGTAAGCAGTGAGAATGCTTTAACCATCCATTCTGTCTATGTAGTGAATCTCAAAAGAACAGAATGAAATGTACTGTTCGAGCCCAGGTAGACAACTCCTTAAACTGTGCGACCTTTTACTGCGTCCGTGCTACAACTGGCATGAAACAATAGTTCCCGTTCTGTATGTTTAGTCTGTGCACATACAGTACTGTGCAAAAGTTTTAGGCAAATGTGGAAAAAATGCTGGCAAAAATTGGAAAGCAAAGAGTGGTCACAGCAAATATTGATTTGATTTAGATTGTTCATTTGTTCCTTCACTTTGCATTTAGTTCATGGATAAAAACCAACTATTAACACTTCGATTTTTGAAAGCATTCTTACTTTACACACCTGCCTAACACTTTTGCACAGTACTGTACATATACTGGCGATGTGTTCCTGGAGTCATCGGGTGTTTCGGCTCTTTCAACATCATACACACTCCTCCGGGTGACCCAGCCGGGGCTGATCAGACGCCAGCTTGTGTCCAGATGGCTGGCTACTTAGGACCCCATGACTCTGCTCTCTTGAAGGCCTCTCTGTGTGTCGGTGGTACTGTGGATGACTCTCCTTTCTTGAAGGCCTCTCTGTGTGTCGGTGGTACTGTGGATGACTCTCCTCTCGATGCCCAAATTGCTGAGGGCTCTGGCTTAGGAGCGTGCGGCGAATGCCCTGCATCCACCATCCACTGGGAGACACCTGGCTCTCCATCCAGCCTGTTGACGGTGTAGTGAATAACAAAAGAACAGAAGGAAACCCCCTGCTCAAGCCCAGGGACACAACTCCTTAAACGGTCTGACACTTCACAACTAGCACGAAGCCATGGTTTCTTATTGTCACAAACCCGTGAACTGGACTGTTTGGGATGTGCTGGAGTGCATGGATGCTCTGTGGGTCACTGGCCACTACATTAGCTGATTACAGAGCAGAGGCAGCAGCAGTCCTGACCCATACATTCAACACAGCATGCTTATTGAAAGTCAGTCTGCGTGTGGAACAGACGCTGAGAAGATTGACACTCACGATGATGATGATGATGATGATGATGATGTCAAATTTGGTGTGTGTGTGTGTGTGTGTGTGTGTGTGTGTGTACTGTGAGTGTGTGTGTGTCTGTGTACTGTGGGAGGCTGTGGTCCAGTCTGATCTTTATTATTAGGCCCTGCTAAACCCCAAGTGGAACAAAACTCCCTGCCCTCATTTTCCCTCTGTGTGTGTGTGTTGTGTGTGTGTGTGTACTGTGTTTGTGTACAGCGGTCTCTGTTGGTACTGTAAATTGTAGAGATTATGACCCTGATTTTTGAATTCATCTCTGTCACAGCATCAACACACAGGAGACCAGGAGGAGAGCTCTGGCCCCCCCTGATATTCTCCCCCCTTCTCTTCTCCTCTTCTCCTGCCTCCTCTTCTCCTCCCTCCTTCCTCCCCCCTCCTCTTCTCCCCCCTTCTCTTCTCCTCCCTCCCTCTTTCCCAGGCTCCTCTGCTACCCTCTCTTCCCCCTTTTCCCCTCTTGGCTGTTGTCCATTTCCCTCCCTCGCTCCTTCCTCCCTCTCTTCTCCTTCCCTCCTCCTTTCCTACCATTTACCATCCATCCTTCCCTCGCTCCCTCCCTCCCTCCCTCCCTCCCTCTCCTTCCCAGTCCCACTCCTGTCCGTCTGTTTGCCAGACAAACGACCGTCTCCCCTCCCCAGAGCAGCTCAAGCAGATAAATCCACTCAAAACGGTTTGAGTCGTGAGGGTGGCGTTGCGTGGTCCAGTGTCCCTTGGTGGGGTCCAGGAAGAGAGGGACGGTCGATCTGGTTAGGAGGAAAAGATGGACTGGTGTTGTACATCTGGGAGGAGAGGATGGATGGTACACACCGTGCTGGACATGATTCTCTTTGAAAGGAGAGATGGTGGCGCTTTATTATCTGGTCTGTCTTTCCAGGCTGGAGGACACAGGGCGAGAGCATTTGACTGTGTGTGTGTGTGTGTGTGTGTGTGTGTGTGTGTGTGTGTGTTTGCTTGCATACATACAGTATGTGTAATCTGTGTATATGTGGGTGTTCTGTAGAGAATATGTGACTGTTTGTGTGTGTGTGTGTGTGTGTGTGTGTTTGCATGCATGTGTGTAATCTGTGTATATATGTGTGTTCTGTAGAGAAAATGTGACTGTGTGTGTGTGTGTGTGTGTGTTTGCATACATGTGTATAATCTGTGTATATGGGTGTGTTCTGTAGAGAAAAAATGTGACTGTATATGTGTGTGAGTATTTGCATGCGTGTGTGTAGGTCTGAGTGTTCTGTCCTATCATGTGTGTTCAGGTGTATGATCACAGCCAAAATATTTTTGGAGCTACTGTAGCAGATTTTTTGAGTCTTTTGTGCTCCTTATGGAACTCCATATGTGCCATATGGGATTTGCCGTTGCCACGGTAACCTGCTCCCTTCCAGGGGAGCAAAAAATTAAGGGAAAATTAAGTCGGTAATAAAAACTGGAGTTAATTTCCTGTTTTACTCACATTTAACCAAAAATGTTGTCTTCATGCTTGAAATAAAACTGTGAAATTGATTTTGAGTTGTCACTAGCAAAACCCAGTGAAGCAGCTGCACAGTAACACTTGTAAATAACCAGGTATCAGTGAGCTATTTTTAGCCACATAGCAATACTGTAGCTAGCTAGCTAGCCATGTTGTAACTGATCTTTTCACTGACAGCGGGCATTTTGTAACTCTTCTTATTACTGACAGCGGCCATTTTGTAACTGATCTTTTTACTGACAGCGGCAATGTTGTAACTCTTCTTTTCACAGACAGCGGCCATGTTGTAACTCTTCTTTTCACAGACAGCGGCCATGTTGTAACTCTTCTTTTTACTGACAGCGGCCATTTTGTAACTCTTCTTTTTACTGACAGCGGCCATTTTGTAACTCTTCTTTTTACTGACAGCGGCCATTTTGTAACTCTTCTTTTTACTGACAGCGGCCATTTTGTAACTCTTCTCCACAGGTCTCAGTCGGTGGTGGAGCCGGGCGTTCTGAAGAGGCCCGACAAAGTGAAGAGAGACGAGGATAACATGCAGCCACTGCTCTCCCTGGACTAGCTGCTCTGGATACACACACACACACACGCACGCACGCACGCACGCACACACACACACACACATACACACGCACGCACATGCGCGCACACACACACACACATATCCATACACTCACGCAGGTGTACACACACATTCAGAAATAGATGCCTATGGTCAACAGAAAGAGAAATACATAAACTTCCAGATATCCCATAAACACGCATAACATTTTGAAACACACACACACACACACACACACACACACACACACACACACATAGACTAATACAAACACAGCTGGAACCATCATTCTCTTCACAGCGCCGTCTGTAAGTTTGAGTTTCTTCTGAGCTGGAAGACAAAGAAGAGACTTTCTAAAGGACAGAAGGGCAAAGAGGGGGCGGGGCAACGGACTGTGTGCTTCAAGCAGAAAGGAGAGAGATCCTAGCTTCAACATTAGACAGACGTTTACGTCATCTCAAAAAGGGTGACAATGTCCCATCACCTTATTCAATGTGAAGTGCCAATTCTAGAACTGTATAAAATAAAAAACCCTCTCAGTCTCCCCACTCCCTGTCCAGGAGGGGCTGCTCTGTTGACAAGAACGGCCCACGTCTAAAACATTAGTCCTGCGTTTCCTGTTGTCGTGCGTCCCGTGAAACGAGGAAATATATTTCATGGAAAAGGTGGGGGAAACAAGAACAGCGAAGACCGGAGAATCGGGATGTGGGTGAAAAGTGGAGGATCGCGTTTCAAAACACGGAATGTAAGATGGCTGGCTGACTTTGGCCTTTTTTGGGAGATGGTGTGATGACGTGGGTTTGGGGTGGTTTGGGGAGGGGTGTCAAGGTGGGGAGGGGGTGGGGGGTGTCTTGATCATCCAACAACAGCAGCCAAAGCACGGCTCAGGATTCGATTTGATAATAAGGAGTTTGTTATTTCTAATGTGGTAAGCAAAGACTGGGATAGTTTGGAAAAGCTGTTTTCACCTGTCTCTCGAAATAGCTTTGACCAAACTCATTCAGGTTTCTCTCTCTGTGTATTTCTATCTAAAAAGCAAGGCCCCCTTTACTGGAAAAAATAATTATACTCACTCTCCTGTTTGTCATGTTAGCTCACACAATTCTTGGTTGTCATTAGAACGTAAGATTGCATAGTTTTTTTCTCCAGATTTACCATATTTAAATGGCTGGTTTGTGTTCTAAATGCTGGCTACTGCCGCCATCAAATTTTAACCACTACTTATTTCGTCAAAGATAAGGGACATACTGATACAAAAATAATGGTTTGAGGATGAAAACATAATAATACACAATGTCAAAAACTTTGTTTACATTGTAATAAGAACCATTACAACAGCCTACAATCTACTAGCGGTGATACCTCATACTGGAAAAGGATCATCCCACCTATTTCAAAAACGATTTTAGTCTTAGATTTGGTATGTATCTTCTGACGTGTTGAAGGTTTCCGTCCCTTGTGTGTCACTTGTGATTCTGCAGAAATGTGTTCTTATATATAATGTGTTACATTTTTGCTTTGAGGGACAAGTATCTTCAAAGATAATTAGTTTCTGTTTTCAATAGTATTTAAAGGCAAGCTGTACAGGGTGTTACTTGAAAACTATTTAGATGCAGTTCAGTATTTAAAGATATAGACATTATTTTTCACATACAGTGTTTTATTTTATGCTGGAACTGAGAAATGATGTATACGTATATCAGTAAAAAAATTTGCTACGTGAACAATTTTTTTTTTTAGGTTATAAACACACCCTCGATCTTTCAATGTTATTTTCCTCCCTCTGAAAACAGCTAAGCTGGAGGCTTTGGCATTGCAATGTGTTCCTGTTATGTTACCAGATAGACTGAGGGAAAGAGATGACAGGCAGGCAGGCAGGCAGGCAGGCAGGCAGGCAGGCAGGCAGGCAGGCAGGCAGACAGACAGACAGACAGACAGACAGACAGACAGACAGACAGACAGACAGACAGACAGACAGACAGACAGACAGACAGACAGACAGACAGACAGACAGACAGACAGACAGACAGACAGACAAGCAGGCAGGCAGGCAGGAGTTTGAGGTGGTAGGCTGGAACTGGGGCTGACAGCTCTAATGCCTGGCTCTCACTCTGACTAACAGCACATGTCCGCTCTGTTTAGTGAAAGAGGGAAAACAGGAGCCCATGGCTATAGGCTGTGTGCTAGTCCAGCAAGGAGGCCAGATGAAAGTCCCAAACAAGACATACGAAAAATAAAGTGTTTATAATTAGTCTTTAGAATAAGAAGAAGTCCCGTGAGACTGAAAGGTGAGGTTTTCCAGGGAGAGAGGCCTAGTTTCAAATTTCTAAGTGTTACCCTAAACGTCCCAGTGATTGTGTTGGACAAGGATTCAGCTCCACTGAAAGCCAGCAGTGTTCCAAGTGGTTTCAGAAGTAATAATTTTCCTTTTTTAAGGGGGAATTGTTCCTTGACTTCCTATTTGCTGGAGAAAGGGAGGACAGGATTCATTCATGGTTGGGAAATAGACCATATGAATCTAGGCTAAGCAAAGGTTTTCTGGGAGGGGGGGGGGGGGGCCTTTGGCCATTATAGTGTTATTGGTAACAGTTACTGGCGTCTATTCAAATCGGATGGCACTTAGTTCACAATACATTTTAAAAGTGTTTAAAACTCTTTTGTATTATTTGTCAGTATTTTATTATGAAGACACACTTATTTATTCTCTTCACTGAATAGGTCTTTCATATTCATTATAAAAGTGTATATGCTGTATGCATTGAGAATAGCTTTTTTATGACTTGTTTGTTTGTCTGTTTGTTTACAACGCATTTTGAAATGTTTTTACGGTGTCGAGTCCCGTCTACACCAAGCACCATAAATCCCACCTTAAACTCTCTCTCTCTCTCATCTTCTACCGCTTATCCTGTTAACAGTAACAGTGCTAACCACTGAGCCACCGCGCTGCCCCCACCTTAAACCATAGCGATGAAAACACAACACATTCTCAATCTGGCAGATTGGACTGCATCCACACTGCAGGGAAAAGTAAAAAGATTCACATTCCTCCTGGTGGTGTTTTGCCCGTTACAGGGATCTTTGGGTACTCCAACAACACTTTGTATTAGCCAATGCAAGTTGGGTTGACTCTCAGAACTAGCTACTAAAGCAAAGTATAGCTATTCAAAGAGTAAACATACAACATGTAGGTGTTGGGACCCAGATGTGGTTCTTTTTAATGTAATACCGTGCTTGATGTGGATGGGCCTTTGCTTTGATGTTTTTTTCAGCAGGCCAGGGTCAGAGTCAGATAGCTCAGATGATCCTTTCAGACATTTCTAATTTGTGGCTCTGATGGAAAGATAACTGTACGCTTGGAAGGGTTTCAGTTATTGTATGAAAGCTACTGTGCTTGTTTTGACCTTCTGTTACAAGGACATTAAAAACCAAAAAAAAATCTAATCCACTGATATAAAAAGGCTATTCCTTTTAAAATATTGAGGGACATTTCAAAATGTTGACATGCATTCCACAGGATTAGTTAGTGTGAGCGTGGCTGCCATTAAAATATGGGATATATCACTTTATCCCTAAAGTCTCATCTTCCCAAAACATCTCCCAGTTTTTTTTTTTTTTTTTTCAATCGCCTCAGCAGCTCTAATAACAAAACCTTATGGTCGTTTTTCAAATCTTTAGACGCAGACCTCAGATCAGATCATTAAAATGCACTTTTCCCCAACTGTAAACATGTTTTTTCAGTGGCTTGGACGCACATTTAAACATAAGACAATTGGTTCATTGAACAGGAATCACCAGTTCAAAATGACACAACATAACATCAAAGTATTACTGTTTCGAAATGCGATTCACACATTACATTATGAATTGACTGTGTTTTCATTTCATACAATGCTACTGTGCTTCCGTGGAACATTAATTACACATTTATGGAAGTAGTATTTTATCGCCACTCCATCAGACACTCTTTCTGTGGTTCCATCAAACACTGTTCCAGACAACGTCTCAATGTTGGACAGTATTTATACGCAGGTCCTTGTCATTGCTTTTGCAATACGGACAACTCAATGATTGGTTTCCCTTTTTAGTAGGAGGGTAAAAAGCTTAGCTTTCCTAACCTAAAACAACGGAGCAACAATCTGGAGCAGGCAGGTTACGCAAGTCGCCATGGAGACCAGGAGGGAGACAAGGAGGAGTGGTAGGACGAAGAGGAAGAGGACTCCTTTGAGAGGAGGGGTGAAGGGGCGTGGTGCAGAGAACAAGGTGTTGTTCTTCAAGGCAGTCAGTTGAGGAAGATGTTTTCTGTTTGACACTTTGGAACTCCTTCAATTTGTTGGACCTGATTTTGTGATTTTATTTCACACAGTAAATACTGTGCTAATTATGTTCAGTGGTACCACTGTTTCTCTGTACTCCTCTACTACTGTGCTAAATACATTTAGAACCACATTGAAACGTGTGTGAAGTATTTAATACTTCAATATTATAGGATCGTACTAAAGAGTGAAACTATCAGAATGTTGAGTGTGGGTGTTCTAAACGAATGTTCTTATGGTATTCCATCATGATTAGGGATTTGAACCAATCATTCTTAAATTAGAAGGTTTCTTCAAAGATATGAATGCAAAATGCAACATTTTGAACACAGTTTTGAGTGTTGTGTCTATTAGCTTAGTGACGAAGAAGCGATTGTGAAAAAAACTGCATTACAGGAAATATTGTATGAAAAACAATTTGACAATTTGGCTTTTGGTCCGCAATCCGTCCTTGTCATTTCAACCAAAGCCACTTATTTGATACAAATGCAAAGATTTAACTTCTTGTTTGTTGAGGAATTCAAGGTATTAATTTATTGGTTTACTATTATTATCATCATTATTGTTATTGTTAAACTGGTCTGATATCGAGTCTCTTAAAATTAAGGCATACATTTATTTTTGGTTGATCTTTTCTGTAAATGTTTTCATATCGCTATGATTGTATATATGGGCATGTAGGTAGAGATTAAAGATATCAAACACAGAGATTACAGGATAAGACTAAAGCAAGAGACATTTCTTCTTGACAGCTGGTATTAAATTATTTAATAAATTTACGCTGGCATGAAAACAACAACTTTGACATTTTGCTACGATGTTAAAATGGATATGGAAATATTCAAGAGGACTCTGTTTCCAGTAATGTACCATACTGGAAAGTAATTTTTGCTGTGTTTGGAGCAGAAATATCCGTATCTGTTAACTGCGCTTTCATTGTAGAATGTAAGCAATGTTAAAGGATTGAGATATGGATTACATGTGTCAAGATCGTAACAAAAGTTTCAAATGACTTTTTTGAAGTTGAATATTTTGCAGTTCAGATTTATTTATTTTTTATTTTATTTTATTTCTGTTTATTAGCTCAATATCATATTGGGGCATTTGTGAACCCTTCATGGTTTTGACCGTACGTTTTCTTTTTTTCTTTTAATAGATTTTTGATGGTGATTAACAACTGTGCCAGTATACCTTTGAATGTCTTCATAAATAACTTGCTCAAACAAAGTATTGTA
>CM030179.1:3620367-3632867 GCA_017639675.1 Aplochiton taeniatus | reverse complement strand
TTGCTATAGGGCAGCAACTCTGCTACATCGAGCTGAATTCTTTTAAAGTATAGTCTTTTTTTTTATATATATTGATAATTGGATGACACTGGTGACTCATCCATTTCTCCTGTTGCCAGATTCTTCCATTATGGAGGTGGGCCTGCATTCTAGTTTAAATTCCGCCTTTGTGTTCTGGAACATTCCATTCTCACTTTCTTTGCCCAGCCCAGGTTTTCTGTAACATTCTGGTTGCATTGCCATATTCTTTGGAAAATGTGAATGGTTGTATTTTATGATTACATCGAAGATATGAATGGATGTATATTTTCAGATTATATGGAAGGTCTGAATGGTTGTATTGTAAGATTATCAGGAGTTCAAATATCTTAATATCGCAAACAGAAAAATACATAAAGAAAAGTGAACACCATGATTATTGTTTTTTTTAAATGTTCTTTTATTTATCGTGACAAACAAGTTGCAGTGGTGTAGAATGACCACAACTGATAAAGGTGACATGGCCAACAAAGTTTATTCATTTAGAATTTATGAATTATGGTCATATACAATATACATATACTGTGAATACACAATGTGTCTATATTTTTTTAACATATGATCTGGGCTTCACTAATTGCACAATAGTTTAAACCACATGTGAAAAAAAGAGAGATACATTATTTTCTGTGGTTTTAGACAAGTTCAAATAGTATTGTTGCAACAGCTTAGAATCCCATCTTAGAATCCCAGTTTAGAACACGTGAACACAATGTCAAGGATCTAGAACAACATGGCTAATAAACGTTGCTTCTCTCTGGTCAGAAAATATAAAACCTTTAATTTCATCCAAACATTTCCTTCATGCTTTTACTACTGATGACGGACTAAGTCTGAGCACCCATAACTCTTCACCTTAACGAAGGCTGTATTAGGTGCTGTTGTTTAAGGTTAGCATGTTCTTTTCTCTGTCTTTATATGCGCATTTATTAGCAGAACGCAATCAACAAAGCACAGAGAGGAGCATCGTATCAAAGTAATCTACGTGCGTCTTTCTGTCTCACTGACTGCTACCCCGATGCAAACAGTGCTATCAAGTCTCCACAGTGTAAGAGCTTTCCAGCAGTAACGACTGCAAATTGGGTTGCTTTCTGCTCCAATAGCCTCTGTCATGCAAGATGCACAGAAATCATTAACAAACAAAAAGTGTGATCAAAAAACGAAACAAGACAAAACCATAAACTACACATTTGTTCTCTGATTAATAACATTCCTTCCACGACATTATACCACAGCTTTCATTCCAGCCCATAAGCTGTGCTTTCTACTGAAATCGTGTCCATAGAATGATTATATAGTTATCATATTATATCGCCCTTGTTTATCTCTGACATTCAGTATTTCTTCTCGTATTGACATACAGTAAAATGTTGAAGTTGCTTTTTCTTTCGATACATTCTCCATATAAGTGACCTCCCCCACTAAAATGTGCCCAGGCATTGCTAAGGCATCAGTGTGTATGATCAAGTAAACATCAGGGGTTCAAAATCATTTTCAACCTCTTTTTACGACCACAAGCCTTCACACCTTCTGTAACACACGATGTGTTATGACGCTTTTTAAAACATGCAATACGTAAAAACATGTTTTCACGTTTCAAGTTTAGATAGAGTCAGACAAGTAGATGTGATCAACGTCGCATTGCAGATAATCATTCTGTCGAGGAAAAATGTACAAAGTCGCTCTCCTGTACTTAAGTTATTATCTAACGTTAAGTGCAGCATTACTGTGGCACCCAGAGTCCATCCCTGCATGTATCATGGCTCTATGAGGCTTCATAAACCATGACAACGCCGTTTGTGAATGGAGCCCTCGCACGGTTTCAAGTCAGCGAGGGGCATTCAGGAAGTTTGTACGTTCTAGCCGACTGGCAGATCTCACAACGCTTAGGTAAGTGTTTAAATATAAAGAAGCCATCTCCATTAGACGGATCTATGGATCTAGGCAGAGATTCGAGGATGGAGCGTGTAACTATTGGTTGATAATGCGGTGTGACAGACAATGTCAACCCACTGGGTCTCGCTTCATCCAGGAAACAGGTATACATGGACCGAACACGTCGTCATTTACAACATCAGAGGGCATACCGGGAGCTCTCCAAAGACACCTTAAAGCAACAAGATCTCAATCTCTACAATGCTCCACCGCCGGCAGTTAAAACGGATGGCAGTACATTATTGAGATCTCTACGCTACAAAGTTTCTTTGGGGAAACTCATCCGAGTTCACTGACTCAAAGTAAACATTTAGCTTCTCTGACTGCTAAAGAATAAAAGAGGTAAGACATACTTCAAGGAAGAAAAACTATTTCAGCTTTCAAGAGGAAACACTTCAAAGCGTGGTCTGACTTCCAAAATAAAAGTGGTTCAAAAATTTATAAATAAGGCATACAGTCCCAAAAAAGAAACCTACTGGTTGTCATGAAAATAACCGAGCGTGTCATGGTTATGATTATTAACATGATTATTAACATTGCAGGTTCAACTTTCATAAAAATATCATTATTAGTATCCCAGCGGTTTAGCTGGTGTAGGTGTAACAGTGAGTTGCTCAGAGACCACCATTGTATCTGTAACAGTTAACTCTAGTTAGGTCTGACTCGCCTCCAGCTAATGGCCAGAGACAGTACAAACACACCAGCGGCTGCAAACGGCAGCATCTCCCTGGTGGAATGGAACCGAAGCCTGGAATCAGAACTCCTATTTCCATGTAAATGACGTTCCGGAACCCTCCGGAACATCAAAGTCAGTTATTCGAAGTGACCTACTTTCCTTCTCGTTGCTTGCTAAGCTGGTGTATTGCTATTCTGTTAATAGAGCTGACTGACCCACGACTGACTGTTGCATAGAATGGCTGAATAATATACGAGACAGATAATATGTTTTAATTGCCTCTTGTAAGACATTGTACAACCAGACTTATAGTCAGTAGATATAGAAGTAGCCCTACATTTTGCAGAGACAGCACATAAATACTGTACAATACAGAAATGTACGATGACATTCACCATGTGAGCTGAGTGTTGTAATACAACATTGATTCAGCAAACTAACGGGCGTTTAGTAGCAGTAGCAAAGGTTGGTTGCTCCTGGTCTCAGAGGATAAGATCCATAAAATAGATCAGTCTCAATTCAAAAATACAACAAAATGCAGGATGTACTCAACAGCATTTTCTTTTATGTTGTTGTTGGGCTCAGAATACAACGGTAGACAAAATACCGTGGTAGAGCCCAGAGTCATGCAATTAAAGAGTTGCATCCTTCCAAAATGTACCGAGGCACAAGCAGTTAGAATGCAGACAGAACGCTCCAACTACAAAACTAACATTGGTTGCCTGGCAACAAAGAAAAAAGGGGAAAGCAAATGATGCCTTTCCTTTTAAAATCACAACGCTACCTCTTTCGTCACAGGACTTAGGACAGGTAGGAAAGTGACAACTATCGTTTCTAAAAAAACAGTAGGTGATATCATCAAACCGTCTTTCAAGAATTGTTATTGGTATTTAAAAAGTACATTTTTTTTCCAGCAGACAATAGTTGAGCCTCCTTCTTGCTGTGGGTTGGCTGCATTTAAGTATATAGTATCGTGGCCCTTTCAGTGTTCATTTCCCCCTATTACAAAGTAATTACGCTTTGTGCAGCACCATTTCAAATGAATTGCTAATTGTTGCTTAAGTGGAGGTTCTTTGAATTATTCACCAGAAATTAACCACTCCTGCCACATGGTTTCCTGGTAAGTACCTCACTCTAAATGTGAAAACTGTGCTTTGAAATGTTACCCCATACTGTTTGCACACACTCCACATGAGGTAAACACACACCCACACCCACACACACAGTTCCCGTTAAAAGAAGGAGGATCTTCAAAATAAAAACAGCAGGAACACCAATGCCTCAACTTGTGATTCTTCTACTAATTTCCACGTAACACAAGCATAGCAACAATACAAATTAAAATAAATAAAAAGAAGCAAGACAGTAATTGCACGGCAGTTTGAGACACGAGACAAAGCTAAATATTAAATACAGCATCGATCAAAAGTTTGTGGATAATGTGTATACAAGTGTGCCACTGCTGATGCAGAATATGTAACAAAGAAAACTACTATATAATAGGTGTAAATAATCATTTACAGAAATAATGGTTATTTCGTTGTGGATATTATGACAGCAGTGGAAACTGATTGGATCAGGTAAGTGACAAGAAACCATTATTAGACTTCTTGTCATTTTAGATATTATAATTGCATAATGAGGGGCTTATTGTTAACAAACATAATTTTGGTTGCAGATATATTGCCTTAGAGAAGGCGAGAATAAAGATAAGGGTAAAGTAAACTGAGAATGTAACTTTCTCTTGTGTGTGTGTGTGTGTGTGTGTGTGTGTCCTGATTAACACTCAAAGAAGATCAAAGGGGGATTATTCATTAGATTTCATCATAACTTTCTAATGAGTTTCTTTTTGTCATCATCAAAAGGGGACGTTCTGCATTCTAAGGGATGCCGTATGCTATGAAAGCTCATATCCTTTTTAAAAGTGCTGCTGTTTATTTCCGTGGCCCATCCTGCCTGAATTACAAATTAGAGCTCACAAAACTAATATCGCACTGTGGATTTTTGATGAAGTTGTTTTGACGTGAAGAAAACAGCGTACGTTTAAGGCTGTTGTCATGACGACGACACATCCCCTGAAGTTGGCTCGACGCTGCTTAGGTGATTTTTTTATGAATAGGCACGTATAGGCAAATTGACGCCAAACAGCAAGGTTAAACATCCACGTGTGCATATCTACACATAACTTAACTAAAGGATAAATATTGCTGTGCAGTTCTGCCATTATGTACATCGCAACCATCCATAAGAGCACGTAAACAAGACATTTATAAAACGATGAAACGTACACACACAGTGCTTGAACATTGTAGTACCAAGCTGGTATGACCCATAGGGGGATATATAAAGGGGGGGGGCAGCAATAATCATGGAAGGGGGGACAGGATGTGACCATCCAGCACCAGGGACACAATTAGGACAGGCGAGAACAAACACAGCAGTGAAGCGTCAAGTGAGTGAGTGGGCAGAGAGAATGTCAATTTAAACCCCATCCACAGTAAGGAACATTCATAAATAAAGACATGAATTCATAGATAGATCAACTACATCTCTCCTTCCGTCGTCCCAGGCGTAGGCACCCTCAAGGTGTCGAGGAAAAGCGGAGGGCAGGTCAGCGACCCAGCGGTAAACACAGACAGCGCCCCCTGCTGTCGTGGTGGCGGTAGTTCTTATAGAGATTAAAGGTTAGAGGTCAGGGGTCAAACCCTACTGCCCTGCAGCTCTGGCTCTCTGTTGCTGCCGCTCCATCATAGCCCTGAGAGCGGGGGTCATCATGGCAGGGGTCATGGCAGGGGTCATAGGTCGCAACGGGTACTGGCCACGTTTCCCAGGCATGTACACACACTGGAAGTATCTCTGGCCTAGAAAGATAGGAAGAGAAAGGAATGAGATGGATGGATAGAGGGAGGGGGGAAGGATAGATGAATGGATGGAGGAAAAGATGGATGGATGGATGGATGAATGGAGGAAAAGATGAAAGGATGGATGGATGAAAAGATGGAAGGATGGATGGAGGAAAAGATGGAAGGATGGATGGATGGATGGAGGAAAAGACAAATGGACATGGATGGATGAATGCATGGACAGAGGAAGGTGATGATGGAAGTTTAAACGAACTAAGCATTGGTTAAAAATTTTAATATGAATGAATAAATGATGGAATGAATGAAGGAATAAACAGGCTGATGAATGAATGCTGGAATGAATGAATGATGGAATTAACAGGCTGATGAATGAATGAATGATGGACTGAAAGAATGATGGAATGAATGAATGAATGGAGGAAGGAATGAAGGAATGAATTAATTCATGATGGAATGAATGAATAATGGAATGATGGAATGAATGAATGAATAATGGAACGGATGGAATGATGGAATGATGGAGTGACAGAATGATGGAGTGACAGAATGATGGAGTGACAGAATGATGGAGTGACAGAATGACGGAGTGACAGAATGACGGAGTGATGGAATGCAGGTGTTGGTTTTCAGGCTCTCACCTGTCTTCTTCTTCTCCTCCTCAGTGGTGCTAGCATCAGACTGGTTCTCTCCTGCAGCACAAAAGAAGAGTACGTTTGTGTGTCTCTCTCTCTATCTCTCTCTCTCCCTCTATCTCTCCCTCCCTCTCCCTCTGTGTGTGTGTGTGTGTGTGTGTGTGTGTGTGTGTGTGTTTGTGTGTTTTGGAAAAGAGAAAGAACAAGGATGAGAGAGAAAAATATATAGAAGAAGATCTGCAGTGCAATATAGTGTTGATGATTCTTTTCTCTCAATATGGTGATGGAAGGATAAAAAATGCTGTTTTGTGAGTGATAGTGTTTTTGATATACTGTATAAAAAGACCATATATCATATCTTCTCTCTCTCTCTCTCTCTCTCTCTCTCTCTCTCTCTCTCTCTCTCTCTCTCTCTCTCTCTCTCTCTCTCTCTCTCTCTCTCTCTCTCTCTCTCTCTCTCTCTCTCTCTCTCTCTCTCTCTCTCTCTCTCTCTCTCTCTCTCTCTCTCTCTCTCTCTCTCTCTCTCTCTCTATATATATATATAAATACTATCACTGACAAAACAGCAATTTTCTTCCTTCTATCACCATGAGATGTGAGAGGAATATCAAAGGACAGACCCAGTAGGGCTAGGGCCAGGGCTAGGGCCAGGGCAGCCCCCCCCTCCCTAGCTGCTGAAGGGAGATATCGGCCTGGTTGGATCTACCAACACCCTTTATTCACACCCTGCTTTGTTTCCATCCTCCAATCTTCTCTCTGGCCCCCCTCCCTCCAGACCGCTGTTATTCTCTTTCTCGCTCTCCCTTCCTCCCTCTCCTTCCCTCTCTCCAGACTTCTGTTATTCTCTCTCTCTCTCTTTCTCTCTCTCCCTCCCTCCCTCCCTCTCCCTCTCTTCAGACCTGTTATTATCTCCCTCTCTCTCTTTCTCTCTCTCCCTTCCTCCCTCTCCCTCTCTCCAGACCTGTTATTATCTCCCTCTCTCTCTTTCTCTCTCTCTCCCTTCCTCCCTTTCCCTCCCTCTCCCTAGACCTCTGTTATTCTCTCTCTCTCTTCCTCCCTCTCCCTCCCTCCCTCCCTCTCTCCCTCTGCTCTGTATCAGAAGGTTCCCCTCTCTAAAGTGGGACTCGCACAGGGAGTAGAGGTGTGCTCTACAACATCACTCCTGCAGGTGGAAGAAACCTCACAGTACAGAATTCCAGAATTCTTAGAAGAAAAGAAACCTGACCATGGGAATCGTTTTATTATTCTTCCAACCCTGTTTAACTTATTTATTATTATGATTATTATTTATTTATTTATGTATTTGTTTATTCATTTTTTGTCTTTCTTTGTCTTTGGGGAAAATATAAACTGTAGCTCAACTGGGAGATTTAAAAATATAACAACACATCGTATCATGTTTCACGTATTTGGACAGGAAACTATCAGTGGTAATGAAAAAGAGGAAAATATTGTCTGTAAACCAATTACAGCTGAGACAGAGCACTGAATAATACTGTGTGTCTGGTTTGTTGGGTTCCATATATCACACACACATAAAGAAGTTGTCGAAAGGTGTGTGTGTGTGTGTGTGTGTGTGTGTGGGGGGGGGGGGTCGAGCTGAGAAGTGTTTGCAAGGAAGAGGTGTGTGTTTGAGAGAGACAGAGAGAGAGAGAAATAGAGAGAGAGAAAGAGAGAGAAATAGAGAGAGAGAGAGAGAAAGAGAGAGAGAGAGGGAGAGAGAGAGAGCAAAATAATGGATGAGATAGAGAGATACAAAAAGTGGGAGAGATAGAGAAAGAGAGAAGGACGGATAAAAGAGAGAGAAATAGAGAAAGAGAGAGAGAGAGAGAGAGAGAGAGAGAGAGAGAGAGAGAGAGAGAGAGAGAGATGGATAGAGAGAGGGATAGAGAGAGAGAGAGAGAGGGATAGAGAGACAGAGAGACAGAGAGAGAGAGAGAGAGGGATAGAGAGACAGAGAGAGAAAGAGAGAGAGGGATAGAGAGAGCTAAACTGGTATTTCTCAAGCCCACCTTAGACTGTTCAACACTGGAAGAGTGTCAGTGTTTGTTTTTCACCAAACAGTGCTTGTGACATCCCTCCCAGTCCCATTGAGATAACCAGTAGAGAGACAGCAAATAGACTTTATTTATTATACTATTATTATTATTTAAATATTATATATTTAGAGTTTATTATACCCTCTGTACCCTTTGATATCAACTTACATACTGAAGGTTTGTGATCTGTTGAGAATCTGACAAGCTGAAACCTGACGCTAAAGACCGCCTAGTCCGCTTCTCAACAAAATAACAAACATTCACTATGTAGGTTCATTTCAAAGGGTACAGATAATGTCAGCTCAGATTTTATATAGTATACAGTACATATACAGTACATACAGTATATCATGGGTGTATCAAATAAACCAAAAACAGTCTCTGCAGGTAAAATAAGGCATTTCCCACAGTGGAAGATCAGTCAAACTGCTGCATATACGTTATGAGTATGTTTGATTCATTTTGAGAACCACCGGCCACAGCGCCACCATGTGGCAGACACCACAGTTACACCACCATAGAAGTGATTTCAAAGGAAGAGGCGGTTTTGTTTTCACCCATGAATAATTAATCTCAATCCAGTATCCTCACAATTAAATAAAAAAAAACATACCGATCTCTTGTCAAAACCTTATTTGCCAAGATTTTACTTCTTTACAATCCAAACAGAAACTGACCAGTTTAATATCTGTTAAAACGTCAGTATGGTTTGGAATCATGGTCTCTCTATTTGATCAATCCTTAAAAAAAAAAAAAAATGACTAGCCGATCATTTTCTCTACGCTTACTCAAATCCAATGGCACCACTTTGAAAAACGAAGGTTGTCAAAGTAAAAGTAAAGAGAGAGAGAGAGAGAAAGAGAGAGAGAGAGAGAGAGAGAGAGAGAGAGAGAGAGAGAGAGAGAGAGAGAGAGAGAGAGAGAGAGAGAGAGAGAGAGAGAAAGAGAAAGAAAGAGTGAGAGGGAAAGAGAGAGATCCAGAGGCAGAGAGGGGGATGCAAGTACAGAAGTAAGTTTCAACTTTCAAACTCTGATCAGAGACACCTCTGTTGAAAGTAAGAAAGAGTAGCTTAAGAGTAGCTTTAGATCCCCGAATTCCTCCTACCTTTGATGTCCTTGGCAGATTCGTTTTCTGTTCCCTCAGTTTCGTCTGTAAGTGGAGGAGAAAGAAAAAGAGAGAAAGAGACAGAGAGATAAATGTATGTTTTATGCCCTGCCTAACAATATTGTCCTTCATATGTCTATTTACACTTTCTAATCTTTGGTGTATTATAGATGTCAACACACCCGTAATTGCAGTTATGTCACGCAAAACTAAATAAATAAAGGACAAAAATGCTCTGATCAAGTTAACCACGCATGTTTCCAAGGTTGTAACCACGACACAACGTTGTTGGGAAAACGAATGGAACACAAATGAAAATCGAAACTGAACTGACCCACCACGTAAAACACGCCAGGAATATATTTGTGTCTGCTCTCTGTCCAAATAGAGGCGACTTGACAGAAGCCAATTTCCAATTGTCGTCCCCGTGTTTTGTTTAATAACCGTGATGAGAATGATCGTTTCCGACGTGCAATCAAGTGATTTCTGTCGGAAAATACCAGTGCTCTAGTTTAACTTGATTCTACTTGGCAAATGATTGCATTAGGAAGGGAAATTAATTCACAAACGCCTGTGGAAAACCAAACAGCCGAGACACTGTGTGGAACCAGTTTTATAGATTTTTTATTTTTTTTGCTTTTGGTTTGTATCCTTTTGGTGGAGATGCCGAGTTTGAAGCTTTTCAATTTGTGCTGGTTTTATTCAATTTTTTCGACAGCAACAACACTAACCATGTCTTTTCAATACTGTTACAGTTACCTGATACTTCAATAAATCAATCAATAAATACAAATGTATCTGAGACCTTTGGTTGTCTCAGCTTTGGCTCTGAAGGGAGACAAAATTATAATTTTGTATTTATCAGTCCATTTTATATTATACTTAAATTAAGACTATATTATCATTATTTTTATAGGTATTGTAAAGTTTTGTTTACTTACGTGATTTAGTTGTCTTGGTTGTCTTAGTTGTTTTTGAAGCCTTGATTTTGTCTAAAAGGTAAGTAAAACTTGTAATTATTAACTAATATTAAATTAGGCCATAGACAGTACATGCAATCAAACCTCTTACTTTATAAATCAAAATTAAGTTATTATTCTGTTTGAGCTGATAAGTTAAGAACAATGTTAACCAATAAAGTGTTTCAGTTACTAAGTTTGACACACACACCCACAAAAACATACACACTGGTCCGTCAAACACATTAAAAACCTAGAAACAAAACAAAAAAAACAAAGGCAGACAATCTATCAAGCTCTGTATTTACCAGGAAATTAAAAAATAACAAAACTAAATTAAGATATACTATGTGAAAGCGCTATATAAATGAAATGCTATTAAATTAAATGCTATTAAATGTTATTATTACTATGTATTCCTATGCATTTAGCAAGCTTGAAAACAACATGGAAGGCTTCAGCTGTTGCATCTAAGAATACTGATTGGTTAATTTGGTCACCCAGGGTCTCTCCAATCAAATTCAGTTTACTGATTGGAGTTCCGCTTCCTTCTGGCAGCACTTTCAAGGATGAGTTTCTCACAAGCACATACATACACATATAAATACATACACACACACACACACACACACACACACACACACACACACACAATTGACCAATAAAGACATTCTTATTATGATTATGACATAATCCAGTTTCTTTTTCATACGGGTGATCATGTACATAAATACGGTATATACTGTATATACGTCAAAATATATATATATATATATATATGTATACATACAAATATCCATATAAATTCATCCCCTTAAACGTATATACATTTACAAACACAAAGCCTCTAAAGGTATCTCTCAGTGCTCGGGTGAGAGACTTGGTCTGTTGTTGTGGTAACGGAACCCTGTCAGTATTCCAGGGACATGCGATGTGAGGCACAGACCGCCTCGAGCCAGACAATTACAGCTCAGTCACCTGGAACATCAGGGAACAGCCGCAGAAAAACAAACAAAGCAAACACATAACAACAAGACCAGCCAATCTCTCTGAAGGCACGTTGCTATGCTATCTACAGAATACTGTTACTTCAATTACCTTACAACGCTGACGTAAATGCACACCTCTATTAAAATTCCAAGCAGGCCAAACTCAACCACTATCATTTACGCAGTATTTTGGGATGCATAAAGTGTTTGTTTGTTTGCGCGTAAGACCCTAGCCTTTGGCGGCAGGTGGTGAAAACGTTAGGAGAACACGTTACCCTCCAGTGTAGTCTTCACAGCCTTGCCCTTGTCCTCTTCTCATGAAAAGAAATACCCAAACATTAGATAAGTGAGAGAAAGGCACTAGATTATACTTGTCTTACCAAACTACATGTGCATGTCAATCATGAACAGTGTAGAGGTGAATTCACATTACACTATCAACAGGCCAAAGAAGTACGCAAACATCAGTTGACTTGCTGGGACAAAATATTGGGTAAGTGATGAATAGTTAACAAGGATAATGCATAAGTCCTGCCATAATGTAATGCAAATGCAGGAAAGGTGTACAGAATGAGGCTACAAGATGAAAAGTGCTCTGTGTTATCAGAGGGGATGTGAAGCTGTGTGAAGTGTAGCTACGCTCTCAGACACAGGGCATAACTCGTTGTCCTGTTCATTATACAGTACAGATCTTGCTCGAGGTGTGTTATGCTGGCAAATAAAGCAAAGGAAAGATCAAAATGTGTGTGTGTGGTGGTGGTGGTGGTGGGGGGGGGGGGGGCGCTTGACCTTAGATGAAGTCAAATCCTTTTATTCATGTACGTATGCATTTGTTTGTTGGATTTCTCGCCCCTGCCTCTCTGCTGTGGCTATTTAAAACCATCCAGTGTCAAGGTTTCTGCAGAGTCTCTGGTAAATTAACTGAGCAGCATGTTTACCACTGTGAAGCAGCTTTTTTCAGATTTGTGATACAGCCATTAGTCAGTACATTACCACTTAACATGTCGCAGGCAAGCGGAAAATACAGAAAGACCGAAAGACAGAAAGGAGAGAGAGAGAGAGAGAGAGAGAGAGAGAGAGAGAGAGAGAGAGAGAGAGAGAGAGAGGGAGAGAGAGAGAGAGAGACTTTGACCTTTTGAACCCTCCAGAAGTTCATCACCATGATTTTCACAAAACGAGAAAATGAGAATGTGTTAGTGTGACTCTTTGACCCTTCTGCTCCATGGAAAGGGTTAAACAAAGCGTGCCTTCATCCACATCATC
>CM030179.1:3547867-3615367 GCA_017639675.1 Aplochiton taeniatus | reverse complement strand
GCCTGAAACACTTAGAAAACAATAGGGCCTGAAGTACCTAGAAAACAATAGGGCCTGAAACACTTAGAAAACAATAGGGCCTGAAATACCTAGAAAACAATAGGGCCTGAATTGTCAGAGTGTCGCCCTCCTGTGGACACGGTGAGTAATGAATTTATTTTCTCTGTGTAGAACACACTTCGAGAACAAACAGACAAAGAACATTCCGTATCCCGCCAGTCCGTTATTTGACCGTTATTTAAGTGAGCCCAACTGAGCACAGGTTCTCTTTTCACCATCTCCAATGCCAGTGTCTTGGACAGGGCCCAGGGGCTTCTCGCTGTGAGGAAACAGTGCTAAAAACTGAGCCGCCATATTGTTGATGGGAAACAATTTAAATGGTATCTCTGCGATAACATTCTACAGTTGGTTCCTAACCTAATTGTGATTCTGTATAGTTTAGCAGATAAAGCACTGCATTGTCACTTCTATTGAAACTGGTTCAATATCCACTGGGGTCACCTACACTAACGCACTTACGCACTTTAGATCACAACTGAAAACATGCCCCCCCCCCAATTTAATTTTACATTAGTTCATTACCTATGAACCAAACTTTTATCGTCAAAATGCTTGACACTTTATTTGTTACTTTCATTACAGTTGACTTGGATATTTTACGCTGCTTTCCAACTAGTGCTGAAGTCACTCCTTTACCTTGGGTTAGAGCCACAGGTAGAGGAGCTGGAGCTGGAACCTCCGGAACAGGAGCGGAACCTTCCGGAACCGGAGCGGAACCTTCCGGAACAGGAGCCCCAGTTGCAGCTTGCTGGGCTGGATGCAGTGGGTTAAGTGCAGGCTGGGAGCCAGGCTGCTGTGCTTGGCTGGGGAGCTGGTGAAATGGTGGGGCGTACATGGGCTGGTGGGGATAGAATCCTGGGTGAACTGGGTGGGCGGTCAGAACAGGAGCCGAAGGCGCTGAAACAATATGGATGATTACATTAGTGTGGATCTGAATACACTGATCAAGCGTCAAATATCCTCTAAAGACTATGGGAACAAATGAAAGATTGTCTCTTTTTTTCACAGTCGTTTAGTAACAATAATAATATTAATTCATTTCATTTATATAGCGCTTTTCAGACACCCAAAGCACTTTGCAATTGAGAACATACTAGTAGGGGCATACTAGTTTAGTAGATCTACTACTGTATTTAATATTTTCCTTATTATTATTAAAATACAGTTAAAAAAAGGTAAGGAAAGTATCTTGAAGTGGGACTGTGACAGAAAGTACAACTTTCAAAAGAAGCCAGCCTGACCTACAATAAAAAGCTTTGCCCTGTTACTTCACTTTTTTTTAGTTGCATTGAATTCAAGCTAAAAATATTGACATTCCATTTCCACTATACACATTTTTTTGCATTGACTGAAACCTAAAATGTTAACACAAAACTTTCATTTGCAACACATTTTGCATTGACTTGAAGCTAAAACATTCACATTTAACAGCCATACTGTACGCACAAAGGCAGGTAGACATCATGTCTTATGCTGTACCAAACTATTTCATACATTGACACCTGGGAGGTAATTTTGACAAGTTTTGCAGAAACACATTGACGACAAAACAGAACACGCATCTTGTTAATGTTAACGTAACTAAACTCCACTTTTCTGGAGTGAAGAATAGCTCCAAAGTACCTGTCATGGTTGGAGGTGGGTATGGATTGTCTGTGACTATATGATGCACTGGAAAATAAATGTTATGTTTAACATTCATTTAGCGTTACATTAAATTAGTCATATTAAGCACTTTAGAAAATCATTAACAATGTCTAGTCAAATCTCAAGACAAATTTCTTAGTAAGGTTATCAAGTGCTTTAAAAAACACTATCAATAACAATATTTTTTTAAATAAATTAATGTAATCATTATCATTGAATATCCTTACATACATTTTTGCAAAGGTAAAAAAATGGTCTCAGTAGTAAGATAGTAGTACAATATTGAAAAACAACACTAAACAGTGCATTCTTTATTGTAGTAGCTGTAGTACTCACCATACCAGCCAGGGGGCGACGGACAGTAGACTGGGGCTGGCCTGCAGGGCGCCACTGTAAAAAGGTGACAAATACATGATCAAGCAATTGCATTTTAATGCAATTAAAACACTTTCACTGCCAAGCATGCGTGATCTCATACACTGCAGGAGAGAATAATGTGAACGTAGGATGATGTTTTTAATAGTTGGATAATATTCTCCATTTTAATTTTTTTTGCCGTTTTTCGTAGGAGCCTAGAACTCTTTATGCAGCTCTATGTACTACTAATACCATCTTGAGCGGGAGCAGAAGCTTCTTCCACAGGTTCAGCTGAAAGACAGAGAGGGCAGACAAGTGACTTCAACAGGTGGATCTACTTACTATACATAGGTGGTATTTGGGTCTTTATAGGTTGTATTAGTTAGTGTATTTAGTTGGTGTATCTTGATGTTATTAGCAAGTGACCATGAGTTTATTTCGTTGGTGTCTCTTGATGTTAATAGTTAATGACTATGAGTGTATTTAGTTGGTGTATCTTCATGTTATTAGTTAGTGTATTTAGTTGGTGTATCTTCATGTTATTAGTTAGTGTATCCTGATGTTAATATTGAATGACTACGAGTGTATTTAGTTAGTGTATCCTGATGTTATTAGTTAGTACACCATACTTAAACCTGGAAGAACAACTTTAGTACATGTGTGATTAATTCATAATTAGATAGAATATATCATCTGCTATAGCCAGGATGTGTTTATAATTGTATCTGTTTAACGTTGTGCAGAATTGTTTTGTTTGTTTGTTTAAAATGATGAGTTGAATACCTTTCTTTGTGGACTTTGGCAGCTCCTCTTTTTCAGCCTTGAGATCTGGGAAAGAAAATAAATCATTTATTTGATGCCTGCCCACTGTTTCACCTGTCTTGTGCCAGTGAATATCTGAAAAGCTGGAGAGCAAAGGCAGTCTTTAACAGGGATCTTAGCGAGAAAGTCAAAAGTGATCTTGTTTTAATGTGAAAGATGGATGTCCGAACCCTTGTGCTGGCCTCTGAAGATGATCAATCACAAAGTGAACATATGTGAAGATGATCAATAAGTAAGTGAACATATCTGAAGATGATCAATAAAAGTGAGCATATCAGAAGATGATCAGTAAGTGAACACATCAGAAGATGATCAATAAAACTGAGTATATCAGAAGATGATCATTAAGTGGACATATCAAAGATGATCATTAAGTGAGGATATCAGAAGATGATCAAGAAGTATCTGAACATGATCATTAGGTGAACATATCAGGAGGTGATCAATAAGTATCTGAAGATGATCAATACGTGAGGATATAAGAAGATAATCAATAAGTGGGAATATCTGAAGATGATCAATACGTATCGGAAGAGGATCAATAAGTGAACATATCTGAAGAGGATCAATAAGTGAACATATCAGAAGAGGATCAATAAGTGACCATTTCAGAAGAGGATCAATAAGTGAATATATTGGAAGAGGATCAATAAGTGAACATATCTGAAGAGGATCAATAAGTGAGTTACTATGTGACTGTTTACCTTTGAAAAGTGTGCTTTTCCTCCTCTTGACAGGTGGCCCTGGCGTTCGCCTGGGAAGAGCTGGGAAAAACACAGGAATGAGATCAGCTTAAAGTGTTTGATTTAGGAGCATTTTAACAAACAAGACATATTTTGAATGGAGTGTTATTTGATTCAAGTAGGTACCTGACTTTTTGGGCTTCACATCTTTTTTCACAACTTCAACCTCTGAGGGAAAGGAGAAAAAAGCATATTGTCTATAGAGTGAATATTTACTGTTAGTATGGTCTCATCATGTGCAGTAGGTATGTAGCTCCTTATAAACATGTATTCGAATGATGTAATCGGGTTGTGTAGTTGCATTTTCGGTACCTTTCTTCCTTGTTTTTTCGACTGGTCCTTTTTTAGGCGCTTCTGTTTTTGCAAATGAACACAAACATATATTTTTTTTAATAGAGGAGTAATATACCCAGGAGTTCATATATCATTATTAAAGACAAAACAATGTTCAAAGCAATGCTGTTGCTATGTTGTGATCGAGCAGATTCTTTCTAACAAAGAGCACCCACTTTACCCGTGCAAAACAGGCCTTTTTATAAAGCAAAAAAAAAAAAAGTGCTATGTTTTGCATTGGACCAACTATCAAAAACATCTATTATACGATCTCTGGTGCCTCTTCTAACTGCTTGTCCTGCAAATGGATGACTGGCAAAATCGTCAAAAAGATCTTCAAAGTTCAAAGATGAGCAGCCTCAGAAAAGGCAGCAGAGATTGAATTGGTTCTTGCCTCACATCATCTACTTACTTTGAGCTATCACGCTGCTAGTAGATCCACGGATCAATCTCTATCTCTATCTCTAACTCTAACTATCTCTAACTCTAACTCTAACTATCTCTAACTCTAACTCTCTCTATCTCTAACTTTCTCTATCTCTAACTCTAACTCTAACTTTCTCTATCTCTATCTCTAACTCTAACTTTCTCTATCTCTAACTCTAACTATCTCTATCTCTATCTCTATCTCTAACTTTATTTCTATCTCTATCTCTAACTCTAACTTTATCTCTATCTCTATTTCTAACTCTAACTCTATTTCTAACTCTAACCCTAACCCTAATTCTAACCCACACACACTCTAACTCTAATCCTAACCCTAACTCTAACCCTAACCCTAACGCTCTAATCCTAACCCTAACTCTAACCCTAACCCTAACGCTCTAACCCTAACTCTAACTCTAACCCTAACCCTCTATCTAAACTCTAACCCTAACCCTCTAACCAAACTCTAACCCCAACCCTAACTCTAACCCTAACCCTATCACGCTACTAGTAGATCCACGGATCAATCTCTATCTCTATCTCTAACCCTAACCCTAACACTCTAACCCTAACAATAACACCAACCAGAACTCTAACCCTAACCCTAACCCTAACACTCTAACCCTAACAATAACACCAACCAGAACTCTAACCCTAACCCTAACACTCTAACCCTAACACTAACACTAACCAGAACTCTAACCCTAACCCTCTAACAAAACTCTAATCCTAATCCTAACCCTAACACTCTAACCCAAACCCCAACCCTCTAACCGTAGGACACACTCTTTGTCCCTGAGAACGTCCTTTTAGGTGTGGACGACCAAAAGGTCATGATCATAAACATGGATATATTTGTATTTGATTAAAAAGACTTATGTTAAGTTATAGACACATCTAAAAAATGTCCATCAATTTGTTTCTTATTACACCTCCTATTTTAACGGGAACCTATTATTTCCTGACTTGATCTGAACATTTTGGCACGTGTCATCATACTATATTTTGAACCACACATCCAAACCATGCATTCACCCTTCACGGGCACATGTTATATGAAAGGAGATATGATAAAAACATATACAGTTAGTCTGCAGGTGACAGCGATAAAAACAAACAAAAAAACAAAGTTATATTTTGCTGATGATGTGTGAAGTGTCCAGTGCCAGTCTGTCCACTAAAGGTCAGCATGGTGCTTGAAGCCTTGCTACCTACCTTCTTTGGCTACTGGCTTCTTGGCAGGTTTAACTAGGACACAAATAACAGATAACAGTTTGAATCAGAGGGATATGGAGGTAAAGACCTATACCACAGAGACTATGTCCCTATAGCTCTGTCACTGCACCGTGCTGTATTATGTTGTCAACACTCTTTTCCTGTCATAACCATAATCTTTGGGTTTATTGTTTTGCATTCACTGATAGGGCACCTGTTACACCATTAAAGCAAGGCTTTAAACTTAAAAAAAACGGAGTTTTGAACATTGAAACAGCAGTAAATAGAAAAAAACAGCACCGATATTTGCATGCTACTACCTAACAAATGATCAATGATATTTCCCACACCTGGTTCCTCCACGCTCACTGCAGTCTGCTCCTTGGATGTGTGCATACAGGGGCACACTGTGAAGAGGATGGACAGTATGGAGGGGAGATAGGTCAAATGGGAGGAAGAGCAGTTTGTTTCATCGTGGTACTGTGCGTAGCATGTTCTGTTGTGGGAGATCAAACTATATCCAATATAGATTTATATAAGTATTCAAAAGATTCAAGTAGCTTTTATTTAACTTGCTATGGATCCAAGTGTTGTTGTAGTTTTTACCATGTCTGTTGAGAGAGAGGGAAAGAGAGAGAGAGAGAGGAAGAGAGGGGGACAGAGAGAGAGAGAGAGGGAACGAGAGAGAGAGAGAGAGAAAGAGAGAGAGAGAGAGAGAGAGAGAGAGAGAGAGAGAGAGAGAGAGAGAGAGAGAGAGAGAGAGAGAGGGAGGGAGGGAGGGAGGGAAAGAGAGAGAGAGAGAGATAGAGGGAGATAGAGGGAGAGAGAGAGAGAGAGAGAGAGATTATTTACCTGTGGGCTCAGTTTTTGGTACTGTCTCTTCCAAAACAGCGAGAGGTGTGTCTAGTTCATCTTCCTTGTCATCCTCTTCCTCCTTTTCTTCTTCCGTGGTTTTCTCCTCTTCGTCGGAGGGCTTCTCCTTCACTGGAACCACTAGTTGGGTAGTGACTGAGCATTGAAACAGGGGTTTACCATGCTTTGCATGCACAGTGCTCCGGCTATAGAAATGTACGCTTTTTTTTGCACAAACTATATCAAACTATATCAAACTATATCCAATATAGATTTACATAAGTATTCAAAAGATTCAAGTAGCTTTTATTTAACTTGCTATGGATGCAAGTGTTATTGTAGTTTTTACCATGTCTGTTGAGAGAGAGGGAAAGAGAGAGAGAGAGAGGAAGAGAGGGGGAAAGAGAGAGAGAGAGAGAGAGAGAGGGAAAGAGAGAGTGAGAGAAAGAGAGAGAGAGAGAGAGAGAGAGAGAGAGATTATTTACCTGTGGGCTCAGTTTTTGGTACTGTCTCTTCCAAAACAGCGAGAGGTGTGTCTAGTTCATCTTCCTTGTCATCCTCTTCCTCCTTTTCTTCTTCTGTGGTTTTCTCCTCTTCGTCGGAGGGCTTCTCCTTCACTGGAACCACTGGTTGGGTAGTGACTGAGCATTGAAACAGGGGTTTACCATGCTTTGCATGCACAGTGCTCTGGCTATAGAAATGTATGCTTTTTTTTGCACATAAAAAAAAAAACATGATTTAATAAATGACTGAGGATTATTGGTATGTTAAATTAAACTATTATTACTGTTTTATTATTATGCAATCATTAGGCAAGCACAAAATCTCCAGAAGGCACAAAGAAAAATATCATTATATATAGTTAATAACCACTTTTTGAAGAAGACATCATACATACATGGCTTTGGATATTTTTGGATATTTATCCACACTCACACACCAGTATGTATTCAGCAGTAAAAAATATTATTACATTGACTAATCTACTTTTAATAAAGCACAGGAAAGAGTTAATTGAGTGTTGGGTATTTTTAGTCTTTTAAAAGATACTAGCCTTTTGTTTGATGAAACACACCAATTATTAGCATAGCAACAAGCTAGATAGCCAGAGAATCAAGTTAGGTAGGTTAAGTCTATTTCTTCAGGCATTTGAAATAATAATAACTACGTCACCATGCTTGGGTTTAGGTTTTGTTTATGTTTTGGGGTTTTATATTTACCAAATACATCCTCGGTTACATCGTTCATTTCCTCGACTTCGTCTAATTTCTCGTCAATTTTATTGTGTTCCGAATCTATTTTGTCTAATTTCTCGTCAATGTTTTGGAGTTTATAGTCGATTTCGGCCATTTTGTAATCGATTTCATTGACTTCAATGCTGATACTGTCAACTGTGTCTTCAATTCTGTCGACTTCATCATGAATACAGAAGAAGATACAGGGGGAATTGCAATGCATGCCATCAATAATAAAAAAAATAAAAAAATTCTAAGAGATATTTCCATATGGCTCTATTCAAATGTTTTAAAATATGGTGGCTGGATGATTGAAGGGTACTCCCTTGAAAGACACATACCTGTACGAGCTGTCAGTAGGAATAGGAAATGGTGCATTAGTGAGAAGGTATAACTAAACAATTGTATTGTATCAATGTTACTAACACTATTTGAACTTCACTTAAATAAACTGCATTTAAAAATGAATCTGCACATTTTACCATATCCTACTTGGAAAATATATAAGAATAATATGAATATACTGTACAGAGAAAAAAGCATTCAATTTGAACATACCTAATTGCGAGATGTCCTCTTCATCGACATTGTCATATTCCTTTTCGGGTGTGGGGCTGACAAAGACAATATCATCTTCATCGTCATCCTCGTCATCAGCAATAGTAGGCTGGTCCTTATCATCATCTTTGTCATCATCATCGTCTTCGTCAGGGATTTCTTTGCCAATATCGACGAGTGGTTCTTTCTCCTCTGAGATTGTTACTTTCTCATCCTCTAGATCAGAAATGTCATGCTCTAGATCTTCATCTTCATCTTTAATATCGTCATCTTCGTCATCCTCTGTCGAGAAGTCTGTAACCACAGTTTCTCCAACAGACTCTTCTTCGGCCTTGTCGCTGTCAGTGGCAATTTCATCATCATCCTCAGTGTCATCTTCATCATCCTCATCATCATCATCACCTAGGACTCCGCTGTCTTCACTGTCTAAAGAGGGAGCTTTTACCTCATCATCTTCATCGTCATCATCGTCGGTGTCCTTTACACCGAGGCTAACTGCTGAGTCCTCTGGCTTAAGCTCGGGGACACCATCATCTTCATCATCATCTTCTTCATCATCTTTGTCATCCTTGGGTTCAATAAGGGGGCCTGTGATGTCAAGGTCATCCAGCTCTTGGTCAAGGTCAAGTGGTTTGGCAAGGTCATCTTCGTCCGTGGTTACATCTTCCTCATCCTCCTCATCATCAGCAAAGTTGTCGGAGGATGCAACCGACGCTGCCATGTCTGACGAATCCACAAGATCATCGTCTTCATCATCTTCATCATCATCCTCAGCCACGAGAGAGGGTGAGTCGACTATCACCTCCTCCATTTCCTCTCTTTCAACGACATCATCACTGTCAGACGTGGCGACATCTTCCGCTAATTTGTCATCTTCATCGTCGTCACCTTGATCTGTTGAAATCGCCGAGGCATCACTGGTGTCTGTGATAGCGTCCTCACTAGCGCCATCCTCTTCATCATCATCATCGTCAATGTTAAGTGCAGGCTCTGCTACTTCTATGGTGTCATCTTCATCATCACCATCGTTTTCCTCGTCGAGTTTTGGAGTAGCTTCCTCTTTACTAAGAGCGTCTGCGTCTGAATCCGAGGCAGCAACGAGGGTGGGCTCCTCTTCCTCGTCGCTCTCCTCTTCCTCAGAGGTGGATGTGGGCTCGGTGGCCACACCCTGGCCCTCAGGATCGTCTTCATCAGCATCACCATCTTCATCGGCATCGACCGCTGGAGAGACCACGGCAGTAGGAGCGGAAGCGTCCTCCTCGTCATCGTCGTCGTCTTCCTCGTCTGTGCTCGGCGCTGCGGCAGCGGCAGCAGCTTCCTCGGTGGAATCTTCATCGTTGTCTTCGTCATCGACAGCGGGAACGGCAACGACGGCAGCATCTTCATCCTCGTCGTCACCATCATCGTCGGAGGCCTGGGCTACAGCAGCGGCAGCGCCCACTGCAATGGACTCTTCATCATCTCCATCCTCATCTTCATCATCCTCATCTGCAACAGGTGCGGCATCGGACGCTGGGGCTTCATCTGAGGAGGCCTCATCATCATCATCATCATCTGCGTCATCTGCTTCAGCATCAGCAGTCTCTTCCTCTCCGTCTTCATCATCATCAGCCTCAGCCCCTGCAGCAGCCGCCTCTTCCTCTCCAGCATGGTCATCTTCCTCATCATCTGCCTCTTCTGCAGAAGGGGGTGCTGTTTCCTCTTCATCATCCCCATCGTCTTCCTCATCTGCTTCCGCCTCAGCTGCAGCCACCTCACCCTCCTCTTCCTCTCCTTTCTCCTCTTCCTCTCCCTCCACCTCTCCCTCCTCTTCCTCCACCTCCTCCTCTTCCTCAGCCTCTGCCACTGCAGACTCCTCTTCCTCCTCTCCTTCTGCAGCCACGTCATCTTCATCCTCCTCAGCTGCCATGTCAACCACCTCCTCTGCCTCATCTTCATCACCGTCTTCCTCTAAATCAGCTGCTTCATCTTCCTCCTCTTCTACCTCTTCCTCTTCTTCGTCATCTGCCTGTTTCTCTTCCTCCTCCTCCTCCTCCTCCTCCTCCTCCTCCTCGTCCTCAGCACCCAAGTCGGCATCCTCCTCCTCCTCTTCCTCTTCATCCTCTTCATCATCTTCATCGTCCTCCACAACTTCAATGGCTGGTCGTTTCTTTGAGTTCATCTCGACAACTGGAGAACACACAGTGTCGGAAGGAGGATGAGGATGAGGAGGAAGAGCAGATGAGTATGGGGTGAAGAGGAAGGGAAAAAGTCGAATAATTATATGAAGATTAAGAGTGATGTCACTGAGATGTAAAACTAGGCAAAATCAAACACTTATCCATTTGTATTATTATATCTACAGTACTTTTCAAGATCATTTTAGGTCAAATAGACCAACCTTTTTTTCGAGATGGCAGGAATTCTCCTACGATTGCACAGAAAGATTGATTTGATTATAAAAACATAAAGTAACGTTTGAAACCTCAATTTGATATGATGTTGAACATTTGTCAAATGAATGTTTATCTATTAGAATAAACCATACAATGATATCAACACAGGGTTTTAAATATCTCAAATGAATGTTTATACATTTGTGAATAAACCATACACTAATATCAGTCAACAGGCAGATGGCCATGGTTACATAGTTAAAAGAAAAGTTATTCTAATATAAAAGCAACCATTAGTAATGCAACATGCCATGATGATCAAAATGGTGGCAGTTCATTGTTAGTCTGTTTGAAGTCGGTAAATAAACCAATACAAAATGGTGGTGGAAAACAATATAGTTTAGATTGAACGGCCTTATTCATTTATAGTAAATCATATGTTAATCTGAATTAATGAGTCGTGAGTTCAGAGAGAAAGTACAGTGTACCTTGGGCTTTCTTAATCTTCCCCACCTTCTCTGCCTCCACCCAGCCTGAATCTTTGAGATGGTTTCACACAGGTTTATGTGAGCATAAGTAGACTAGCATATCTACAGCTCCCTCATGAAGTTAGCCCTCTCGCACGCCTCGATCACACACTAGCTCACTCACACACTCCCTCACTCACACACTCCCTCACTCCCTCACTCCCTCACTCCCTCACTCACTCTCACTACCTACCACACTCACACACTCCCTCACTCCCTCACTCACTCTCACTACCTACCACACTCACTCACTAACTGCCTCATTCACTCTGTAACTCACTCACAACCTCGCTCTCTCACTCACTGCCTCACTCACTCTCTCACTCACAACCTCACTCTCTCACCCACCCCATAGCAGTTGATTGCACTAAACGTTAAATCCAATCTAGCCTGAATTATAGCAATACATGAACAATAAATATAAATAACATCTTTCTGATTTCAATAAATGTGAGCTCTGTATAAGGTGCTTGGGTTGATAGTTTGTGTGAAAACCGTCTTCAAAGTTATTTTTTCACGCATTTCAATAAACTCTGCATTTCAATAAACTCTGCATTTCAATAAACCCTGCATTTCAATAAACCCTGCATTTCAATAAACCCTGCATTTCAATAAACCCTGCATTTCAATAAACCCTGCATTTCAATAAACTCTGCATTTCAATAAACCCTGCATTTCAATAAACCCTGCATTTCAATAAACCCTGCATTTCAATAAACCCTGCATTTCAATAAACCCTGCATTTCAATAAACCCTGCATTTCAATAAACCCTGCATTTCAATAAACCCTGCATTTCAATAAATCCTGCATTTCAATAAACCCTGCATTTCAATAAACCCTGCATTTCAATAAACCCTGCCTTTTAATAAACCCTGCATTTCAATAAACTCTGCATTTCAATAAACCCTGCATTTCAATAAACCCTGCATTTCAATAAACCCTGCATTTCAATAAACCCTGCATTTCAATAAACCCTGCATTTCAATAAACCCTGCATTTCAATAAACCCTGCATTTCAATAAACCCTGCATTTCAATAAACCCTGCATTTCAATAAACCCTGCATTTCAATAAACCCTGCATTTCAATAAACCCTGCATTTCAATAAACCCTGCATTTCAATAAACCCTGCATTTCAATAAACCCTGCATTTCAATAAATCCTGCATTTCAATAAACCCTGCATTTCAATAAACCCTGCATTTCAATAAACCCTGCCTTTTAATAAACCCTGCATTTCAATAAACTCTGCATTTCAATAAACCCTGCATTTCAATAAACCCTGCATTTCAATAAACCCTGCATTTCAATAAACCCTGCATTTCAATAAACCCTGCATTTCAATAAACCCTGCATTTCAATAAACCCTGCATTTCAATAAACCCTGCATTTCAATAAACCCTGCATTTCAATAAACCCTGCATTTCAATAAACCCTGCATTTCAATAAACCCTGCATTTCAATAAACCCTGCATTTCAATAAACCCTGCATTTCAATAAACCCTGCATTTCAATAAACCCTGCATTTCAATAAACCCTGCCTTTTAATAAACCCTGCATTTCAATAAACCCTGCATTTCAATAAACCCTGCATTTCAATAAACCCTGCATTTCAATAAACCCTGCATTTTAATAAACCCTGCATTTCAATAAACCCTGCCTTTCAATAAACCCTGCCTTTTAATAAACCCTGCATTTCAATAAACCCTGCATTTCAATAAACCCTGCATTTCAATAAACCCTGCATTTCAATAAACCCTGCCTTTCAATAAACCCTGCCTTTTAATAAACCCTGCATTTCAATAAACCCTGCATTTTAATAAACCCTGCATTTCAATAAACCCTGCATTTCAATAAACCCTGCCTTTCAATAAACCCTGCCTTTTAATAAACCCTGCATTTCAATAAACCCTGCATTTCAATAAACCCTGCATTTCAATAAACCCTGCATTTCAATAAACCCTGCATTTCAATAAACCCTGCATTTCAATAAACCCTGCATTTCAATAAACCCTGCCTTTCAATAAACCCTGCCTTTTAATAAACCCTGCATTTCAATAAACCCTGCATTTTAATAAACCCTGCATTTCAATAAACCCTGCATTTCAATAAACCCTGCCTTTCAATAAACCCTGCCTTTTAATAAACCCTGCATTTCAATAAACCCTGCATTTCAATAAACCCTGCATTTCAATAAACCCTGCATTTCAATAAACCCTGCATTTCAATAAACCCTGCATTTCAATAAACCCTGCCTTTTAATAAACCCTGCATTTCAATAAACCCTGCATTTCAATAAATCCTGCATTTCAATAAACCCTGCATTTCAATAAACCCTGCATTTCAATAAACCCTGCATTTCAATAAACCCTGCATTTCAATAAACCCTGCATTTCAATAAACCCTGCATTTCAATAAACCCTGCATTTCAATAAACTCTGCATTTCAATAAACCCTGCATTTCAATAAACCCTGCATTTCAATAAACCCTGCATTTCAATAAACCCTGCATTTTAATAAACCCTGCATTTCAATAAACCCTGCATTTTAATAAACCCTGCATTTCAATAAACCCTGCATTTCAATAAACCCTGCATTTCAATAAACCCTGCATTTCAATAAACTCTGCATTTCAATAAACCCTGCATTTCAATAAACCCTGCATTTTAATAAACCCTGCATTTCAATAAACCCTGCATTTCAATAAACCCTGCATTTCAATAAACTCTGCATTTCAATAAACCCTGCATTTCAATAAACTCTGCATTTCAATAAACCATGCATTTCAATAAACCCTGCATTTCAATAAACCCTGCATTTCAATAAACCACGCTATGTCACCCAGCACTTGTTGCCACATTTAGTTGGCTCATGTGTGTGACGGAATAACTTACAGTAGCATTCATGCATAAAGTACTGGAAATAACTGTTGCACTGAAAACAGTTTGCAGATACTTTCAGAATATTGCAGCAGATGCTTGTAGCAAAATATGTAAAAAATGAATGTTGACCAAAAAAATATACATGCATTACTAACCTTTTTTTCTGACTGCATTTAAGTTTGTAACTGAACAGAGAGAGAAAAATGGATGTTACAGTAGGAAATGACTCTACACGTTTATTGTGTCTGTGTGTAAGCATGTGGGTGCGTCTGTTCATATGAGTGTGTGTGTGTGTGTAGGTGTGTGTGTGTGTGTGTAGGTGTGAGTGTGTGTGTGTGTGTGTGTGTGTAGGTGTGAGTGTGTGTAAGTGGGTGTGCGTACATTCTTCTTCCTCCGGAGCGATGAGATTGGCTGCAAAGCCCAGAATGGCTCCTAGCCAATCAGAGGACTCGTCCACAGCGTCATTGACCAGCTGCATAGGGTCAACGGTGAGCTTCTGCAGGTTACCTACAGAGGGCAGTGGTGGGAATGACAGACCGTCAAATGAGGAAGCGGGTTTAATTAGCGCACACTTAAAACTAGCATACTCGAATGCCAAGACGAATGCACTTTTTCGATTGGAGCAACATGCACTTTTGCTGGAACACCCTATTCTCTTACTCACAGGTACAACACTAACATATGTATGTTGTTTGATCCAATCTCCACCCAGACTTTTCTGCACAATCAACCTAATAACTGTCCAAAATGCCAGTTTCCCAGGCACAGGAAAAGCCAAAATAAGCCCATTTAAGGGGTCATACATTTTAAATAATATATAGTTAAGTTAACCTGAGCCTGGGGGACTGTTCAACAGCATCTTCAAAATCCAAGGAAATAAAGATGCTTTGAAAAAATGCTGCACAAAAAGCTCAAATGCTTTGTACATTTTCGATCAAAGCTTGAGCAGAAGCAGGAAAATGCTGAGACAGAATGATCTCAAACCTCTCCAAAACACTCTTTAAGAGAACAGTCAATAAAAATACATTTTTTGACCCTCTTGGGAGTCACGTAGCCCGGGTAACGTTGGACAGTAGAAAAGTCTCAACCCAGTGCAATGAGCAATTATCGTCAGGCTGTTAACGAGATTACTTGATTGTTTTCCAGATACTCAATCCTGAAACAATTTCAAACATTAACAATGTTGTAATCTTAAACCTGGAAATTAACCGAAACAAAGCAAAAAATATGTTAACTTTTCATAGTTTCAAATAACAGAAAAATAATGGTTGAGGTGTACTTTTTAAGGATTTATTGAATGAATAAAGATGAAACTGACAATGCGTTTTTTTTTTTTTGCCACGTTCCGAATGCACAAGCAATTTGAGCAGCGTAAACATTTCTGCATTGATATCCAATAAAAGTACAAGCTTATGGATTGCAGAAAATTTGGTTGATTCCTAGAAGATCTAACATGCGAAATTATGGTCAGAGAAAGTTACCACACATAACCTCAGTAATATGAAGTATGTAATCCTATGCTACTGAAAATACTTTACAATTATTAACACTATGTGATGGCTTATGATTCTAAGAACTTTGTACATTGATAGGAAAAGTAATAAAATGGATATGAAGTGCACTATATAATGTACAAGAATGTTAACATTATGTGTGAAGATTGAAAAAGTCAATCTATTATTCATTTATTTTAATATAACAGAAACCTTAACATATTGCTTAGCAATTTACGTTTTCAGTTGCTAATATTAGGAGCCAAAGTATTACAGGCTACGTTTCTGAAGTTAACTTTTCATAGATCTAATGAAACCCCACCATTGCAGACAATTATGACAGTGTGCTTTGTGGTTAGAGTTACCATTGCAGCATACCTCAATGTTAAATGGTGTCGTGGCAGTTAGCATTTTGATTGGCTGTTACGTGAAACCAGTTGCACAAAGTTGAGAGGTTTGCAACTGTTGCGGCTGCGTTTCAGACAAGTTTCAAGTGCGTTGCAGAGGGCTTTACACCATGTGTAAAGTTCATGATTCGCTGCGTTCGGACTTTTTGACCCCTGTGCTAGCGAGAACTGACGCTTCCTCCCCTGGTCGCCACAACCTGGGATCGTCCTACTGGGATCGCCCGCACTGGTGTCAGGTACCTCTTCGCTCGACAGTGGGAAAAGGTACCTCTTCGCACGATCAAGCGCTCCTATTTGTACTGATGATGGCGCGTTGAAACCGGTTGGTGTCCGTTACATTCACCCCTCTAAAGTTGCACATCAGCACCCCCAGCTGGTGAACCTGACACAGCTCACCATATTACCCAGGTCACGGCACCAGTGTAACATTTGTGATCCGCTGCGTTCTGACGTTTTGATCTCCGTGCCAGTGAGAACTGACGCTTCCTCCTCCTGTTAACCACTACCTGGGATCCAACCAGGAGTCTTACTGGGCTCCCCAGCACTGGAGTCAGTGTCCTTAACCACTCGACCGTGGGGAAAGGTACCTCTTCACACGATGATGTAATCGTATATATGCTGATGATGGCCAGTTTGTACTGGTTGCTGTCTGTTCCACATGCAACCCAATTGCAACTTAGTTTCACCTAAGTTTCAAGCAACTAAAGTTGCATGGAAGTTTCTCCGTGTACAGCCAGTCTTAGCATCGAGTTAACAGCAGAGCACAGTGTGCCCTCAATGATCTATGGTAACAGTTAGCGTTAGCATTGAGTTAGTAGGTGCGTGCAGTGTGCTCTCAATGTTACATGATAACAGTTAATATTAGCATTGAGTTAGCAGCAGAGTAGAGTGTGCCTTGCCTTTCCCTACGTCCTTTAAAACTTTTTTGATCGCCGGAGGTGGGGGTGCCCCTGCTAGGATGAGAGACAAGCCATGAGCACAGAATTAAAGGGAGGGGGGGCATGAGGACGAGAAATGGGTTTAGGAGGTGGGGGTTTGCTGCTAGGAGGAAAGGTGCGTAAGAAAGATAGAATAACAAGTTAGCCAATAAAAGAAAGAAAAAAAGAAAGAAAGAAAGAAAGAAACACAGGACAAGGAAGTAGTAACAATAACTTTAGACATAAACTTCTGACTGGGCACTGTGTAAAGAAACCAAAAACCATGTTACAATCACCCCAGAAACAGACACACAACACAATAGTAATATAAGAAGGTTATTGAGGTTATCACAAAAACATCATTACAATAGTCACTTCATTGAAGGTTTTTTTTGTGCACTAACAAACACACAATTAGGAAAGCTGATAGCAATCAATAAAAAAGGATTAACAGAATTGTACTGCACACAATTGAAAACTGACCCTGTGAAAAAGCTAACAAATGTGATTATTTGACACACTATATATAGGACTGTAATTTAGAACAAATGAAAGATGATGATTCTATAGATTGACCAGCTCTGCCCACCTACTGCTAGAGGGAGAAGATTATAGCCAAACTATAGTCAAACGAGTACGAAATTATCACCAGTTAACTCACAAAAACAGACAGTTGTCCCCTCTGTCAGTTTAATATTGTGGTTGTGGAGGCCCTCCTGTCCTTACAGTCAAACATGTGCAGTCCTTGTGCCATATACAGAACTATCTGGTGATATTTTTAGCCCGACCATAACCCTGTGTCTAAGTCAGGACCCTGTGATTCGAATCAACATTCAACTCTTACAGTAGCTGTCTGAGATTGCCTGTAACGGCAATACATTTTTATTAAACCTTTATTTAACCAGGAAAATCACGTCGAGATTAAAAACCTCTTTTTCGAGTGAGACCTGGGCGCTGGGCAGCACCACAAATGATAAATAATAAAACAATAATAGAATAAATAAAGCATGACTTACAACAGAAAGACACAGTCAACACATTACAAAAGGGCATTACATCAAAGGTTTTTAAACATTATGTAGTGAAACTAAAGACTAATAGGCATGATACTACTGTTGTAGCATCATTTGTGCTAGCTAATCCATCTACGCTAATGACTAAACACATACAAAACTAAAGCTTGCATTTGAACGTTAGATTTTCCACACCAGTAATCAACAGTTTATTTACTCAAAAGGAAAGGGTTCTTGTGTATTTGAGAAATCTTACCAATAATTGTTGTTCTAATTGTTGGTTTATGACATAATATGATGTGCAAATGCAAAATGAAACGCACCTTAACCCTCATCCTACCAACAGTGGTCCGAGCAGACCCCATATGTATACTTTGTCAAATCTCACAGATGCTTTATTACATTTTTCATTACTTTGTCAACAGTGTGACAGTGTGTTCCTAATTCATTCATTTCATTGTTTTCTGTTTCTGGTTTAATTTTAATTTTTTATTTTTTTTAAATGCTAATGTGTTGTGAAAACACCAAATTCTGCCTTTGCAGTTTTAATAAACAGAACTATTAGATTAGATATCACTTTTTTCAGATGACATTAGTTACATAACTAATAATGTTTTTTGAGGAAATAAGTAAACATTTTGCAATGATGGTTGTTTCTTGCAGTATTTTATTCTTGGAGTTCCCAGGGACACCAGTTGGTAGTCCTTGTATGTAAAATGTGTTGGTAGGATGAGGGTTAAGTATTACCTGCTTAAAGTAAACATTCCACCCAGGTGAAACACTTTATGGAGTAAGGACAGTGCATTGTCCATGTGAAGAAATCTGCAGCTTTTAAAGAGTTTGAAGTCACAATGCAGTACAAACCGCTGTACACTTTTAAGCCAAATAAAGCTAAGCTAAACTCCGCAAATTTGTCCCACAACACTAATAACAGAAACTAACACAACCTTTCTCTTACAAGTTTAAGTACACTGTAAAATACATTTTAAACTGGATAGAACAGCTATGATGTCCAGTTGCTAAACAGTTGTCTCACTTGTCTGGTACTTTACAGTAAACGGAACCCACCTATCACGTATCACCTACTGACACTTCCTATTAAAAACAGACCAATCAGAAGGCTCCTTGAGAAAACACTTTCTTGCTCAGTGTTATTCTGCATGAAGCCCTGCACCAGAATTCAGGAGGCTTTGATATTTAATCAACTCTTTCCATGACCTGTACTGATCACAGTCACACGTTAAACTGTGAAATGTTACTCCATTTGCTCTAAGAAGAAACAGAAGGCCGTTTTTAAAATTACATTCCCATTGTTTTGACTATCTACTACCACTGTTGGATGTACATGGTAGACATGCTATTTTAATCTGTGTTGCATCACAAAACACTGTAGGAGTAGTATATAACTAAAAGTTACATTAAGTATGACTTATCCCGATATCACAAATTCTAATTGGAATACCCCTAATGCTAATGTCGCTAATCCTAGTATCAACTCCCACAGTACTGTAAGGCTACTGGAGACAGGTCATTAACATAATGAAGAAAGTGGATTCAACATTTCTATACTATTAATTCAACTTCCCAGAGTAGGTGCCATTATGTGGAGTGAGTTAGTGCATCTGAACTCCCATAAGAAATTATTTCAGTCCATAAACTCAATAACAAACCACAAAAACATAATTCAAAATATTTTGTATGCCAATTTAACGGAACTAAACCGGAACTAAACCGGAACTAAACCAACTAAAACAGTAGCCCTCTAAATACGAAATGATCAGATCAGATTAATCAATCCCAGAGCGAAGGCCCTTTAAGGACATGGAACCGAGCCTGAGACGCCACCTGTGTCCTACCTGACAGGTTCCTGTAGTCCATGAGGTCGAACATGATGACGGCGACGAAGGACCAGGTGATGACGAGGGCGAGCACCAGGATCCAGGCCATGGGCGAGCTAAAGGTCGTGTAGAGGTCATCTTGCATGGTCCGTTTGGGGCGGCTGTCCACGCTCCTGCTCTCCAGGACCATGGTGGTGGAGGAACGCACTGGGGGAGGGGGGTGACACAGGGAGGGAGGGAGGGAGGTGACACAGGGAGGGAGGGAGGGAGGTGGGTGACAGGGAGGGAGGGAGGGGGAGATGAGTTAGGGAAAGAGGGGGAGACAGCACCGAAAGGGGGAGGGGGAGAGACGAGACAGAGAGAGAGGGGGATGACACAGGGAGGGGGGAGGCAGCATAGGGAGAGAGGGGAGCCCACATAGGGAGAGAGGGAGAGACAACACAGGGAGACAGGGGAGCCCAAATAGGGAGAGAGGGAGAGACAACACAGGGAGACAGGGGAGCCCACATGGGGAGAGAGGGAGAGACAACACAGGGAGAGGGGGAGACGAGACAGAGAGAGAAGGAGACATCACAGAGAGAGAGGGAGGGACAACACAGGGAGAGAGGAGGAGACAGCACAGAGAGAGAGGAGGAGACAGCACAGAGAGAGAGGAGGAGACAGCACAGGGAGAGAGGAGACAGCACAGAGAGAGAGGGGGAGAGACAGCAGAGAGAGAGGGGAGAACGCACAGAGAGAGGAGACAGCACAGAGAGAGAGGAGGAGACAGCACAGGGAGAGGAGACAGCACAGAGAGAGAGGAGGAGACAGCACAGAGAGAGAGGGGGAGAATAGCACAGGGAGAGAGGAGACAGCACAGAGAGATGGGAGACAGCACAGAGAGAGAGGAGGAGACAGCACAGAGAGAGAGGAGACAGCACAGAGAGAGAGGAGGAGACAGCACAGAGAGAGAGGAGACAGCAGAGAGAGAGGGGAGAGACAGCACAGAGAGAGAGGAGACAGCACAGAGAGAGAGGGGGAGACAGCACAGAGAGAGAGGAGGAGACAGCACAGGGAGAGAGGAGACAGCACAGAGAGAGAGGAGGAGACAGCACAGAGAGAGAGGAGGAGAATAGCACAGAGAGAGAGGGGGAGAATAGCACAGGGAGAGAGAAGGAGAGAGCACAGGAAGAGGGGGAGAGAGCACAGAGAGTGTGAGGGGCAATAAAATATGTTGTTATTGTTTATTTGTCTTCCTGCCTTCTTGCCCGTCCTTCTACCTGTCTTCCTGTTTCCAAAACACCCAGTGCATGTGCTAGTGTGAGTTGGCCTTAAATTGATATGAAATTGCACACGTTGCTATGTTTACGGACAAGCATCGGCGTTTGTGTGTGCGTGTGTGTGTGTGTGTGTGTGTGTGTGTGTCTGGCTCAGCTGTTGCGTCTTTTCAGGGTGCTTTCTGTTGGCAGCCAACGAACTGTTAGCACCCTTACACTGCTGAATCAGCTGGCTTAGCTTAAAACACACACACTCACACACACTACTGAATCACCTGCTTCCTCTCTCTCATACACATTCAAATACTTTCCCCTCAATATTTACTCTTGTCTCGCCTGGAAATATATTAGGCAACTTGGGTAATATTGGTAGCCTGACCCGACTGTACCACGCCTATAAACTGCAATACTTTAACAGACAATCTAATATATTATGGAGGCGTACTTGACTTTTGACTTCTTGACCTTCTAAAAGTGCTTGTAATCCGCAGTTCCCATGTTGTACTTACACTACCAAAAAGAGTCTCAAGCAATTATTTTTTTTACTTTTATCTTCACAGTTGACTTCAATATGATTGTTACCTTCTCCAACTGTCACTAGCTCTTAGTACCAATACTTGAGTTGATGTTGTTATGGTGCGTCTACGGGTATCCATGACAACCAATCTGACAGTCAGCGGTTATCATAGTGGAACATTACCACAACACAATCCCATCAAGCAGATCGTGACAGTTGTTATTGGGTTAGGGGTTTAAATCTCCTTGGAGACTCAGGATGTGTGCACACATGCAGACCGAATTCCCATGTTAAATTAAGATCTGACACGCTTTCAAACTTGTGTCGATACATTTCTACAGATTATATTTGACAGGAAGGGTAGGCCCCTATCAAACAAAAGCTGGAATCACAAGGGTGGGGGGGGGCGTGCGGTACAGCACCGATGACGTCACTAGGTGTCTCAAGGCGGCACAGCAGATAGCCCATGCGCTACATGATAGCACGTATTTTTAGAAGCATTCAATCATAAGTTTCTTTCAGAAAGGCAGGCCTAGCACACACAAGAAGTCTCAAAACTGTATCTTTCTTTTATACCAACATCGTTTTGTTTTTTTTAAATAGAAGAGTAAAATATATACATACTTAGAGTGATGTTGATACTGTACCTTCGACTGTTCCAGTCATAATATTTTCACAAATAAAAGTTAAAAAAAGTTTAAATCCAACAGCTAAGCGTTATAGGACCATGACCCCAGCGTTTCCATGGGGAGAAAAACTCGTATGTGCATCGGCCGCTCCACACGCTTGTGCTAATCCCGTGTTTAATCCTGAAAGTCGACGAAAACTGAACGATTTGCAGAGAGAAGGGGTCCCAAATCCAGCGCTCCAATTAGAGACACCCCGTCAACCAACAAACCCTAAAAATATCACACCTGTCTCTCAGCTCTGGATATGTCTTCAATTCACTTTCCTCCTTGATTCAGAATATAGTCTTCTAGAGGGCTGTGCATTACGGGAGTTGTATCGGTCTGTTTGAAACGGTCTCGGTTCAGAGCGTCAGAAAGTCGCTGAGGAAGCACCGGCTGCAGGCTTTGGGTCCCTAGGCTGGACAGTCGGGGCTGGGACCGGGAAGAGCTGAGAGCACCCAGGCTGAAGGTTAGCGCTGGCAGTGGGAGAGAGGTGTAGCGAGAGGGGGGTGGGTGGGGGTCATGCAGGAGGGGGGGCGGGGGGGGGGGGCTCAAGGATAACCTGATCCCTGTGGCCGAGTTGCCTGGGTAGGGGTTTGGAGCAGCTCGAACTGCCCCTGAGGGGTATTCTTAGATCCGTAACATTCTGCTTTGCCTTTTAAGGATAGGGGTGTGACCTTCCCTCACCATACCAACCTCACCCTCAGCGCGGAGCTGTCCTCGAGTGAGGTAGAAGGGAGGGAGGGGGGGAGGAGGGGGGGATGCACTGACGCAAGTGAAGGGAGAAAGAGATAGAGATCAAAAAGAAATGGAGAGAATGACAAAGTGAGTGAATGAGTGAATGAAGAAGGGAGGAGAGAGAAGTACTTCCAGTTTTCAACACCATCAGTCTCCTCTGCTGGTGATAACATGAAATACACCCCTTCTGAGGGGAGGCAATGAAGGCTTTTCTCCTCTGCTATAAACATGGGATCAACTTAAACTTTCCCTGAAATAAAACAAGCATCCGGCAAGGCAAAAAATAGTAGTATTCTGTAATAGGAGGTGTCACATTACTGTTTAACCGAAAATATGCACATATTTATGATTCACCAAATTCAGCTCTTTTTATCCAAAATGTGAGTATAGGCAAGCAAAACCTAAGCTAAGAGCAATGCAAGTTCTAAGCTTTTTAGAGGAGGGAGTGGTACGGGGTGTTGAAAGCCCCAAAGTCATTGAACACACAATTTACAAGATAAAACGTAATGTAAGAATAAGATCTGTGGGTGTGTGTCTAATGACATGCCATGGCTTATAGAATCATAATCAAAGCGTCAAACATGTCGCTGACTAAACTCACATGCAGCTTCTGTAGAAGTCTACAAACACCTGTTGTAATCCTTCAAAGCCAAAAATAAGTAATCATTTATCATGAAAGAAATAGTCGTTAATGTCCATAGGTCCATTGATAAAAACAAATAAAGAAACTAGCCAGAATATAGAGTGTAATAATAATAATACGACCAAAAGTAAAATGTCAACCCAGTGAAAGATATAAACTGACCAAACAGTTAAATATATAAACTAAGCAAACACAGTTAAATATATAAACTGACCAAACAATTAAATATATAAACTGACCAAACACAGTTAAATATAAACTGAGCAAACAGTGAAATATATAAACTGAGCAAACACAGTGAAATATATATAAACTGAGCAAACACAGTGAAATATATATAAACTGAGCAAACCGTGAAATATATATAAACTGAGCAAACACAGTGAAATATATATAAACTGAGCAAACACAGTGAAATATATATAAACTGAGCAAACACAGTTAGAGATATATACACAGCAAACACAGCATAAAATACACTCTCCTCTCCAGGGACAATTCTTCAGTACAGAGCAACCCCTCTCATTACAAACCTATCGGCTTCTCAGGAAGGCAGTTTGTGGATGAGGCACAATAACAAACAGGACAGCTAGACAGCCCTGATAACGGAACAGCAACGGTCTGCATTTCTGCTGCTGGGAGAGACAGAAATGCAGAGCAGCGGCAGTAAACGGAGAACGTTACTAAGCACACGCTATGGCTGGAGTCAGCTAAAACATCACACATCAACTTGAACTGAATTTGAACTGCAATTGACGGTTTGTTCAATCATGGAAGGGTGTGGCTCCCTGGCCCTCTTAGCCTCACACTGCTACTCTTGTCCTAACGACAGGCACAGCATTTTCATACGTCGTTGCTGCAGGTCGTCAAGGTCTCTCCCATACTCCTCCCTGGGGAGATCCTTCAGGTGTCTTTCCGGGGGATTTGCTGCGAGGACTTTGTTCCAAGTCAGGACATGTTACAGCACTTCAATGTTGGAATGTACAGCGATGAAGAGGAGAGATCACCTTATTTTATGGGGTAAACATTATTTGACAAAAAAATATTAGACTTTATTAACCTGTTATTAAAGGTTACCCCTTGCCAGGGAGCAATTGTAACAGTATATGGGGTAACATGTAACAACTTCTTAAAGACCTACATTCAACTATAATAACTTGAAATTAAAGAAATGATAGTGAAACCAATTCCCACAGAAAAACCTTGAGGCCAAGGTAAGTGCAGCTTCATTGGCCTTCACAACACAGGTAGCCTAATAATGAAAGACCTAAAATCTTCTTTTCAGTTAAACATTTCATCTCGAAAAAAAAATGTGTGGGGGGGGGGGGGGGGGGGTCCATACACACTGCACTCAAGGAACTGCAGTTAGTGGGAACAATGAACAATGGGCAGCATACCAGGGAACATTGGGGTTGCCTATTGATCTGACTCACAGTTGTGACACATATAATAAGCACTGGCAATGGTGCAGGCCTTGTGTGCCCAGTTTTTTTTTCACGAAATGCATTAAAGCCAGGCTCCTTTCTCGGTTTCGAGAAGCTCTTCAGACAAACTATGCGAAACACGTCGTCTTCCTCACTGCCTTCTTTCACGTTTGACTTCTTTTTGATCGCTTTTGGTTTTGTTTCTGCCAAGTTGACCTTTCTTTGAGCCTTTCACCGTTTTGGTCCTCCCAAGCAGCAGAGCGTCTCTGATGGCCGTGCCTCTAAGGATGGCTGTAGTTCTTCTCCATCTGTTAATACCGTCTCTCCCGGGGACCTGCTTGTGGGTGTGGCCTGACAGAGATGGGTGAGAAATCCTCCTCAGGGTCAGAAACCTCTGCGATCGACGTCGAGACAACAGCTGATTTAGAGCCAGCGGTGGACGGTAAAAAAGCAGTGGACGCTGAGGCTGAAGTGGACGTAGCAGTGGGGCATAGTCCAGATCAGTAAAAATCTCCCTGTTGAAGGGGCAGATTCCTGTACAGTGGATGTAGCAGTGGGGCATAGTCCAGATCAGTAAAAATCTCCCTGTTGAAGGGGCAGATTCCTGTACAGTGGATGTAGCAGTGGGGCATAGTCCAGATCAGTAAAAATCTCCCTGTTGAAGGGGCAGATTCCTGTACAGTGGAGGTAGCAGTGGGGCATAGTCCAGATCAGTAAAAATCTCCCTGTTGAAGGGGCAGATTCCTGTACAGTGGATGTAGCAGTGGGGCATAGTCCAGATCAGTAAAAATCTCCCTGTTGAAGGGGCAGATTCCTGTACAGTGGAGGTAGCAGTGGGGCATAGTCCAGATCAGTAAAAATCTCCCTGTTGAAGGGGCAGATTCCTGTACAGTGGATGTAGCAGTGGGGCATAGTCCAGATCAGTAAAAATCTCCCTGTTGAAGGGGCAGATTCCTGTACAGTGGAGGTAGCAGTGGGGCATAGTCCAGATCAGTAAAAATCTCCCTGTTGAAGGGGCAGATTCCTGTACAGTGGACGTAGCAGTGGGGCATAGTCCAGATCAGTAAAAATCTCCCTGTTGAAGGGGCAGATTCCTGTACAGTGGACGTAGCAGTGGGGCATAGTCCAGATCAGTAAAAATCTCCCTGTTGAAGGGGCAGATTCCTGTACAGTGGATGTAGCAGTGGGGCATAGTCCAGATCAGTAAAAATCTCCCTGTTGAAGGGGCAGATTCCTGTACAGTGGACGTAGCAGTGGGGCATAGTCCAGATCAGTAAAAATCTCCCTGTTGAAGGGGCAGATTCCTGTACAGTGGATGTAGTAGTGGGGCATAGTCCAGATCAGTAAAAATCTCCCTGTTGAAGGGGCAGATTCCTGTACAGTGGACGTAGCAGTGGGGCATAGTCCAGATCAGTAAAAATCTCCCTGTTGAAGGGGCAGATTCCTGTACAGTGGAGGTAGCAGTGGGGCATAGTCCAGATCAGTAAAAATCTCCCTGTTGAAGGGGCAGATTCCTGTACAGTGGATGTAGTAGTGGGGCATAGTCCAGATCAGTAAAAATCTCCCTGTTGAAGGGGCAGATTCCTGTACAGTGGACGTAGCAGTGGGGCATAGTCCAGATCAGTAAAAATCTCCCTGTTGAAGGGGCAGATTCCTGTACAGTGGACGTAGCAGTGGGGCATAGTCCAGATCAGTAAAAATCTCCCTGTTGAAGGGGCAGATTCCTGTACAGTGGACGTAGCAGTGGGGCATAGTCCAGATCAGTAAAAATCTCCCTGTTGAAGGGGCAGATTCCTGTACAGTGGATGTAGCAGTGGGGCATAGTCCAGATCAGTAAAAATCTCCCTGTTGAAGGGGCAGATTCCTGTACAGTGGATGTAGCAGTGGGGCATAGTCCAGATCAGTAAAAATCTCCCTGTTGAAGGGGCAGATTCCTGTACAGTGGACGTAGCAGTGGGGCATAGTCCAGATCAGTAAAAATCTCCCTGTTGAAGGGGCAGATTCCTGTACAGTGGATGTAGCAGTGGGGCATAGTCCAGATCAGTAAAAATCTCCCTGTTGAAGGGGCAGATTCCTGTACAGTGGATGTAGCAGTGGGGCATAGTCCAGATCAGTAAAAATCTCCCTGTTGAAGGGGCAGATTCCTGTACAGTGGACGTAGCAGTGGGGCATAGTCCAGATCAGTAAAAATCTCCCTGTTGAAGGGGCAGATTCCTGTACAGTGGACGTAGCAGTGGGGCATAGTCCAGATCAGTAAAAATCTCCCTGTTGAAGGGGCAGATTCCTGTACAGTGGACGTAGCAGTGGGGCATAGTCCAGATCAGTAAAAATCTCCCTGTTGAAGGGGCAGATTCCTGTACAGTGGATGTAGTAGTGGGGCATAGTCCAGATCAGTAAAAATCTCCCTGTTGAAGGGGCAGATTCCTGTACAGTGGATGCCTACTTGGATATTAGCGTGCTGCTCTCCGTCTGAGCATTATTGTCTTATTCTTTCTCTGTAAAGCGTCTTTGGGTCTTAGAAAGGCGCTATATAAATCAAATGAATTATGAATATTAATTATATTGCTGGGCTGTGGTAGCCAGTGGCATGGCACCCATTCCTCACAATTACAGGAATATCATATATTGACATGGTTTTCACAGGATTGGTCCTCATCCAGCTATCACAGAAGTTGATCACATATTTTGTCAGTGGTCCGTATACACTGCGGTCCAGGGGCTGGAGTTTTTGTGAACAATGGGGTGGGAACAAAAGAAGGACAATGCCGTTGCTTTTGCAAACGTTGATTCCTTCCACTGACAAATGTGATGCATGGTTGTCAAGTGTGAGCAGCACCTTTGCTTCAGTACTTACCCTGGTGAGGGCCTGAAAGTGCTTGAGAAAAACGAATAAGTCTCTGGGAGGGTTGTGCGGACATCCGTCTGGTAGAGGGCGCTGAAAGGCCGTGGTGGTGATTATGCATTCTTCTGACGTGTCACCAGGTTGCAACAAGTGAGTTAAATCTAGTGATTAGTTGTGAGGAATGCTATAAAAATGTAAAGGTTAAACTGAGCTACCCCTTGGCTCCCCGTACTTCGCACCCTGCATTAGGCTAATTTTTACATCGATTCACCCCTATATTCCTGTCAGAACTCCTTGCGCGTACATTTTAGGTTTGCAAATGGTTTGGGGATACGCAAAAGAAAAATACCTATCCACACATCTGCAGAAAGTTATACTACACAGCAAATTGTACACCATGTTCACCTCTTCAAAACCTTCTACAACTCTGTACATGTTCTTACAATGCCTTCTACACATTTACACATCCAACGTACAAGTCTAGGGTTTGACCGGGATTTATGCAAGTACGGATTAAAAATACAAAATGCATTTTCACTTGCAAAGACGATAACACAAAGTACTAAACACAGGTTCGCAAATATTCACCTTCAGTTAAGAGACATTCGATACAAGTAAACTGCCACTTGCAAAACTGTGCTTACAAGTACGAACCTTAAGATACAACTACTAACTGCCTATCACAGACTTTTGGCACTGAATTGATCCCATAGGGGGATTCATCTCATAAGAGTGATTTGTGTTAACTGTCGACAAGTTTGCGGCATCGACGGGCATTGGCTTAGAACCTCTCTGGCTACGCCTTTGTCAAATCAACCCAAGAGTATAATACCCGCCTACTGTTCAGCAAAATGCGCGCGAAAATCGGAACGAAAGAATGTTACTTTTGACTGGTATGTATTTTGTGTGTGTGTGCTATATTGTGTATTAAGTTAAGTGGTTCCTGACGGGTTGTAAACTAATGTAGCCTACTACCCATCATTAAAATGTACTGTAGTCTAAATCGACTGAAGGGTTTTAGTCCGTTCCTGTTTGTTAACAACAAAAACGTAGTCAAATTAATCAAAGAGGCCTCATTTTATATTTCCGTCTTGGTTTACATCATTTCTAAGTCTAAATTTGCCTCATTTTGTATGATCTGAATGCACAAAATGTATGTGATCAACTATATGCACTAGTTCACTTGGGGTACAGACCGAAGCATTGCATCGTATGCAACCTAGGTTAACATTGTACAATACAAGACGGTGTTAGTTGTGGGTTTCTCAGATTGTGTGACTATAGCCGCAGATGATTAAAAAAATGTGCTTATACGGAACCGAATTGTAATGACTGCGATCTCCACGCTATCGTCTCGTGAATAATGCAATGAGGCGGTGTGTCGGCTACCTGTAGAGTAGTCTACTGAGCTGTAGCCAAATGTTTGTCATGCGACGTAAGCTAACGTCAAGTGCTGTATAATACAACACACTAATAAATATGATTGGCGGTAATAGGAAACCCGCTATGTTTTTGCATTCTTAACAAAGGAACGCACGCGAGACAGTGTAGCCTACAAATAGGGCTACTCCCCCCAAAGTAAACAAACAGCGAATCAGGATGGTGTTGGAATGGGACGTAGGTGGGTCAGATCAGACAGCCAGTCAGTACAGCCGTCGACACCGCGAAGCACAAACTTGTGCTTTGCCGTGGTACGACATCAGAGCGGCAATACGTCACGGCGCATGTTAGCAGTCATAACTTTACTGCTGTGATTCTTATGAGAACTGGATTCGACTATTACACATATTTGAATAAATTCCGTGCATCAACCCAAAAATGACGCGGTGAGTTAATAAGGGAATAATATTTTCTTGTCAGTCAGCTAATTATGTTGATGATACTAAGCTAGACAAAATTGAGTGTGTACGTGAAGGCAAACAATTTAGCATTTAAAGTTAAGCTGATCGAAGTGGTATTTTGATGAGACTAGTGCATGCATATACTACTAAACAATGTTCTGTACGAAGAAAACAATGTATCCGCTCGCACAAGTGGGTTGCGCTGGTGTCATATCTGTAACTTAACCCTCTATGGTATGATGTTGCCTCTAGGCAACATGCCCCTTTTTGTCCTTTTACATTCACACAATACATCCCCAATTATGATGCAATATTCTGAAAGAGGCACGACCATAAGGAACCAATAGCAATGTTTGAATTTGTCACATGACTCTCTGGAGGCCATGCTGAAGACCTTTTTTGCAGACTGTCCCACAAGGATCAGCTCAGCAATTTCTCTCCACAAAAATTGTCTGAAAACGTCATTTCCTGCCCTTTTTCAGTCTGGAAAAAAATTTATTCACAATAATAGGTGAGTAAAGCTTAATTTCTAATAGTTCAATGTACTTTATTTGCTAATTAAGTAATGGAAACTTGTTAAAATGCAAATGTTGCCTTGAGGCAACAATGTACCATTATGGTAAATTGCCAATGTTGCCTTGAGGCAACACTGTACCATTATGGATTCACCATGACATTTTGTGGTATTGTGTATTTAGGTATATACTGTTCAAAAGTATACCAGTCATCATTTTCTTTTTATCTCTAGAATTTAACCTAGATACATTTGATGTAAAAGTTGTAGTAAAGTAAAGTTCAGGCTATTACTGTACACTGTAGGCTATAGTCTACTATTACAGTGAACTTTGAGTATTCTTTGCAGAGCACATGCTTATATTTTCCACACATTTTTCCTCCATATACAGAATGAACGTAACATCATTCTATGCCTCTTCAAGGAAGAAGAAGGTAGAACTAGCACTCCCAGTTGATGTTAGTGAGGATGAATTAGGATTGAGTAGTGATGAAGACGAGCTGCAGGCAAACTTCCAAGGAGAAAGTGAGTGATGAAGACTATGAGAATGAGGATGAGGATGAGAATGAGGATGAGGACAGTGAGGGTGAAAGTGCAGCGACAGGTATTACCTGTATAATATAGGGTGTAAAATGCATGGATAATTCATTAATTATTGCCTTATCTTGTTATTTTTGATAGCATGCTTAAGACATTTGTTTGTTTTTCAGTTCCTCTTCAACATGCACCAAAAAGGGCCAAGAGATTGGAGTGGAAAAATTGCAGGAGCATCCTTCCAGTCCCACAATGGAAAGGCAGTCTTACAAATGCCACAGAAATGAAGTCTCCAATTGAATACTTCAGGGACAACCTGCTAACTAAAACCTGCATTGAGAACATGGTGAACCAGACAAACCTCTATGCTGTCCAATGTGATCCAGGAAAGCCACTTAATGTTACTTGCTGTGAAATGGAGCAGTTTATTGGCATCCGTTTTTATATGTCCATTTATGGGCTGCCAGGATCCCGTATGTATTGGAATTCGACCACAAGAGTTGACTGTGTGGCCGATACCATGACGATGCATTGTTGGGAGGCTATAAAACGCAACATTCATTTCGCAGACAACACGCAGCTAATTCCTCGTGGACAGCCTGGCTATGACCAGCTTCAGAAGGTGCGTCCTCTTCCGACATCACTCCTTGAAAGCTTCCAAGCAATTCCAATGGATGAGAGGCTCTGTGTGGATGAGCAAATCGTGCCATTTAAGGGGAGAAGTGGCCTGAAGCAATACAACCCTAAAAGCAGTACAACCCTAAAAAACCAAAGCGCAGGGGGTACAAAATATATGTCTTGACAGACAACAATGGGATCGCCTACAACTTCGAAGTGCACACAGGCCCAATCTCTCCAATGGATGGCATGCCAGATATTGGGGCAAGTGGCAACATCGTTCTGCGACTTGCGAGCATCATCCCAGGCAACCAATCCCACAAGCTGTTCTTTGATAACTGGTTCACCAGTGTAGATCTCCAGACCATTCTCCAAAAGAGAAAGATCCAATGTGTTGGAACAGTGCGGCAGAATTGACTGGCAGGGTGCAGCTTCTCCGAGGATGAAGTCATGAAGAAGAAAGGCAGGGGAGCCTTTGAAGAGAAAGCCACAAGCCATGATGGAGTCCAACTCAGGGCAGTGAAATGGCATGACAATCGTGCTGTCCATCTCCTCTCAACCTTTGCCTCAGCCAACCCAACGGTCTCCGTGCAAAGATGGGATAAGAAAAAAAAAAAAAAGAAGTAGTGCAGGTTACCTGCCCAAGTGTTGTGATTGCCTACAATAAGAGTATGGGAGGAGTGGGTCTTCTAGATTCGCTGATTGCTCTCTACAGAACAAAGGTCAGGTCAAGGAAGTGGTATCACAAGATCGTGTTCCACATGATGGACTTCACTCTAGTGAATGCGTGGCTCTTGTACCGCAGGGACTGCAGGGATTGCGGCATCCCGAAGAAAGAAGTGTACAGCTTGCTGAAATTCAAAGCCGAAATTGCAAGCTGCCTTTGCAACGACAGGAAGGTCCTGAAGAAGAGGGGGAGACCATCACAGAATGTTAACGGAGACCTGGCTGCGAAGAAGCGCAGATGTCCTTCCTCATCAGTGCCATCAACACCTGTGCGTCAGGACAACACTGACCATTGGCCTGTGTGGGTAGAGAAAAAGGGCCGGTGCAAATACCCTGACTGTAAGGGTATAGTGAAAGTGCAGTGTTCAAAGTGTGTTACTTACCTATGCTTCACTGCTGAGAAGAACTGCTTCATGAATTTCCATAAGCAGTGAGATTGTTTTGTCAAATGGCTCATGTAAAGTTAGATGAAATATGCTTAGACTCTTCAACGCATTCATTCCAATAGGTTGTTCCACAATGGTACAATGTTGCCTGCAGGCAACATTCAGACATGTAATCTTGTTAAAATATTAAAAAGAGCTATTTTCATATTTTAAGTGGCATGTATTTTAACCTATTGAGGCTATTTAACATTTTCGATGTGTTTTTAAATAAACTTTGTTTAAATTTGAAACAATAACTCTCTTTTTTCATTACTTACCATTATGGTACAGTGTTGCCTCAAGGCAACGCACCCCAAAAAATGCCCCCCAAAAATTATTTCTTGAAAATGTCTTTAGATTGTTTGTTTATTTGGTCGATTCTACAACAAAAAAACACTCCAAACATTTTTTTCCCAACTGGCATCATAATGCGTACCATAGAGGGTTAAGAAACAATGTTGCGCCGGTATAAATCTGTAAAAATCAGCAAACGAAAGAATGTTACTTTTCTTGGCCTGGACAAGTAGGCATACACCCCATGTACTAAAACTGCGGTAAAGTTAGTTTTATGTCCGACATATTCGTTCGAAATTCGGCTTTACGTTCTTTCCCGCGGGTTTGTCAAAACTTATGTGGCTCACAATAATAACAGTTTCAGGAACAGATGAACGAGCACATAGACTACAATCCCAAGTTGTACCAAACTCCAAGCTTACATTATTTAATTTGACAAAGATTAAGCAAGAACAAACCCTCAGTCACTACGTACTCACTATAGTGTGAATATATTTATGAAAACATTATTACATGTGTTTTGAAAATGGCCTTTAACAAATTGGTGTCCAACCAACTACGCCAAATGTACATTTTCTTTGTTGTATGGGCTCTCAAGTGAATAATTATATTAAAGTCAATGACCTTTGTACCAAATGATGTCAAACTCACTTTCATCCACACAGACAAAAGTGCCTCACTACAAGGCTTCTTTTTCGAAATTGTCTTTAATTTTAATTGATTTTATATCAATTTTTTGGATGAAAATATATGAACCTATTAAAGTCAATGGCTTTTTGACCTAATGCTGTCAAACCAACTTTCATCCACACAGACAAAGGTCCCTTAAATACTACAAAGCTTATTTAATTAAATACATATTTTCAAGTAACCTTTATGGTGTGATATTTCTTTGTATGTGAAAAGGGTAGTTTGACATTGTGGTAAGAGTAATACAGCCTGTAGTAGCATTGTAGCATTACAATTAAAGTAAAAGTATTTAAATGACAATTTCCTGAAATAAGCCTTGTAGTATGTGTGCATGAAAGTGGGGTTGACATCATAAGGTCAAAATTCGCAGCGTTATTACAATTCCAAATTCCACTTGTATAATGTAACATTACTGACATTAGGGCTCAGGCACTAGGCCTACTTGTTTAACGTTACCACTTTGCAGACCATCACAACAAAAGTTGAAAGTTCACGTTAGCCCCTGCCCTGATGGTTCCGTTTTCTATATGTAAAGATGATAATAGCAAGGCTGATACAGCCATAACAACAACGTTGCCTAATTAAACCATTTTCTTTTGGGTTTGTTTTGGAACATGAGACTAATTCATGAGTCAACCGTGTACTAGATGTTCAGCCAAAATGGACCTATGTTGTGTGGTCATAGAACCATTACAGTAGCCTAATTAAGTGAGAAAGGGGCAATTCCCTAGCTCACTGAAAACAACTGAAGCTGAATTCAAGTTACATTGTGAAATCCTTTTATAAAGTCATAGGTAGCCCTATATTTTAGTGACCAAACAGCTCTTGTTACTAATGATCTTAGATTGTATTCAACATAATACCACAATGAAATGTGTTAAAACAGATTTATATGTGACAAAGCATTTACTATTTTGGGCGCTAAATATATGCTTGACTGGTGGATTTTTTCATCTAGGCTACCGGCCCCTTAGCCGTTGAGTCAAAACGCTTCGGACACTGAGTACATCTGTGCGCTTCCAAGTTTTTCTTTGTGCGTCTCAGTTGTTTGAAACAATATTTTTAAATGAAATCTTTGGCATTATGTATATTCGCTTAAGCAGGCTATAGTAAATGGCGTTGTGAAACTCTGCCCCCCCCCCCCGCCCGGGTGACGCGTCTGACTCCGCGGCAGAATCACTTCTAATGAACTAACCACCTTTTCTATACAATCGTTTTGAATGTGTCTGGTAGGAGGGGCTGATAATCGTACTATGCTAATCAGCTATCCTAAACTTTATCTTCTCTGCAGCATCACCGGGATTGCCGTTGTTGCGTTTTTAGCGGCCAGGTCCCTTTTGGCGTCCTCCAAGCCTATCCAAGGTAAGGGCAACGTTGATTAGACAAGCGCACGTTCATATATGGTTTCAGCTACCATGCCCATAACAGCAGATTGACATGCTCTTGATGCAAACAAAATGGCACATTCTTGAAATGTTAATTAGTTTACATATTAGCAGGTCCAGAGATCCCACAGTATAAGCACCACCATTTTGTAACACTTTCGAAGGGGAGATTAAATCTTTAATAATTATTCTCCTCGTAAGTCCCAGTTGCACAGTCTCCTTAGAGCGTGTCTAAATGAAAATTGTCCTTAAATATAGACCTCTGCCATTTCTGTTATTCATTTACATCTCACATCACAATAAGACTAACCCAGTTGAGTGGCAAAAGGAAAACGCTTGTTGCTGGTCTCATCATGGTATCAGAAGTAAATGAATTATGGGTGTGCAATACATCGAATATACACAACGTATTGTGGCTTGTTCTACGTGGGATGTAGCAAATGACTATATCGCTAGCATTTGAGGATGTCAAATTTTTCAATTTCAATCGTTTTTCAAGCCTTCAGCTCAGACTCAGACACAAAAAGAAAAAAACTCCTACATTTGTAGGGGTTCATTGAAATAGCGTAGATTAACAGCTGGATGTGTAGGGTGTTGTTTAAAGAGGGGGTTATCACTATCATGCTGCTCTTAATGGTATTATATCCATGTGTATAATGTTGAGTAACTCCAGCAAAATCATTAAATTATACCAACCAATTTCTCTGATATTTTTCTTTTAGGTGACCATCAGGTGAATGCAGCTATTGGCCAAATGTTACACCTTCATATCAGTGTTCCGGATTGCCCAAACTCTTATATAGTTTGGAAATCTGATCAGAATGGGGTAGTCATGGAGTGTAACATTGGGAAGTGTACCATACACGAATCCTGGAGGAGTCGACTACAGAAAGTTCCAGGCTCCTGTTGCTCCTTGTCCATTCTAGGTTTTACTGAAGAGGACCGGATCTACATTTCAGAGATTTTTGACAACAAAGATGATCTTGTAACTCAGGACCAATTTTGGTTAACTCTATCGGGTAGGTTTCTTTTATGCCTTTGGAACGTAATGTGAGCTTTCTTTACATTGACAAAAAGGGAATGGGTCCAATCCCATTGAATAAGGATGTATGCCATATTTTATGATGTACTGCTTTTTGATTGACAGATGATGGGACCACTACTACAACCAGCATAACACCAATGCCAACCCCAAAGAGATTTGGTATGAGCAGCACTACTTGGGCTCCCAAGTGTAACCTTTTAGATACCTAACCAGTAATTGTATCTTCAGATGACATGGCAGCCCTTAACGTCACAGTTGTGGTTTGCCAAAACTCATCTGTATTTTGGAAATCTGATCAGAATGATGTAGTCATGGAGTGTAAAAATAGGGATGTTACTAAACCTCCTGTTGCTCCTTGTCCATTCAGTCCCATTGAATAAGGATTTCTGCTGTATTTTAATTATGTTCTGCTTTTTGATGATGCAGAAGATGATACAGCCTTTACTACCAGTGCCACTACAACCACCATAACACTAACCCCGGAGAGATTTGGTATGAGTGGCACTACTTGGGCTAAGTGTTGTTTCCTGTTGCTCCTTGTCCATTCTAACTGTCACTGAAAAGGCCCAGATCTACATTTCCGAGATTTATGACGTTGAAAATGATCTCATAGCTCAGAAAACATTTCGGTTCATGCTAAGATGTTGTTCTTTTTATTGCAATGATTTCTTACAAGAGACATGCTATTCCTAAGTGTTAAATACAATTTCAGATTAGCTGTCACCTTTTACGCAGTATTAACAATATATATTTATTTGTACCTTTTTTATTTTATTTATAGATCCAATGATTTTAGCCATTGTCGGCGGCATCTCTCATCTATTGTATTAAGTTCTGGAGGAGATCTTGATCTGCCTGAAAATCAAGAACCAGTTCAAGATTCTGCTGTGTGAGTGGCACCCTCCTTTCAAGAAGATGGCCTGATATGAGACCCACTCTCTTACTACTACCCACCCTTTCATTCCAGAACCACATCAAGTCAGTCACAAAATCAGCCTTCTTTCATCTTAGAAATATCTCCGGACTCCGGCCATTACTCTCCGACTCCATTGCAGAAAAACTCATTCACTGTATCATCACCTCCCGTCTGGACTATTGTAACGGAGTCCTGTATGGGGGTTCCCAGCAAAACCCTGGACAGGCTCCAGTACATTCAGAACTCTGCTGCCAGAGTGCTCACCCACACCAAGCCCTGGCAGCACATCGCCCCCACTCTCTGCAAACTCCACTGGCTCCTGGTCAAGTCACGCATTACTTATAAACTCCTCCTCATCACCTACAAATCCCTCCATGCACTGTCCCCACAGTACCTCAAAGATCTCCTCCACCCTTACATCACATCCCGCACTCTCCGATCCACAGACTCCGGCCTGCTCTCCATTCCCCGTTCACACCTCCGCACCTTTGGGGACCGTGCCTTCAGTGTCGCTGCCCCCACCCTCTGGAACGCCCCTTCTCTGGACCCCCCCCCCCCCCACACACACACACACACACACACACACACACACACACACACACAGTCATTCATCTCCTTATCTGCCTTCTGTTCCTTGTCTGTTTTGTGCTGTCCTGTGTTTTCCCTGTAAAGCGACATTGGATGTAAGAAAGGCACTATATAAATTCAAGTTATTATTATTGTTGTTATTATTTACTACTCTTCCCAACTTGAAAATCTTCTGTGCCAAGGACAATTTGAATTGTCTCACATTTTATCCTCATGTTTTGTACATTATTAAACAAAGCACTTTCCTACCAACCGTTACCCTACTTTGCATCTTCATGTTTCTATGTATCAGGGTATCCGCAGGATCATAAACTAAGATAACGTAATGGGCAAATGCAAGCTCTTGGAAAAGTGGTTGGAGGACACTGAATTTAAACCATGGCTGAGGCCAGTCACTGGGAATAACCGTGAGGCCTATTCGTAGTGTAAAAACAGTGCCAGTCAAAAATTCGCTATAGGATGTAACTAAAATGTTGAGCTATTTAATCTGTTAGGTTAAACATTACCCGGAAAAAGTATTGTGTATATTAGAAAAGCCATTTGAAAACCTTAATCACATTCTTAAAAAACGTAGGGCGAAACAGTGTCATTTTCGGAGTTTGGCTAACCCCAGCAGCCTGCTCTCCTTGCAGGTTAACGTCCACATACCTGTGCTGAATGTGGTTAAGTCAAGAAGTGAAAGAGGTATGTCGCTGATGTAACTATTTGCCGCTCGAAGTGGCGTTGAGGTCTTAAAATATATTGAAAAGGTCTTAAAAAGGTATTGAATTTAACATCAGGATTCCTGCATATACCCTGTGTATGTATTAACATTCTTTGTACTATAATGTATTCTGTAGAGGGTTGTGGCCATATAGTTCTATCTCTAAGGTTGGGGCAAACGGAAATAAGAGGACTTAACTGTTTACTTCACTGTTAAGTCTACATTGATATTGTTTCTGTAGTAATACCCTGTAGCAATACAAACATAGATTAAGCAATAAAGTGTTTGTTTTATATATAACCATCAGTGAAAAGTAGTTACTTTTCATGACCTATAGGCAATTAGACGTTGACTCTGGCAGTTACAAGTTTGAAACACAGATGAAGCAGGGTAATGACCTTTGTCAACCGTTAGATCATACCAAAACACACACACACACAGTAGGCCTATACACATATACTTCTTATTACAAAATATACTATCATGTTGAGACACACATGCTTATGTGATATATACTAAGCTGGATATGTCATGCTATTTTCACAAAGCATAAGATACAAATTACACAACAAATATCAGGTAATATTGTGGAAAATGAGTGCTAGTGTTAAGCTACTTACTGCATATCCGATAGCTTAAAAAGAACACATTGAATTCCAAAAAATAAAATCTGCAGGTTTGGATTAGACTAGTGGGTTCATTTTCTTCCTATGTCTTTGTTCCATCACTCTTAAACCTAACCACAAAGTTAGGTTGTGGGTTTGGGGTGGCCGGAAGACTGAGAGAGACCGACATTTTTATTATACATGTTTGGTGGGGGGAATTTTACCACTTGCACGTTGGTAAACGGATAGGTTATTTCAAGTGCCTATAGTCAATGATGATTCCTATGGTAATTTGTTGTAAGTACTTTTTTGTTTATGTTGCTAAATATTGACTGAACTCAAATCGATTACTTTAAAGCATTCAACTTTCCACAGTGTTGCCTATGGATTTCAACTGAGATTAATTTGCACTTTTTAAACCTTTTATAATGAAACCAGTGCTATAATTTCTTGTAAACGTATCTTTCCTCATAGATATCTGGATTGTTGCAGGGAGTGCATCAGAAAACCAGGTCACTCTTGGCAGCAATGTCACTCTGGCGTGTGACATTAGGGTCAAATTTGAGATTCTCTGGTTTGTCCAGCATCTAAATAAATCTATGTCTCTGGCTTTGTTAACAACCATGAAGTTGGATAAAACTCTGACCCCAACAAAGCACTTTGGCGTCCGTTTGATTCCTTCCTATGACACGACTGAGGAGGCGACATCTCTGCGCATTGTAAATGTTACTGATGATGATTTGGGTCTGTACTACTGCGCTGAAAGAATCAGTGGCACCTTCAGAATTGGGAGTGGGACCCAGCTGTCTTTGTCTCCAGGTGAGTGATCAATCGTTTTTTTGTGTGTAGTTGCTGCTCTATTGTTATGATCAACTTACATCATTTCGAAATGTTTTTTTTAACCATTCTAGGTGTAATGTAGGACAACGTAATTATACTTGTCATAGCTGTCTTGTTAAGCATCGGTTGACAGGAAATGCAATGAAACGTGTTTAGACTGTTGCCATAACAAGACTGTCGCTACAATGTGCAGGTGTGATTTCCTGTTAGTGGACATGATTGTTATATGTTTGTTGCAAACTTCATTTTATGAAAGAACGAATATTCCCTTTTGGTTTGTTTACTTTGTTTCTTAATTAAAATCCTCTCTGGCGAGCAACTTTGAAAACTAGGGAAATCAATGTTATTTCAATTTAAGGTATTGTCATCTACAGTATTTGCACATATCCCCTCTTCTGTTCTCTGCATACGTTTGTCTTTTTAATGTTTTTAGAGCAGCACTCGATTGTTGTCGGTATTGAACTTCCGTGGTTCATCACTTTACTTCTCACCCCCATCATTTCAGTGTTTGTGGCTGCGATCTTTGTTTTCTGCAAAGATTAAAGAGCTGGTAAGAACAAATGACACATGATCGATTATATGTGTGAAAAAAAAAATCAGTGTCTGGCTGTCTGTCTGACTTACTGTCCGTCTGACGAAATGTCTGTCTTACTGACTATCTGGTACACACTGCCCCAGTGCTCATACGTCTATTGTGTCTGCCCATAACCAGTCGACCCTGTTGTTCACCTGCCTTTATAGTTGAAGTCCTGTCCACTCTATAGTATAGTCTTCTGTTTCATTGGCACCATTACCCCCCCGCCTTATAATGAAACACAGTTTAAAGAATAAATGATGTTTGCCTATTAAGCCAAAGCCTAACAGGTAACATACTGCATGATGTTTTAGGAGGGCAACCAAAGAGGAGCAGAAGATTATGATGATGACATCCTTCCAGTGCTCTGTTCTGATAAGGCCGTTGTCCCAGAAGGAACCATCTTCAAGAACAAATCATATCACCCTCGTTTTTAGAATGTATTTTTTGTTACCTAGACGCTATTGTGAAGAAGTTCAATAAAACAAGCAGCTGATTCAAAGTTGTATTATTATTCTTAAGTTACCTGATTAGGGTTATAAGATTACAGAAGCCTATACTAAGAAAAATTATCTCATATTCTTCGATTTGAATAGCGATTTTTATTTTAAATTTTGAAGCGACCACATTGTTTACCAAGCAAATTGAAAGCGCCTCCCTCCTGAGTGACGTCAAAGACTGGGCTTTGCAATCTCCAAATCTGTAAACAGACTGGTAGGTTACAGTTTGCACGCAAACCATCAGCCATCTTTTTGGGTTCATAGAGGATTATTATTACATCAAAATAAATCAACATGGGCGCCGTTCTTGGACTGTGCTCCATGGCGAGTTGGGTAAGCATCATTTATCTACAACTAATTAACGAAAGAGTGAACCTGTTTTCAAGGCCCACCAAGAACCTTTGTGATATTCTAGCGAGCTAACGCGGTAGCCTAGCAGTCATGAAGAATGCGCAACAACAAAGCAGACAGGGTCGGGGTGGGTCCCTATGAATGCAGTTTTTGATAAATAAAAGACAAACGTCAGTTGGCGTGCAGCTCAACTTTTGCATTTAATTAAAATACAAAAAATAAACCGCTTGACAATACTTGATAGAATGATAATATTGGAAATATGTTGGGCCTTGTATTTCTATCAATAGATACTGGGGTGTTCTTCACACACCAGTAACGTTGCGCATTACGTTACATTTTTGTTCAAATTAAAGCGTCTTCAATATTGTTTGTTCCGCAAACAAACATTTAACGCAGACTAGTTAGCTCAGACAGCTGTTCAGTGAATTATGCTTTAGCCCAGAACTATCCCGTGGCCAGTACAATTGCAACATCTACTTCTCCGAAACCGAATCAGATGTCGGTGTACCAGTACGGGGTACGTACAGTTGAGCAATGTTGTTTCTTCTGAAAACGATCTCACTTGACATGTGGAAGATATCGTTCGCTAGATAACGTGCATATAAGCCAACTTCATGTAACACGGTTGCTTTTGTCATGTAGCCCCCCCCCATGATATAGAAGTAGCTTGAATAATACACCTTGTTCTTTAAGAAGTGTGGGTGAGAAGTTCTGATGAAAGGGCTCAAAGCTACTACCCCAAGATTGGGAGGAGAGGGGAGTCTAAAGGTCGTTACACAATGCGATTACATGACGTCAACTACCTGCAGAATGTCACTGCCGTTGTATTCTTAGAAAGGATTTAGCTTACACTTTCAACCTGTTTCTGAACTTTACATAACTCGATTCTGGTGTCAAGTTCAAGCACGGTCTGGTCTTAGTTATTGACAGTGTCAATTTGTTTACAAATATAGTTATAGGGAGGTTAAACTCAGCCCTTGCAGTTAGCAGCGTTTTAATGTTCCTGTCTGGTTACTCGCCTCTTGAGATTTGGTACCAACAAACATCCATTATAATTATTAAGCTACTATAATATTTCATAACATCCTTTCATTATTAAAACAGAGGCCAATTGGAAATCTCAAGTGGCCTATGTATCTTTTGCTACGCTGTATTCCACTGCAGATGAAATTAATGTGTCCTTTCTTCCTATTAGAAAGGAAATGTCCTGCCTTTTCCACCCCTCACGTCCATCCCTGTCAACAACCTAACCTTGCTAAGTTCCCAGAAAGGAGTTCAGGGGAAATGTGTGCTATTTGAATCGAATTAGACCCAGGCGTAGAGGAGTTAGCCCGGCTATGATCTAGCTAATGGAGGCTGGCCAACGGTTTTAGATCACAGGCGTCAGTGACCATGTGTATTGATTGTTGTTAGAATTTCCCTTGTGTTCTGGAATTGGAATCAATACAGTGAAGTATATTCCTCTCAGCAATATTAGTAGTTAGCAGTTAGTTTAGAGTAGTTGTTAAGGAGTAGCACATCAAGTGAACTTATTCCCCCTAAAGTGTGGCCATGTTTCAGGAAACACACTTTTTTCCTTAATTGTTGTTGTAAGTGGCCCTCATATCAGTGCTTAACTGTACTCTCTCCTTCTGTGAATTACAGATTTTGTATTGTAATGTACGGTTGGAAGCATTTTAACGTTCTACTTTCATCCTGGTTCCTAACATGCAATTCAATAGCGGCGTTAGTTGAGAAGGAGTTGCAGCAAGGAAAGATTGTAGTGATCGCCGTTAATTATTTATAAAACATTGATCCACTGACCCAATCCAGTCCAAACACATTAGCGATCTCTGAGAACGCAAGAGCTAGAGAGAACATGAGAAACGGGATACGACCTCATCAACGTTCGTCAACCGTTGACAGTAAACAAGACAAAGTGATCATGACGTCACCCATTGGTTTGTGGACCACCGTTTTGAAGCCTCGAGTTTGGCATTTTGAAAATCGCCATCTTGGTTGCATAGGCCATCGCCATCTTTTTTTTTTTTTCAAACCTGAAGTGACAACATTGACCATACTTGGACTAGAGGGTGGGGCTGGGGAGGAGCTGGGAGGAGCGAGGGGTGGATCTGTGTGAGAGCCCGTTGCTACGTCTCTACCCCAATTGACAGTGTCAATCACAAGGTATCCAAGCCCTAAAGCATACCCTGCTTTACGGTCTGTTGTGCTCTAAATGGGACCATCATTTACAAAATGGACATCATGCTGTATTCAAAAAGACTTGAAACTAGCGATTGAGACCATAAACTAGTAAGGAAAATGTGAGAAGTAGGGTAATTTCCTCGTAGACTTCCATACAATCGTAGTTGCTTCCCCAACCAGTGGAGTCGCCCCCTGCAGGTCATTAGAAAGAATGCAGGTTTAAGGCACTTCCTCAAGGGCTTCACTTTTCAGAGCCGGAACTACACCCTCGTCGTCAACACTTTTCTCTCTTCTTCTCCTACCTCCTAACCGGTGGTTGTTGCAGATCCCGTGCCTGTGCGGTAGCGCCCCCTGTCTGCTGTGCAGGTGTTGCCCCAGCGGGAACAACTCCACTGTCACCCGACTTATCTATGCCTTCTTCCTGCTGATAGGAGTGGCCGTCGCCTGCATCATGCTCATGCCCGGCATGGAAACTCACCTCCAAAAGGTAGGAAATATTATTATTATATAGAGTGTTACTTATTATAATATTATTATATAGAGTATTACTTATTATATAGAGTATTACTTATTATATTATTATTATATAGAGTATTACATATTATATAATTATTATTATATAGAGTATTACATATTATATTATTATTATATAGAGTATTACTTATTATAATATTATTATTATATAGAGTATTACTTATTATAATATTATTATTATATAGAGTATTACTTATTATATTATTATTATATAGAGTATTACTTATTATTATTATTATTATATAGAGTATTACATATTATATTATTATTATATAGAGTATTACATATTATATTATTATTATATAGAGTATTACTTATTATAATATTATGATATAGAGTATTACTTATTTTATTATATTATTATTATTATTATTATATAGAGTATTACTTATTATATTATTATATTATTATTATTATTATATAGAGTATTATTTATTATATTATTATATTATTATTATTATTATATAGAGTATTACTTATTATATTATTATTGTTATTATTATATAGAGTATTACTTATTATTATTATTATTATTATTTAGAGTATTACTTATAATATTATTATCTAGAGTATTACTATTGAGTACTGTGATATCCATGAGTTGTGGGGGTTTACCAATGTTTGGGCAAATATATATTGAATACTATTGTGCAACCACGCTGCCAGGATTTTACTCTCCTGGGGCTAAAGGGGAGCTTGACCAAAATCTGGGGTGCTAAGAAAATAATGTTTAATAAAATAGCTATAAGCCTAATACAAGTGACCAAAATGACAAAAACGTGTTTTGCGTGCAACAGTGAAAGACGTCATAACGGACACCTAAAGGATGTGTCTCCTTTTTACCTCTCTATTTTTTAACTCCTGAGTAATAATAATAATAATAATTCATTTACTTTATATAGGGCTTTTCCCCAAAAAATCTTAGTTCGGGACAAATTCCGTGAATTCTTCCCTCTGTCTGCATCGTCATTACTTCCCCCAGAGAGGCAAAGTAATAATAATAATTGGTTGACATCTCTGCAACAAGCTTTAGGCAACTAAAGGTACCAGATGTTGTGATCCCAAAACAAGGCCGGACCAAAGATTGTCAGAGAGAATGAGATTCTTACTGATCCTGAGGAAGAGCAACTGGGAAGTGTCTGGGAATGAGCTACAGGAAGAAAATAACATTTTGAAACATGCCGGGCTGGGGGGAAAAAAATTAAGTTGAAAAACGGGACCGGAACCCTTTTAAGCTTCTGTCAGACGAGAAGCTTCAAGGTTTTCTCCTGATGTGGTCCTCTTTGCACAGATCCCTGGCTTCTGTCAGACGAGAAGCTTCAAGGTTTTCTCCTGGTGTGGTTTTCTTTGCACAGATCCCTGGCTTCTGTTAGACGAGAAGCTTCAAGGTTTTCTCCTGGTGTGGTTCTCTTTGCACAGATCCCTGGCTTCTGTCAGACGAGAAGCTTCAAGGTTTTCTCCTGGTGTGGTTCTCTTTGCACAGATCCCTGGCTTCTGTGAAGACGGCGCAGGGTCGTCTATCCCGGGGATCAAAGGTCACGTGAACTGTGAGGTGCTGGTTGGCTACAAGGCTGTGTACCGCGTGTGCTTCGGCATGGCCATGTTCTTCCTCCTCTTCTCTCTCCTCATGATCAGAGTCAAGAGCAGCCAGGACCCGCGCGCTGGACTGCACAACGGGTTGGTTCAGCGCACACACACACACACACACACACACACACACACACACACACACACACACACACACACACACACACACACGCAGACACACACACGCAGACACACACACACACACACGCAGACACACACACGCAGACACACACACGCAGACACATGCAGACACACACACACACACACACACACACGCAGACACGTACGCGCAGACACACACACACACGAAGACACACACACACGCAGACACACACACACGCAGACACACACACACACACACACGCAGACACACACACGCAGACACACACACGCAGACACACACACACACACACACACACACGCAGACACACACACACACACGCAGACACACACACACGCAGACACACACACACACACACACACACACACACACACGCAGACACACACACACACACGCACACACACACACGCAGACACACACACGCAGACACACACATGCAGACACACACACACACACACACACGCAGACACGTACGCGCAGACACACACACACACGGACACACACACACGCAGACACACACACACGCAGACACACACACACACACAGACACACACACACACGCAGACACACACACGCAGACACACACACACACACAGACGTAGACACACATGCACAGACATTAAATACCAATTCAATAGCATACACACACACACACACACAAATTAAATCATTAGCCATTTATTACACACTAGGTAAAAAAATCTAACACACACCTAGGAAATCATTAGCCATGCATTAACCTTTTCAAGAAGGTCAATAGCCCACAGACAGACATGAGGGGCTGTAACGTTCCCCCATCTTTGTCACTGTCAGGTTTTGGTTCTTCAAGTTCGCTGCGGCCGCTGCCATCGCTATCGGTGCTTTCTTTATCCCCGACGGCCCCTTCACCACCGGTAAGAATGTGTCTCTGTCCCCAAATTCACAGCTTGAGCATTTCACTCTTGAACCATTCATAGCCAGTTGGGCACCGAGAAGCACAGAGCAAGAGGAGGAATGCAGTACAGCGGTTCTCCTCTCTGCGCTGTGGCTCTGATTCTGGTGCCAGCAGACAGTTAATGTATATCTGCTAGTTTTGTGTTCATGTCCTTCCAGTGCGATTGTACTTTGCGGAAAGCACAGTTAGTTAGTCTGCCCCACATGGTTTTGTGCGGGCATGGGTAGAGCGTTTGGTTTGAGATTTGTTTGTAGTTTATCTGGATATGGGTAGAGCGTTTGGTTTGAGATTTGTTTGTAGTTTATCTGGATATGGGTAGAGCGTTTGGTTTGAGATTTGTTTGTAGTTTATCTGGATATAGGTAGAGCGTTTGGTTTGAGATTTGTTTGTAGTTTATCTGGATATGGGGACAGCGTTTGGTTTGAGATTTCCTTGTAGTTTATCTGGATATGGGTAGAGCGTTTGGTTTGAGATTTCCTTGTAGTTTATCTGGATATGGGTAAGCGTTTGGTTTGAGATTCTTTATAGTTTTATGTGGTTATGGGTAGAGCGTTTGGTTTGAGATTTGCTTGTAGTTTATCTGGATATGGGCAGAGCGTTTGGTTTGAGATTCTTTATAGTGTTCTGTATTTATTTCCTCTCCTCTGTTTGGTTTCTTCCTGATCTTAACGCTCTGTATTTATGACCTGCCCTCTGTTTGGTTTCTTCCTGATCTTAACGCTTTGTATTTATGACCTGCCCTCTGTTTGGTTTCTTCCTGATCTTAACGCTCTGTATTTATGACCTGTCCTCTGGTTAGTTTCTTCCTGATCTTAATGCTCTGTATTTATTTCCTCTCCTCTGTTGTATTTCTTCCTGATCTTAATGCTGTGTTCTCCTCTACCTCTCAGTCTGGTTCTATGTGAATATGACCAGAGCATCCTGATCTTAACGCTCTGTATTTATTTCCTCTCCTCTGTTGTGTTTCTTCCTGATCTTAATGCTGTGTTCTCCTCTACCTCTCAGTCTGGTTCTATGTGGGCATGGGCGGAGCGTTCTGCTTCATCCTGATCCAGCTGGTGCTGCTGATCGACTTTGCTCACTCCTGGAATGAGGCCTGGGTGGAGAAGATGGAGGAGGGGAACTCCCGCTGCTGGTACGCAGGTACGGTAACGTGTGTGCGTGTGCGTGTGTGTGTGTTGGGGGTGGGGGGGGGGGGGGCTGGGTGGGTAGGTGGGTAGCAATCCATGCTGTGAGTATCGCTACAGAATCAAGTTAATTTAATCCCAATATCCTAAGTCCGGTGCGTGTCTCACTCACTCTCTCTCTCTCTCTCTCTCTCTCTCCCCCCCCCCCCCCCCCCCCCCACAGCCCTCTTGTCGGCCACCACCGTCAACTACCTCCTGTCGCTGGTGTCTGTGGTCCTGTTCTACGTGTACTACACCCACGGCGACGGCTGCAGTGAGAACAAGGCCTTCATCAGCGTCAACATGCTGCTCTGCCTCGGGGCCTCCGTCATCTCCGTGCTGCCACAGATCCAGGTACAGCCGCCTGGGAGAGTAAATAGCTACAGGTACGATGTTTTCATCCTGGAACCGATCCAGGTACAGCCGCCTGGGAGAGTAAATAGCTACAGGTACGATGTTTTCATCCTGGAACAGATCCAGGTACAGCCGCCTGGGAGAGTAAATAGCTACAGGTACGATGTTTTCATCCTGGAACAGATCCAGGTACAGCCGCCTGGGAGAGTAAATAGCTACAGGTACGATGTTTTCATCCTGGAACAGATCCAGGTACAGCCGCCTGGGAGAGTAAATAGCTACAGGTACGATGTTTTCATCCTGGAACAGATCCAGGTACAGCCGCCTGGGAGAGTAAATAGCTACAGGTACGATGTTTTCATCCTGGAACAGATCCAGGTACAGACGCCTGGGAGAGTAAATAGCTACAGGTACGATGTTTTCATCCTGGAACCGATCCAGGTACAGACGCCTGGGAGAGTAAATAGCTACAGGTACGATGTTTTCATCCTGGAACAGATCCAGGTACAGACGCCTGGGAGAGTAAATAGCTACAGGTACGATGTTTTCATCCTGGAACCGATCCAGGTACAGACGCCTGGGAGAATAAATAGCTGCAGGTACGATGTTTTCATCCTGGAACAGATCCAGGTACAGACGCCTGGGAGAATAAATAGCTGCAGGTACGATGTTTTCATCCTGGAACAGATCCAGGTACAGACGCCTGGGAGAATAAATAGCTGCAGGTACGATGTTTTCATCCTGGAACAGATCCAGGTACAGCCGCCTGGGAGAATAAGCCTGGGAGCTTTGGTCTCCATATTGGTAGGGATACAACAGGATAATGCCAATGAGTTCGCTCAAATATTGGTAGGGGAAATTCAGTCCTTCCTAAATATTGGTAGGGACAATTCAGTCCTTCCTAAATATTGGTAGGGACAATTCTGTCCTTCCCAATTATTGGTAGGGACAATTCAGTCCTTCCTAATTATTGGTAGGGACAATTCAGTCCTTCCTAAATATTGGTAGGGACAATTCAGTCCTTACTAAATATTGGTAGGGGCAATTCTGTCCTTCCTAATTATTGGTAGGGACAATTCAGTCCTTCCTAAATATTGGTAGGGGCAATTCTGTCCTTCCTAAATATTGGTAGGGACAATTCAGTCCTTCCTAATTATTGGTAGGGGCAATTCTGTCCTTCCTAAATATTGGTAGGGCCCTTTTGTCGAGGTTTTCATCCTGGAACAGATCCAAGTAGTACAGCCAGCCAATAGATTAATAGCAAAATCAACCGGGCTTATTGTTACACACCTTATGTTATTTTTTTCATCCTGACACATATTCATGTACAGTTGACTAAGAAAAGAATAGCTACATATTACCAATAATAACTATAACCCTATCTTCCTTCACACTGATTCACCTTGTGATGTTTACGACGCAGTCAAACTCTGTCTCTCTTTGACCTCCCCAGGAATCCCAGCCGAGGTCTGGGCTGCTGCAGTCCTCGTTGGTCACCCTGTACACCATGTACCTCACCTGGTCAGCCATGACCAACGAGCCAGGTGAGACCAGCTACAGGCCTGGACAGTGCTCCAGACATACTAAAATAATAAGATACATACTAAGATATTTGTATTGATATAAGATATTTATATAGGATATAAGTATATATTTCTAACCCGCAGACTACTCACAATACTCTAATTACACTACCCGCCTAGACAGACTGCCACTACACCGGTCTACATAGACTACCTATACACCACTATTCTAGACATACTAAGATAATAAGATACATAATAACATATTTATATTTATATAAGATATGAGATATTTATATAAGATATTTCGAACCCTAACCCTACTCACAGTACTAGACCATAATTACACTACGTCAGCAGTCTACATAGACTACCTATAGCACTAGACAGAAGCTTTTGCTATGCTATGCTACCTAGTCTGTCTTGGTAGATGTGTGCAGTACTGTGGATCGTATCTAGGCAGATAACCAACATCCTACAGAACTCGAAACTAGCTAAGACAGAGTTAGCCTGCTTCCTCGCCAGAACCGTTTTTTTTAAACGCCGGCCCTGTTTTTCCTGCAGTATTCAATGACACCTTAGCACTAGACCCTTGGCCTCATTACTCAGTGCAGGACTGTTTTCTAAAGCAAGGTAGACTAAGCCACCTTTGTTCAGAGTGGTTGTCTGGATGTCTGTTAGGCCCGCCCCTTTCCCCTTTCAGACCTTTGTGGTCCAATTCATTGGTTAGTGGAATTGTTTGACAAGGATGAAGGACCTATCAGGCATTTGAATGCATGGCAACGTGAAGTAATTGATAGCCAATTTGGGACTGATATTTACCCCATTCACAACGCAGTACATGGGACATTACTGAAACGTATTGAAGATACAGATTTGCGTCGCTTCATTGTCATATAAGATTACATTTGTTATGGCGGGCTTAATGTTGTACAAAAGTAAACCGCAGAGCTGTAGTTTAAACAAAGAAAGACTACGAAATACACAAACCCCCCGTATACCACCCTCCCACGACTGGCTGACTGACTTCCTGTTTCTCTGCTTCCTGACACAGACAGGAAGTGCAACCCGAGCCTTCTGGGTATTATCGGCGTGAACAGCACCAGCCCGGCGGGCCAGGACCAAGTGGTACAGTGGTGGGACGCCCAGGGCATTGTGGGGCTCATCCTCTTCCTCATGTGTGTCCTGTACTCCAGGTAGGCTCCTCCGCTCCTCTGTCAGCCTCTCTCTCAGTCCAGGGTCTGCTGGTCAAACCAGTAGGCGCGATATCAGAGGAACGACTGCTTGTTTGTCTATGAATTCATAGAAATGCTCATAGTTGGTTCAAACTAAATATATCACTCCTCAGAGATAAATATGCACATGGGTCTTTATTTTTTCACAGTACATATTCACGTCAGTTCTTTTTTGAGTGCTGCTGTCTGTTGCTAGTCTGACAAGTTACTCTCTCCTCTGCTTACCCAAAATCCCTTTAATCCTCTTCCTCCTCCCCCCTCTTCTCTCTTCTACCCTCCTCTTCCTCCTCCTCTCCCCTCCACTTGCTACCCTCCTCTTCCCCTTCCTCCTCTCCCCTCGTCTTCCTCTCCCCTCTTCCTCCTCCCCCTTCTTCTCGCTTCTACCCTCCTCTCCCACCCCCCCACCCCCCCCACCCCCCCCTCCAGCATCCGTAACTCCTCCAATGCCCAGGTGAACAAGCTGACTCTGCGGAGCGACGAGTCGGCCCTGATCGAGGACGGCCCCAACCCGGAGAGCTTCGAGGCGGGCGAGGGCGACAGGGAGAGCCGGGCGGTGGACAACGAGAAGGACGGTGTCTCCTACTCGTACTCCTTCTTCCACTTCATGTTGTTCCTGGCCTCCCTCTACATCATGATGACCCTCACTAACTGGTACAGGTGGGTGTCTCCTACTCGTACTCCTTCTTCCACTTCATGTTGTTCCTGGCCTCCCTCTACATCATGATGACCCTCACTAACTGGTACAGGTGGGTGTCTCCGACAGAACCCACCGCCAAGTCCGTCGGCACGGGGCGTTTCAGCCCTAGGCGTTGCTCAACGTCCATGGTCGGTGTTTGTTGTGCGGTGTAGTTTGTCACCGGTGCTGGTGCAGGTTGGGTGTCTCCGACAGAACGAACGGCGAAGTCGTTGACGCTCTCAAATGTGTGTGTGTCATGCTGCTGTTGCATGTGCAGCAGCAGGAGACATGGTTGGTTTCACAGGGAGGTGCGATGCTCAGTTGACGCATCTCCCCATTCCATTCCATTTGTTGTTGTATTCGTAAAAGATAGTGGAAGTAAATTCATCTGTTTGTTTTAATTATGGATTATTACAAATACACTGTTTTAAAAGTACCAAGTAGCCAAACAGTGATAAAAAAAACAAAATACATCAAATATAGAAATCTAAAACTTTGACGCTTCAAGATGCAATGGTAATCGTTTAATAATCGAATCGTAGCCCTCTGAATCTAAATGGAATCAAATCGTGAGGTGCCTAGCGATTCCCAGCCCTAGTTTCAGCCCTAGGCTTTCCTCAGTGGTATAGGTGTTGTCTCTCCAACATAACATCAGTAGTGATGATAGTTTTCATCACAAGTGTGCTTGAAAGAAACCGCTGGATGGAATAAACGTAGCCCTTTCTTAAGTGAGTTGAATAATATAGACAAGGTATTTTTGGTTTGAGTGTGGTGGCACTTTAAGACCTTAGTGCTCCATTCAAACTGAGAACGTTTCAACGTTTTCTTGCGCTTCTGGCCCTGTTTTGAGGACCAGAATGATTCTTTTTTTTTTTCTTCCTCCCAGACCACGAAGTCCATGAAATATAGCGCAAAATAAAAAGAATGTATTCTTTTTTCCCCCCTCCCCCTCCTAGTCCTGACACTGAGCTGCAGACCATGACGTCTAAGTGGCCATCGGTGTGGGTAAAGATCTCCTCCAGCTGGATATGCCTGGCCCTGTACGTCTGGACTCTGGTGGCCCCGCTGGTGCTGGTCAACCGGGACTTCGACTGAACCCACCCCCAACCGCCACGCATCCACCATCGTCTAGTTACCAGACCCGGGGTAGTAGAAGAATATCAGGAGTCAAAAAATAAATAAAACGTCTACAAAAAAATCTCAGGTGCGCTTGGTTCGTAGTTGTCAAGGCAGTTGGGATAACGTAAAATAGTGGATGTTTATTTTCCGTGATGAGGGAAATCAAGCGCTCCCCTGGTTTTTCCGATGTATAAAAGTTGTGTTGTATTATGCCCAGGTCTGCTTGATTCATAGCCATCTGTTACCACTGTAGGACTGCGGAGGCGTCCAGGGGCACGGGGACGTTGCTCAACGATGAGTTGCTAATACAGTCTCAATGCCGTTTTGGATAGCTTCTTACCCTCACCTACTGTATGTTTTAAAACGGCGGGGGGAGTCGAGAGAAGTTAGAAAAAACCAGACAAGCTCGGTAAGAAGGCGCTGTCACATTTGGTATTTCCAACGTCTCTTCAACGTCTCGCGTCCTTGGAACTCGCTCGCTGTTCGCTCATTGATTAGTCCCTTAAAAGTCGTTAGTGATCGTGAATCTTCAGCAGCTCCCTGTGTTTTAATTGGCCCCTGCAGTTGTTGCCGTTGTAAATACTGTATGTGCATTCCTACACTTCCTGGTTTTGATTTGTGTTCTGCTTAGTATGTTATGTTTAGGTTCTTTAAAAAAAAAAAATGCATGCTATTGATTGGATGACATTCAGGGGTGGTACAACTGTGTGATGATGTTAGGCCTGTTTCAAAGGATGACTTGTTTTAGCTTTGGGGAGGGGATGGCAATGGTGGTCCCTACTGTGTGTGTGCGTGTGTGCGTATGTGTGTGTGTACTTAGAAAGTGAACGATGACAAAAGGCAACAGGGAGTATTATTGTTCCAGGACAAACTAAACAGCGCACAGTATTTCGAGGCTTTGCTTTTAGATTGGTTTTCTGACATGCGTTCTGTAGCTGTAGCTGAAGTTATATACGAGCTTTGTTAACTTATATGGGTTTGTTTTAGCGGTACAAGCATGAACGAGCATTTTTTGCATGGTCTGATATATCTGCTACGTAGCATTCTTCGCTTCACCGTGTCCTTTAATAGATTTTGGAAGTAAAAATTCAAACAAAAACAGACTCCTTTCCCAGTTTGCTACTTGCACATCTTGGCCAAGTCGTGCTTCAAGACCTATTTAATATTCCTCAGTTTGTGTGTATTTTATGATTAATGTTGATTTGCACTGAAGTTTTATCTTAAATAACTACTAACAGTGACTGCTTATTTTGGAGAGGCTTGAAATCTTAGGTTTTGAGCAAACTGACAAATGTGTATTAACCTGTTTGTTGAATTTGTGAAAACCCTGCTTTTACCCTAGAAATGTGTTTTTGCCTTTCGACATGTAAGTGCATTGTAACTCATATGTAATAAACGTCACAAAAACATTAAAAGGCTCAATTTTCCCTTTTCTTCTCTCTTCCTTTGAAGTGTGCCACGCAAATACGATGCTTAAAGGTTTTTCTCTAGTTTTGTTCGGTCAACAAATCAAAATGTTTTCTGGCCAACCAGTCTTCCCCTCTTTCATTATAAAACACTGAATTCAACCAAGTTCCACAAGGCTAAATGTTCTCAAATCCCTGGCTAACATTGACAAATGTACGGCCAATCACAAATTAGGATGACACGTTTGGATACTCCTAAATTCAGAGATGGTTAATTATAAAATGAGTTATTAGTTGAAGTAACAACTAGCATATTCAAATTAAACTTTCTTCCACTTTAACTTACCTGCCCCATCACAATGAGAGGGTGATCGAGGCAAAGCTCTTAAGAAAATGTGTTAATTGTAACACTTGTCCACTCTTTGCTTGTGTTTCCTTCATCTTTTCCTGAAGCAGCCACTTAACATACAAAAGATTTTTTTTTATTTTCTGTGCAATGATATTTAGTGATTAGGTCATCAAATAAAGACACAATTCCCCATAAACTTTACTCAACATCCTGCACATTCATTGGTTAGGGATGAACGGAAGAAAATCCAGACACCTAGAGATGAAACAAACAGAATAATAACTGGTTTGTCATTTCTTTACTTTTATTGCCAAGCTTTGAACAATGACAGCAATCTCACAAGGATAAAGGCATAGATTATTGAGGAATTCTTTACCAATTAAAACTGAATATGATACACTCTAGACAAGTAATTTTGAGCTTCTGAATAATAGTGGTTTAACATTATGATTCCAGCACTTCTCTGAACTATAGAAAACATGACAGTAAGGAAAGTCAAAGATTCCTTCACATAATATTGGAACAAAACGTCAATGTTCCAGAGAAGCAACGACAAAGCAATTCCCTTCAATACATGTATGATAGTCGTAAGCTGTGACGTCAACAGACATGATGATGCCCTGCAGTCTTTGTATTTATTATTCAGAAATAACTGTTCCTATCATTACAGTGAGAAATGGAGCGGTGGATAAAGGAATGTGGAGGTGAATGATCACACACACACACACGCACACACACACGCACGCCTAACTGTGTGGTCCGACGGAAATGTACCAAAAGACACAACGCAAACAATAATAATAAATAGGTCACCATTGTGATGAGTTTATACAAAAAGAACTGACGGCGACATAAAAACAACGAGCAATCTTTTCAACCTTCACGCTCAGAGCTCCCCCCCCTCACCCCAGGTCCAGGGAGGAGGCGGAGTCGCCCAGCGGGCCGCCGTCGTCGGGGCCGGTGAGTTCGCACAGGTAGAAGAGGCTGGCCTCGCTGGCCTCCGCCTCCGTCAGAGGCTCCAGGCGGATCAGCGAGCTGCTCCGAGGCCGAGGGGAGGGCTCGTCCGTCGACAGCAGGGCCCTGGGCGGCTCGGAGCCCACGTCTGGGGCAGAGGACCGAGGGGACGGAAGGGCCCCGCCCGCACTGGACGAGGAGGAGGAGGCCCCCAGCTCCAGGTCTGTGGAGGGCGCCAGAGAGGAGTAGCCATCCAGGAAGGTCAGCAGGGGGCAGGAAGTGTATTGGATCAGCTGCTTATCTAGAGGAGGAGAAGAAGAGAAAAACATGGCCGGTGTATTTCATGGATTCATTGGGAGATTCATTCTTCTTTAAGGTCACAAAAGTCGAGATGAAATAAAAAATGTAAACTAGGCCGTGAGAGGTTGCGTTGTGTTGCTTAACAGTGCCTTGGGCTAGCTAAAAGCAAGAAAAAGTGAACCGAATCACAGAAATACAAGTTTGGACAGCCTTTCTAATACAGGTGAGTATATGTGACGCTCACCTGTGTTATGGGATTCAGTCTTGCTTCCAGAGTTTTCTTTGGACTCCATACTTTCCTGTGATAAAAGATGACATTAAAAAACACACACATGAGCAACAACGCATTGGAGAACTTCTAACAAACAACAGTGCTTACTGGGGAAACAAGAAGCCCTCTGAAAGCATGAGGAGCCTCAGGCCCAACTGTAGAAGGCCTTTGGGACACCCTTACTTACAGGCTGTGTGTGTGTGTGTGTGTGTGTGTGTGTGAGAGGGGGGGGGAGGGGATTCACCTACTCAATCAGCGTGAATAAGCAGACTTTCCCAAGCCATTCGTCTGATGTAGAATTGATTGTTATTAAATGCATCAAACGGTTATCATCAGATTGGCTGATATTGAAACCGAGTTGCTACAGTAACCGTTGCTACAGTAACCGCTTCCTAATGACAGAGTCAACTGGAGGGAGAGAAAGCTGCAGAATGGCCAATCAGCGATCTGTCTGTTCCCTAGCTAACCCTAACCCTAACCGTCTGTTCCTTCAAAACGTCTTTGTAAGGAAAGACTTACGTTAGCCGGGCAGGCGTCGGAATCGTACAAGTTCACTGGGCAATCGGAATTTAAAAACTGTCCAAGGCGACCATTACAAGAGGAAGCAAAGGAAAAAAATACGTTTAGCAAACATCATTCTCTTGCTTGTACTATGTGTGCAAAACTATATAAAAAAAAAAACATGTACACACTACTATTACAAATCAATTAGTTTATAAACTAAATAAAGCTCTATGAAGTTGAATCCTAATTCCTCTACTTGTTCTGGTTGTGTGGAGGTGGAAGGTGTAGCAACAGCGTTTTACCCATAGAGATAGAACACTATTCTATCTCGATGGCTTTACCTCCAGGGCGTCTGGGTCAATGCTGAACTGTTTGCCATACAGCATGGCCTGAAAATCCTCCAGACTGCAGTCAATACTGTCAAGATAGTCCATTAGCTCCACCCTGTGGTCAAACAATGTCATTGTAAGCACAGACACATTCACGTGTAATCAACTTTGTTTGATCATTTGTGTTCAAATTAGCATTGAAATATACGATTATTTTAAGAATTGTGCGTTTGTTATGTACCCTGTAGCTTATTTCAATGATCAATGACAACGTTGGTCTATGTGACACAAAAGACTTCCAATGGTTCCAATAGGTTACCATGGAAATGAGCATCCCATTTGGAACCCGTGTAATGACAGGCACACACACACACACACACACACACACACACACACACACACACACACACACACACACACACACACACACACACACACACACACACACACACACAGACACACAGAGACAGCCAGGCAGGTGTGCACACACACACACACACACACACACACACACACACACAGACGCACAGAGACAGCCAGGCAGGTGTGCACACACACACACACACACACACACACACACACACACACACACACACAGCTAACTTACTTCCCTAGCAGGTTGATGTTCTGAGAGATGGCTCCGTTCTCGTTCAGGATGGAGTCCATCAGCTTCATGGGGTCCTCCATGCTGAGCCCCGAGGGCTTGTTCAGCTGCAGGGCACTGCTGGTAGGTGCCGGGCTGTCGGAACAAGCACCCCTCACGTTCTCCTCTGGCTCTGTCGACGGGCCGGGGTCCGTCTCCACGGTTTCCTCCGTGAACCTGCCGGCGGTTTCCATGGTTTCCATCTCGGGCTGCAGCGCGGTGTAGTTGTCCATGTCCACTTCGACTATCTCCACATCCCTGTGGGAGAAGGAGAAGGGGAGAGGAAAGTCATGGGAAAATACAGCTATGAACTGCTGAGGGATCACGTTTGATTTGAGTTGAGTTTTCTACACGGGTTACACAGAGCCGATACATTTCCTTAAATAGCCATGCTACAAGCTAAACATGCATTATAAAATATGCACAATGGACAAAGACGATCAATGCATGGGTCGAAACTTTGATCCAGCAGTCCGTTAAGTGTTGGAGTTAGGCAGTAGTAGAGCCAGTGAATAGTGAATAGTGAATAGTCGTACCTTTGTTACAGGACTTAGATAGTGTTTAGGTGTTGGTGTTAAGTCAATAGTCTTACCCCTGGTCAATTAGATAATATTTCGGTGTTACATCAATAGTCTTACCCTTGGTCCAGCATTTAGATCATGTTTATGTGTTAAGTCAATAGTCTTACCCTTGGTCCAGCATTTAGATCATGTTTATATGTTAAGTCAATAGTCCTACCCTTGGTCCAGCATTTAGATCATGTTTATGTGTTAAGTCAATAGTCTTACCCTTGGTCCAGCATTTAGATCCTGTTTATGTGTTAAGTCAAAAGTCTTACCCTTGGTCCAGCATTTAGATCATGTTTATGTGTTAAGTCAATAATCTTACCCTTGGTCCAGCATTTAGATCATGTTTATGTGTTATGTCAATAGTCTTACCCTTGGTCCAGAATTTAGATAACGTTTGTGTGTTAAGTCAATAGTCTTACCCTTGGTCCAGCATTTAGATAACGTTTGTGTGTTAAGTCAATAGTCTTACCCTTGGTCCAGCATTTAGATCATGTTTATGTGTTAAGTCAATAGTCTTACCCATGGTCCAGCATTTAGATCATGTTTATGTGTTAAGTCAATAGTCTTACCCTTGGTCCAGCATTTAGATCATATTTATGTGTTAGCATTAAGTCAAGTCGTTAAGTCAATAATCTTACCCTCATAGTTGAATTAATTACTTGATTGACAGCCCTAGTTGTTAGTCTTACCCTTTAATTGTTTGACAGCCCTAGATGTTAGTCTTACCCTTTAATAGATTGACAGCCCTAGCTGTTAGTCTTACCCTTTAATGGATTGACAGCCCTAGATGTTAGTCTTACCCTTTAATGGATTGACAGCCCTAGATGTTAGTCTTACCCTTTAATTGTTTGACAGCCCTAGATGTTAGTCTTACCCTTTAATAGATTGACAGCCCTAGCTGTTAAGTCTTACCCTTCAATGGATTGACAGCCCTAGATGTTAGTCTTACCCTTTAATGGATTGACAGCCCTAGATGTTAGTCTTACCCTTTAATGGATTGACAGCCCTAGATGTTAGTCTTACCCTTTAATGGATTGACAGCCCTAGATGTTAGTCTTACCCTTAATGGATTGACAGCCCTAGATGTTAGTCTTACCCTTTAATGGATTGACAGCCCTAGATGTTAGTCTTACCCTTGAATTGATTGACAGCCCTAGATGTTAGACTTACCCTTTAATTGATTGACAGCCCTAACTATTAAATCTTACCCTTTAATGGATTGACAGCCCTAGATGTTAGTCTTACCCTTAATGGATTGACAGCCCTAGATGTTAGTCTTACCCTTTAATGGATTGACAGCCCTAGATGTTAGTCTTACCCTTTAATGGATTGACAGCCCTAGATGTTAGTCTTACCCTTGAATTGATTGACAGCCCTAGATGTTAGACTTACCCTTTAATTGATTGACAGCCCTAACTATTAAATCTTACCCTTTAATGGATTGACAGCCCTAGATGTTAGTCTTACTCTTAATGGATTGACAGCCCTAGATGTTAGTCTTACCCTTTAATGGATTGACAGCCCTAGATGTTAGTCTTACCCTTTAATGGATTGACAGCCCTAGATGTTAGTCTTACCCTTGGTCCAGCAGTCTGGACGTTCCCTCCAGGATCTCAGCGTCACTGTCCGTCACGTCACAGATGATGACGTCGTCGGAGGTAAGGTCCGAGCTCTTCACTTCACTGAGGCCGTTCACAGGCGACTAGAGAGTGAAGAAAGAAAAGAAGAAAGAAACACACTTTGAACATTGACCGTTTCGCACAAGGGTGACCATGCCCACCATCAGGTACTGAAGTTCTTGGTGGCAGCAGTAGAGCACAGCCGGTCTATAGTTAATACTCTGGCCATTGGAGCACAGAGCGACAGGCATCTGCTTCATCAGGGAGGCAGGAATGAACAGTGCAAGTAGCACTTGTTGAAAGAATCACATATTTACGTGCTACCATTTGTATTGTTTATGGATTGCCATATCAGTTGATAAAGTGACGGGATCATATCACGCATGTTCTAGGAATACTGGTACATCCATGTCTAATCAGTTGGTTTGGGACTGGGTCACCCAGTTCAGTTATCATCTGTTTATAGTAGACCAGGGCCTTCTCGTATCCTGGGGTATAAGTATTCTGTGCAGACTCTGGTGCGAGGGGCACCTAGGCAGTGAACCACCACTATCATCTGGTAGTGTTGTGCATCGTAGAGCCCTTCAACCAACGAGTTATCTTTCCTTTGTCCGTGATTGTATTCTGCTCCATCCTGAATCAATTCTTACAACCCGATTATACATGCAAAAGAACCTGAACTTTGTTTCACACACACACACTATGCTTGCCCTCCAGCTGGTACTACAACCAGAGGGCAGCCATGACCACAGCAGTGTTTTTTATACTTATATAAAAATATACAGTATATACTTATACTGTCAGGCGACCACCAAATCAGTTCGTGTGTCTGTGTTGGAATTGAACAGACATTGGAATGGAATGGTTGCCATACATGATAGAGATAGAGATGGCTGATTGAAGTCCAATTTGGAGTGGTCTCTTATTTTTTTTTACAGAGCTGAATATTTACTACAAACTAGATATAACTTTAATAAAAAATGTATTTGGGTACTTCAGCTATCTCAACCCTTCCTTACCTTTTCATACTAGATATAACTTTAATTAAAATGTATTAGTGCACTTCAGCTACTTCAACCCTTCCTTATGTTTTCATACTAGATATAACTTTAATAAAAATGTATTGGGGTACTTCAGCTATCTCAACCCTTCCTTACGTTTTCATACTTTCATAAAAAAATTCCTTACGTTTTCATCAAAGATGGGATGTATGTATTTAGGCTTCTTTCCATTGTTGGTCATCAGCAGAGGAGGCCTGTCAGGAACACACACACACACACACACACACACACACACACACACACACACACTTTATTTAAAATATAACAACGATGAGTTAACCATATATGACAATAAAAGTGGTCTGTGGACTTGTTTCTGTTTCCTTTATTAAAGACGTACCTTTTGCGTTTTGTGCTCAGAATGTGGTTGTTCTGCACCAGCGATACGATGAACTGTATCAACTGTAACAGAACAGAACAGAACGTGTTGCATTATGTGTTGTATTGAATGTTCAAATGATTATATGAGAAATGATGTGATAAACAAACAATCTGAAATGTGAACAGAACGTGTTGCATTATGTGTTGTATTGAATGTTCAAATGATTATATGAGAAATTATGTGATAAACAAACAATCTGAAATGTGAACAGAACGTGTTGCATTATGTGTTGCATTGAATGTTCAAATGATTATATGAGAAATGATGTGATAAACAAACAATCTGAAATGTGAACAGAACGTGTTGCATTATGTGTTGCATTGAATGTTCAAATTAATACGTACGAAAACTGATGTGAAAAACAACCAATCTTTAGTATGGAAACCTATACCTTCTTGATGATCTGCTGTTGATGATTGTGTTTCTGCCTCAGGTCTGCGATCTCTCTCCATAAGCCGTCATTCTCACTGGGAAAAAATATGTCAACAAAAACATTACACGGAATCATTGTGTTAACAAACATTTCTTTCAACTAGAAACGTCAGAGCTATCAATTTCCATCATCTGTATTTTTTTGGCAGTCATTTTTGCTTTATTTTCAGACAGGACAGTGGATAGACAGGAGAGGTGGGGTGAGAGAAAGAGAGAGAGAGAGAGACCGCTGCGTTAAGGATTAGCCTTTATGGTCTGTGCCTTAATACCCCGTGAGCCCCCATATGTATTTTTACATTTTTGGAAAATACTGAATTCTCCATTTCGCAAACGGTTCAATAGTCAATAAAAACATGCTGATTTCTACTGCAGGTCTAGTCTCTAAAAAATGTATATATTTATTATTATAAAAAAAATAATAATAATAAAGTTTTGGAACAATTTCAGCACAAATCTTTTTTTTATATATTAATCTGTCTTCTATATATATATATATATATATATATTTTTTTTTTTGCGGCTGTTTCATTTGTCAAGAGTGGGGGGGAAGGTGTTTAATGAAACACAACCATCAACCGCCCTGATTGGCTGGATTAGGATTAGGGAGGGGCTAGCCGTGCGGATGACGTCGCTGGTTACCGCGGCGACCGAGCGCTGGCACCGCCGTGGTGGTGACCTCACCGTTTCAGCGCGCTGAGGCGGGAGTCGATACTCTCCTGTTTGCCATGGACGTTCTGGACGGTGGCCAGGATCTTGGACAGGTCTTCCTGTCGGAGCTTGTTATCCTCCGGCCGCGTGTTGGACACCTGAGGGGAGTGTGTGTGTGTGTGTGTGTGTGGGGGGGGGGGGGATTAGTGATAACTCGTTGTCAGTAACAGACAGCAATCAGCAAACTTCCTACCCATGTTCAAAGCCAAGCCCGTTGATGATTACAGTAATCACGTCTTGATATTCACAATAGGCTGATTCAATTAGGCATTAGAGGTATCCCAATTGATTTCGATTTACAGCTAGATGTGCAATACCACTGAATAAAACGCTGTAATGTTTTTGAATCTGAAGCCATGTTTAAAAGAAATAAAGTCCGAATATTTGTCTCACAAATTCCTAATGCCACCAGCTAAAAAAGCAAGAGTCAACAGTGGGAGAACAGGTCTATATTGAACGCTAGGCCAGGTTCAAGAATGAACAAAAGGACAAAACTATCAAGTCCGATCGCAACAAAAGCTATTTTTAAAATAAAGATTTTCGACAGCCTCAATGTTTGAACATTGTTTCTGTAAGTCCCTAGCATGAAGCTAAAAACAATCTAAAGCCTAGTGGTTTATCCACTCAGGGGAGGGAAAAACTGGATCCACAACATGGCAATTGACTTTCGGCTAATTGGATTGGCTCGAGCAACCAATTCAATGATACCATGATTCAATTCAACTCTAATCAACTCCCAGCACATTAGTTCAGTTCTAAACACACAGCTGAATCAATAACATTCGGAGCAAAATGCCTATTCAATTCAATTTGGAATGAACATCCTCTGTTGATCAAAGATCAATACTTTGTCTACCACTTTGTGCTCATTCTGTTGATGTTCTGAGACCGGTCAGCTCTCTCTCTCTCTCTCTCTCTCTCTCTCTCTCTCTCTCTCTCTCTCTCTCTCTCTCTCTCTCTCTCTCTCTCTCTCTCTCTCTCTCTCTCTCTCTCTCTCTCTCTCTCTCTCTCTCTCTCTCTCTCTCTCTCTCTCTCTCTCTCTCTCTCTCTCTCTCTCTCTCTCTCTCTCTCTCTCTCTCTCTCTCTCTCTCTCTCTCTCTCTCTCTCTCTCTCTCTCTCTCTCTCTCTCTCTCTCTCTCTCTCTCTCTCATTTACCTTTCACTTACTCTCTCCCCTTCCTCTCATATTCTCTCTCTTTTTCTCTTCCCCTCTTCTCGCCGTCTCTCTCTTATCTATGTCCCTTTTCTCTCTTCCTCCCTCCCCCTTTTCTCTCCCCCTCCCCCTCACCACTTTCCGTGGGCTCACCTTCCTCTTAATGTTCTCGAGGAGGTCGTCCTGTCCGTGTTTGAAGTAGGGATGCTGGAACTCCACCGGCCCGTCCTTCTCCTGTTTCACGATGCCCGTGTCCATGTGCATGACTTTACGGAACCCGTCTGAGGAGCACGCACACGCACACGCACACACACACACACACGCACACACACTAATTAAACAATGACTCAGACACATGCGTATAAAATAAAGAAACTAAAAGACAAGACATAACCACATTTGCAGTTTTGCTCTCTTACACACAGGCACTAGCGTAAACACACACACACACACACACACACACACACACACACACACACACACACACACACACACACACACACACACACAAACTAGCTGCAAACAAGCATATCCTCAGCTGTCTCCACTCCTCCCACATGGTAGGGGCATTCCATTAGGACAGCTGCAGAGTCTGGGCTAACTTTAAACAACAGGCAGCCAGACTAGTTATCTGATGGGAGACCAGAGAGGCAGAGAGACATACCGGTATACAGATCAACCCAGATATACCAAACAACGTACACATATTAAGCTGCCTGATGAAACTGGCCATGTTGTTGTGCTTGAAAAACTTTGGGAGGATGTCCTTTGCAAAGCCCTGCTCATCCAGAACCAGAAAACTGTTGCCCTCCTGAAAAATAAAGACAGGACAGAGTCAATATCTTTCGACTAATTAGCTAAGGAGTGGTTTCTAGATCCAACTTAAGACAGATTGACACAGAACAGATGAATTGACCTAGGGATGATTCTTTTATAACAATCACACTAAGAACACACACCAATTAAACTTAACCCCATAGCAGAGGGTATAATTGTGCCAACCCAGACACAACAACAACAGTCCGATATTGAGTTGACTCAGAATAGTATAGAGTTGGCAGCAGTATAATAATAATTCATTTTATTCATATAGCGCTTTCCTAAGACCCAAAGACGCTTTACAGAAAAATAATAAAGAGTGTGTACAGGATATGTGTGCATTAGTTTGGTCACATAACCATCAGTTGTTTTTACACCGCGTGATTTGCTGTTAATCATCTATCCAGGTGACGAAACTCTTCCATTCATTTACTCAATTTTACCATGGAAACATGGGGAAACCACAAACGACCATGCGGGTTTTTTTTTGAAATGCTAAGAAAAAAAGTCAAGGTTGGTTATTAGGTCAGTAGATAGCTTGCAAAGTTACTGCGTACCATCGAAGTTATTGTGAACAATAAGTTCTCGTTCTAGATCAATGTGAGTGAGAATTTTAATTGCGATTGCAGCAACGTTAGCTGAATAACACGAAATAAATTCTAGCGAGTTCTTCTTATCTTAGAATAGCAGGTAGCTAGTATGCACGCTAAAAATAACAACAATTGGTTAGCTGGCTAGCATCGGATTTACGATCTCCCATCTGATGTGATGCCAAGGGTAACGTTACACAGCGAAGCAGCTAGCTAGCTAGATTTAGCTACTAGGGTTTTTAATATAAGGGACACTTTACCTGACTCCAGCAAATGAATTCATTCGTTTCTGCATCCTCAACAAGCGTCCAAAGCTTGGTTAGAAAAGCAGGTACGTTGGAGTTTTGTTTCATTTTTGTATTATCAACAATAGAAAGATGATATTGTACACAGATGCTCACGTTCGCTGTGTTGCAAAAAAATAACGCCGTAATGCGAGTAACTTCCTGTTGTGTTTGAAAGCCAATTGGTCAAAATTCTAACTACGTAAGTTCCCTCACGTGTAGTTTCGCGAAAAATACACAAGACTTGAATAAGAGCAACAAGGGTTTACATCTCTACAGAATATATCTGGTTGTATCAGACAGTCAATGGTTGCATCGTACATATGATAACTTGTCAACAGTTGTATTGAACGCGGAAATTATCCTCCGCAGTTGTATTGAAAGCTGAAATGATCTAGAAAAAGCTATCAAGAAATGTAACACATATGCATTTTTAATGGAAGATTGAAACTTCTGGATTGCAATATATTTCGTGCAGATGTGTGCGTTAATGTCCATGGCATAGTTAATTGTGCTGTATGAAAGAGCATTTTTAAGTTCTGTTTCTTGCTCTTGCATTACGTTACAATTGTGACAGCCAGCATACCCACCTGCACTAGTCTCCTGACAATGTACTGTGACAGCTGATATACAGAGGGCTATCCAGTTATTCATTATTCATAGAGAAAAGTAAACATTTACAAAACTGCTGAGATACTTCCATAAATTATTTTGACCACTAGATGTCACCGTTGTATCATATTTTTGCAACCAGAAGAGAAAATCAAGCACATCGACCCACCGAGGTGCTGCCGGTGCATTGCGCTGGGATACAGAGATGAAAAGGGCACACACATACTCAAAACTCCCACATACTTTTAAGGTACTGACTTACTATGCGAAGATGAGCGTTTAGCTACTCAAGCTACGTTCGAGTAGCCGTTACTCAGCTTTGACGCAGATTTGAAAGTTTAAGGGATATAGATACATACTACTTTTCTTTCATACGTGATTCTAATAGGCTATTTGCACCGAGGGCCGATGTAATCCTAGTGTTACGCGAGTGTACTCGTCACATCTAGCGGATTTAGGGGACTGTGGGTTACTGGGTTCGGTTTCAGAGTCCCTGATACAAACAATCAGTGGCGTCGACTATGGGAGTTGCAGTCACTGTCAATGGAGAATATGTTCACTGTGTTTGAAAAAGGATGTGATGAAAAAGAGCAATGGTCAAGTCTCTGTCTTTTTACTTACACGTCCTTGGTGAGAGGCCGCCTCAGGACGAACCCAACTGAGCAGAAACACGCAGGAGATATTAGACCCACCATATGAACCTTGTTTTACTGTAAAACCGCTTTTCAGTGCCTTTTAGAAAATATCTTTAGAGTTTTGATGGGGGAATTATTTCTAATATATGAAGTTAGATAGAGGTTTGGGCTTGTGTCTGAAATACATTTTTGTCAAGCCCCAGGACAAAATGTCCTTCAAAATCGGAAAAAGAAAAAAAGGAAGAAAAGGAAGAAAAGAAAGAGAGAGAGAGAGAAAGAGAGAGTGAGAGAGAGAGAGTTTAAAGAGTGAGGGAGACAGGTCGGTTTAGAGACAGACAGAGTATGTGTGTGAGAGAAAGATCTAGCTAAAAAAGAAAAGGAATCAATCGTTTTTTTTATATCCATCAGAGTGGAAAAAGCTATAAAGGAAGGTTCAGGGGTTAAGTAAAGCCATTTCCCTTCTCAGGTTGAGGGCCACTGTTGAAACTACCTACACGCTGCTGGTGTGCTGCAGCTGACTGGCTAGCTCCGCGAAGCACTCGGCAGGAGAGCTACACACACAGAAACCATTAGAGAGAGGGGGGCGGGGGGGGGGGGGGGGGGGTTAGAGAGACAGAGAGGGGGTTAGAGAGAGAGAGAGGTGTAGAGAGAGTGAATAGAGAGAGAGAGAGGTATAGAGATAGCGAATAAGAGAAAGAGGGGGGGTTAGAGAGAGAGGGGGGGTAGGGAGAGAGGGGCGGGGGGTCGAGAGAGAGAGAGGTATGAGAGACAGTGAAAGACAGAAAAGGTAGAGAGAAAGAGAGGGAGAGAAAAGTAGAGAGAGAGAGAGAGGGAGGGAGGGAGAGACAGAGGGAGAGAGAGAGACAGAGAGAGAGAGAGAGAGAGAGAGAGAGACAGAGAGAGAGAGAGAGAGAGAGAGAGAGAGTGAGTGAGAGAGAGAGAGAGAGAGAGAGAGAGAGAGACAGAGGGAGGGAGAGAGAGAGAGAGACAGAGACAGAGAGAGAGAGAGACGCTGCAATGGGGCCCGCTGAATTGTCAAACATGATAAACGAATGGATGTCTGTAATGTGATTTGAACGAGGCAGATTTATTCCTTGAAGTTACAGTAAGTGAGAAGTAAGCGTAAGGTTTATATAATAGCTTGCATCACACAGATATTATGTAGAGGTGTGTTGAACCAAAGTTTGTGCATCAGGAACATCTTGCGTTGCTGAAGTGCTTTAAAACAGTCAGTCCTGTAAGACTTAGTCGCATTTGGAAATGCAAACAGAATCTGCCATGGCTGAAAGAAATGGTGACAGTGAAACGAATGGTGACATTGAAACACATGCTGAGTATCAAACCTCACAACAGTTATCTGGCACATAGCTTAGGAATTTCATGGGATTGGCTTTTGTTTCACTGCAATTTGTATTATTATCTCTGTATTAACCACATGAAATAGATTGATCAATACACGTAGAGAAAGAGACAGAGAGGCTGTGAGAGAGAGTGGCAGAGAGAGAGAGA
>CM030179.1:3532867-3545367 GCA_017639675.1 Aplochiton taeniatus | reverse complement strand
CTCCACTTTGAGTTATTCTCCAGAAGAGATAGTCATTTACCAGGTCTATTTAAGATCGCCAGCTTTGAGTTATTATTATGAAGATATAATCATCTACCAGGTAGATATAACATCATCTCAGCTTTGACCTAATTGTCTCAGAAAGCAAACGAGATGTGAGGTGCTCGTAAGAATTCTGTCAGGATGGAAATTTTATCGCCCTTGAACCTGATTTGCGTCTTATTTGGCTTTGATTAGCCCTCTGCTTGGCCCTGCAGTGGAAATCCGACTAATGCTGCCCTATTGTTAGACCCAACCACACAAATTGAAATCGAATGATCTCACCAAAGAAGTAGTTATATTTAAGAGCCACGCATTAAAGAAAACCAATAAAACACACCTTCTCAGCTGGAGGTTTGAGACAAAGTGCCTCTCTCTCTCTCTCTCTCTGTCTCTCTCTGTTTCTCTCTTTCTCTCTCTTTCTCTCTCTCTCTCTCTCTCTCTCTCTCTCTCTCTCTCTCTCTCTCTCTCTCTCTCTCTCTCTCTCTCTCTCCCCATTCCCTCTCTCTTCTTTGAGGAAGTTCTGTTTCAAAAGGAAAAACATTAAATCCATTACTTTATTCATTTATTTTTGCCTGGTAAGACTTGGAAAAGGTTTGAGACTAGTTGCTAGCCAGAACCTATAAAAGATATGTTTGTACCGTTACACGGTGTGACTACAGCTAAGTCCCCTCAGACCAGACCAAATCGCTCAGTGGGCTGATTTAATAGCTGTTAATACTGACACGCACGCGCACGTGCACATGCAGCAGTCGGGCCTGTCAGAAGTGACATCACTTCTCTCTTTGGAGTTCCAAAGTTTGAAGTAAAGTTTAGGTCATGGAGGCAGGTCTATTTAGACTGTGTTATCTGGAGAAGGAGTTGAAGCGATCTTTATTAACAGTGTGTGTGTGTGTGTGTGAGTGAGCATGCAAGTCTGTAAGTTAGTAAGTGTGTGTTTGTGTATCTACATGAAAAGTGTAATAAAATGTCCGACTATGTGTGTGCGAGAGAGTGTCTGTGTGTGAGGTTGCATTCTCACTCTCCGTCTCTGTCTCTGTCTCTGTCTCTGTCTCTGTCTCTCTCTCTCTCTCTCTCTCTCTCTCTCTCTCTCTCTCTCTCTCTCTCTCTCTCTCTCTCTCTCTCTCCCTCTCCCTCTTTCTCTGTGTGTGTGTGTGCGCGTATTTTCTTGACGACCGTCTATCAACCACCAACCTATACCTTGTAGCTGCATACCATGGAGGGGAGTGATCTGACATTAGCTGCGGCTGGAAGCATCTGGACCACAATTCCCAAGACACAGCAACTTCATCTGTTTCAGTAATGTTCTTTAATCTAATTTTATCATGTAATCTCAACTTTATATGTTCCAGTAATGTTCTATCATCTAATCTTATCATGTAATCTCAACTTCATATGTTCCAGTAATGTTCTTTTATCTAATCTTATCATGTAATCTCAATTTTATATGTTCCAGTAATGTTCTATTATCTAATCTTATCATGTAATCTCAACTTTATATGTTCCAGTAATGTTCTATTATCTAATTTTATCATGTAATCTCAACTTTATATGTTCCAATAATGTTCTTTTATCTAATCTTATCATGTAATCTCAACTTCATATGTTCCAATAATGTTGTTTTATCTAATTTTATCATGTAATCTCAACTTCATATGTTCCAGTAATGTTCTATTATCTAACCTTATCATGTAATCTCAACTTTATATGTTCCAATAATGTTCTTTTATCTAATATTATTATTTAATCTCAACTTTATATGTTCCAATGATGTTCTTTTATCTAATCTTATCATGTAATCTCAACTTTATATGTTCCAGTAATGTTCTTTTATCTAATCTTATCATGTAATCTCAACTTTATATGTTCCAATAATGTTCTTTTATTTAATCTTATCATGTAATCTCAATTTTATATGTTCCAATAATGTTCTTTTATCTAATCTTATCATGTAATCTCATTGTCTTTGTGTGTGCCTGCTTGCCCCGTGTAAAGCTCTTTGAATTGCATTACAGCATAGGGTTTTAAAAGTTTGAGTGTGTGTTTTAAAAGTGTGAGTGTGTGTTTTAAAAGTGTAAGTGTGTGTTTTAAAAGTGTGAGTGTGTGTTTTAAAAGTGTAAGTGTGTGTTTTAAAAGTGTAAGTGTGTGTTTTAAAAGTGTGAGTGTGTGTTTTAAAAGTGTGAGTGTGTGTTTTAAAAGTGTGAGTGTGTGTTTTAAATGTGTAAGTGTGTGTTTTAAATGTGTAAGTGTGTGTTTTAAATGTGTAAGTGTGTGTTTTAAAAGTGTGAGTGTGTGTTTTAAAAGTGTAAGTGTGTGTTTTAAAAGTGTGAGTGTGTGTTTTAAAAGTGTAAGTGTGTGTTTTAAAAGTGTAAGTGTGTGTTTTAAAAGTGTGAGTGTGTGTTTTAAAAGTGTGAGTGTGTGTTTTAAAAGTGTGAGTGTGTGTTTTAAATGTGTAAGTGTGTGTTTTAAATGTGTAAGTGTGTGTTTTAAATGTGTAAGTGTGTGTTTTAAAAGTGTGAGTGTGTGTTTTAAAAGTGTAAGTGTGTGTTTTAAAAGTGTGAGTGTGTGTTTTAAAAGTGTAAGTGTGTGTTTTAAATGTGTGAGTGTGTGTTTTAAATGTGTGAGTGTGTGTTTTAAAAGTGTGAGTGTGTGTTTTAAATGTGTGAGTGTGTGTTTTAAAAGTGTGAGTGTGTGTTTTAAATGTGCTCCACAAATAAATGGGCCTTTAAATGTGTAAGTGTAAGTGTGTAAATAAATAAATGGGCCTTGCTTTTCCTCCAGTATTCCCTTCTGTCACCCGCTCGCCTCTCGCTGGCGCCAAAGGTCACTCAGGGGTCATGCGAACGTACACAAAAGGCTGCTCCAGGTTTCCTGCCTTGAGCCAGCCGTGACACACTCCAACAAGAGCACCGTAAGACATAAAGATAAATAAATAAGTAAATAATCAAATTAATAAACAAGTGCTTAAGTAGGTACATAGGCAGGTCGTTAGATAGGTATATAGGTAGATAGATAGATGAAGGGATGGACAGACAGACAGACAGACAGACAGACAGACAGACAGACAGACAGACAGACAGACAGACAGACAGACAGACAGACAGACAGACAGACAGACAGACAGACAGACAGACAGACAGACAGATAGACAGACATGCAAATAGATACTGCACATACATACATGAATACATTCTGCACATACATACACACATACATACATAAACATTATTAGCGACCGAGGTAAATCAGCCTGTGATCCAGGTGCTCCTCCACACATTTGGGGAAACTTTTGAGTTGTTTTATTTATTTGTTCACCTTTTATTAGCTCTTGGCAAGCTTGGAGCTAAATCTCCTGGGACGTGGAAGAGCGGCCAAAAGACCGTTTTTTTTAATGGGAGACAGACAGGAGGTCAGTCAGGGAAGAGAGGGATTGGAAGAAGAAGAGAGGGAGGAGAAGAAGAAGAGAGGGAAGGAAAAAAGAAGAAGAGAGGGAGGGAAAAATGAAGAAGAGAGGGAGGGAAAAATGAAGAAGAGAGGGAGGAGAAGAAGAAGAGAGGGAGGAGAAGAAGAAGAGAGGGAAGGAAAAAAGAAGAAGAGAGGTAGGGAAAAAAGAAGAAGAGAGGGAGGGAAAAAAGAAGAAGAGAGGGAGGGAAAAATGAAGAAGAGAGGGAGGAGAAGAAGAAGAAGAGAGGGAGGAGAAGAAGAAGAAGAGAGGGAGGAGAAGAAGAAGAAGAGAGGGAGGAAAAGAAGAAGAGAGGGAGGGAAAAAAGAAGAAGAGAGGGAGGGAAAAATGAAGAAGAGAGGGAGGAAAAGAAGAAGAGAGGGAGGGAAAAATGAAGAAGAGAGGGAGGAAAAGAAGAAGAAGAGAGGGAGGAAAAAAGAAGAAGAAGAGATGGAGGGGAAAAAGAAGAAGAGATGGAGGGGAAAAAGAAGAAGAGAGGGAGGGGAAAAAGAAGAAGAGAGGGAGGAGAAGAAGAAGAGAGGGAGGAGAAGAAGAAGAGAGGGAAGGAAAAAAGAAGAAGAGAGGGAGGGAAAAAAGAAGAAGAGAGGGAGGGAAAAATGAAGAAGAGAGGGAGGAAAAGAAGTAGAAGAGAGGGAGGAAAAAAGAAGAAGAGATGGAGGGGAAAAAGAAGAAGAAGAGATGGAGGGGAAAAAGAAGAAGAGAGGGAGGGAAAAAAGAAGAAGAGAGGGAGGGAAAAATTAAGAAGAGAGGGAGGGAAAAAAGACGAAGAGAGGGAGGGAAAAAAGAAGAAGAGAGGGAGGGAAAAAAGAAGAAGAGAGGGAGGAAAAGAAGAAGAGAGGGAGGGAAAAAAGAAGAAGAAGAGAGGGAGGGAAAAAAGAAGAAGAAGAGAGGGAGGAAAAGAAGAAGTGCAAACCCATCAAGAAGAAAGGGAGAGGGGCATTGGGTTTTGACTAAGACATCATACAACTGAAGTAAAAGTTGGTTTGAGTTAGGATGTGTAGGTGTGAAGGGCTGCGTCATGGCTTTCTATGTCAGTGTGTGGGTGTGTGTGTGCCTGTGTGTGTGTGTGTGTCTGTGTATGGGTATGTGCATGACGTATGTAAGTGTGTGATGTGTGTGTATGTGTATGGGTATGTGCATGACGTATGTAAGTGTGTGATGTGTGTGTGTGTGTGTGTGTGTATGTGTTTGTGCGTGACGTGTGTAAGTGTGTATTTGTGCTTGTGTGTGTGTAGGTGTAGGTGTATGTGCGTGACTTGGGTAAGTTTCTAGTATGTGTGTGTGTGTGTGTGTGTGTGTGTGTGTGTGTGTGTGTGTGTGTGTGTGTGTGTGTGTGTGTGTGTATGTGTTTTGATGAAACAAACCTGTATGTATCAATCATTCCACTGTGGGATCCCCTCAGCCTCCTCATCAATGTAACTCTATGTGCCTAACACACACGCATGTTTGTGGGAACATGCTTTTGTATGCAGGTATTTCTGTGCACAGACAGACAGACACACAGCTGCATGTATCTCTCTCTCTCTGTGTGTGTGCGTGTGTGTGTGTGTGTGTGTGTGTGTGTGTGTGTGTGTGTGTGTGTGTGTGTGTGTGTGTGTGTGTGTGGGTGTGAGTTTGTGCCTCGCAGGCTACAAACCCATCTGCGATCATTCCACTGTGAAATCTCTCTCTCTCTCTCTCTGTCTCTGTCTCTGTCTCTCTCTCTCTCTCTCTCTCTCTCTCTCTCTCTCTCTCTCTCTCTCATTCTCTTCTGATGAAGTCAGAAGGGACCTCAGGTGTGATATCGTTAGGGAGAAGTGATGGGACTGGCATGGCGTCAGCACCCATAAAACGATGGCAGCGCGTCATGACCGAGCAGAGCAGAATCCCCTGGTGGACCAGACCAGAGAACAGAGGCCAGCCACCCGGCTGAAACGTGGAGTCCGTGTGTTTTGTGCCAACTCCATTGTTCTGGAGGGAGATGAAGCACAGTTGATGTCATAAAATGACCATCGGTTTCATCCAACCTGGATAATTAGAATGTAATGGTGGAATTGGTTTTGAGGCAGGAAATGTCTTCTTATTTTTTTTTTTTTTTACACCATCTGCAAGTAATTGGTGACCTCTTGCAAGGAGCCAAAACTTACTTTGAGTTTGGCAAAACGAGAACGCCTTTAAAAGTTATATGAAAACTATCTCAACAGGTTTATTGATGTCAAACATTTAACCCAACTTTACATGCAGGTCCTGCACGCCAAAAAGGGAAAAAAAGGTTTTCGTTGTGAAATACCACTAATATGCATAAAATATTTATGCATATAAAAGCTAATTAGGTTCAGAACTTCCTGGCAAACAGGAACAGGAACAATGGACAGCCAATAGAAATCAACAGCAAAGTGTCCGTTGCTTAGTGATCTCCCTGGAAACCAATGTTCTGAATCCCCAGAGGGAGCGTGTGAGAAAAGTACTGATGACACTCAAATGAGGCCAACCACCTCAATTCTACTGTTGTCTACAATTCAGACTTTCAAAGAATAAAAAAAAACATTTATTTCGTTTAACTTTGTTAAAATCTAACTTTGGATTTTGTGGTACGATCAGTATCGAAAAACCATCAAATGGAAGTCAAGCTGCAAACACAAATGCCTAGCAAATGCAACATGCAGCGATGCTTAGCTATGTCTAAAAAAAAAATGCTCTTCGTGAATTCAAAACCGTTGTCTCGTTTGTTAAAACGTTTCTAGTTCTATTCATTTATCTACTTCACATCCATAGAGCAGGAGGGGAAACGGATACAAGATGCATTGGATGGTTTATCTCCGTCCTGACCAGCTACTGTCTACCCAGAGGGCAGGAGATATGGCCTGGCTATCTGGAGCAGCTACTGTCTGGCTACCCCGAGGGCAGGAGATATGGCCTGGCTATCTGGAGCAGCTACTGTCTACCCAGAGGGCAGGAGATATGGCCTAGCAACAGGTGGGGGGAGTAGGTTAGTTGTTTCTATAGAGATATGACATTGCAGTAGGTTTGTTGTTTCTATGGAGATATGACATAGCACTAGGTCAGTGGTTTCTATGGAGATATGACAGTGTATTGGAGCAGGTGGGAGCAGTCGCTTAGTTGTATCAATAGAGATAAGAGGCACAGTGAAGCATTTCATTGCTCTGGCCTTGGTGTTCCTGGTCTCTGATGTGAGTTATGGAGGCTATGGAGGGTACTGGCTATGGAGGTTATGGAGGGTAGAGGCTATGGAGGTTATGGAGGCTATGGAGGGTATGGAGGCTATGGAGGGTAGAAGCTATGGAGGCTATGGAGGGTAGAGGCTATGGAGGGTATGGAGGGTAGAGGCTATGGAGGGTGGAGGCTATGGAGGTTATGGAGGGTATGGAGGGTAGAGGCTATGGAGGGTATGGAGGGTATGGAGGCTATGGAGGGTATGGAGGGTATGGAGGCTATGGAGGGTATGGAGGGTATGGAGGGTATGGAGGCTATGGAGGGTTTGGAGGGTATGGAGGCTATGGAGGGTAGGGAGGCTATGGAGGGTAGGGAGGCTATGGAGGGTATGGAGGCTATGGAGGGTATGGAGGCTATGGAGATACCGGCCTGATCCACGTGGAGAGAAATGTCAAGGATTTAAACTGGGAGTTGAGTTGATGAAAAACAAAGAGGCTTGAGACACGTTTGTGATACAACTCGGCAACATATTTGGCAGCAGAGATGGACCACTGCACTGTCTTAGCCGGCACACACACACACACACACACACACACACACACACACACACACACAGCTAATCCACCCCCTGCCCCTCCAACTCACACGGGTTCACATGCTAGCATAAACTCCACACACACACTCTCTCTAACTCCACACACACACTCTCTCTAACTCCACACACACACTCTCTCTAACTCCACACACACACTCTCTCTAACTCCACACACACACTCTCTCTAACTCCACACACACACTCTCTCTAACTCCACACACACACTCGCTCTAACTCCACACACACACTCTCTCTGATGAGTCTCTGAGTTATGAAGGCTATGGAGGCTACTGACCCACTTGGAGAGAAATGTCAAGGCTTAAAACTGGGAGTTGAGTTGATTCAAGTTTGAGTTTGTGATACAACTTTGCAACATCTTTGGCAGCTGAGATGAACAAGTGCACTGTCTTAGCCGAGACACACACACGCACGCACGCACCCACGCACTGGGGAGAGGCATTTCTTTGTCATGCCCCCCACCCCACCTCTCTGTGGTAAAGTCACCAAGGTATTGTGGATGTATCACCCCCCCCCCCCCACACACACACACACACAAAATAGCACTCGCTACTTCCCCAAATGAGCATAACCTTCGTCAACCAACTGAACAACCTTTGTCAACCAAACGCTACAGTTCCCCCAGCCCGCGCGAGATGGTGGAGGAGCAGGCATCCCGTTCTCCACTGGGCCCTGTGACCCCGATGGGAGTAGACACAGGGCAGGACAGACAATGGCCCCCTTTCATCCGTCTGCCTGTCAAAGGGCCCCTCCATTAGAAAACGAGACTCATAATCAAGACTTTCAGTTGCCACGGTTATGCATACACCGAGGGTCCCGCTGTTAACGTCGGTAGAGTGTGTGTGTGTGTGTGTGTGCGTGTGTGTGTGTGTGTGTGTGTGTGTGTGTGTGTGTGTGTGTGCGGGAGAGAGAGGGTGGGAGGGAGAAAGGTGTCAAACCAAATCCTACTACGAACCAAGTTTCCGCGGTGAATGTCACATTGCCATGGTAACTACATTTGGGTAGGGCACCGATAGTATAAATGCACGCCCTTAGACTCATAGATTGAAGGTGGATTTCCATCCCTCTCCTATCTTCCTCCTTTTCATCATTGGCCTGTGATCCTGTTTGGGCTGCATACCAATAGTCTAAGGTCATCTCCTCCTTGATCCTGTTTCTTTGTTAGCGATATTATCTATTATTCGGACAGCACAGGTGGGGCTCATACCAATCAGCTGAGGTTGTTTCCTCTGCGTGTTCCATTGATCTTTTTGGGTCAAAGCAGATTCTATGTTATTCATTTATTCATTCATTGTATTTTATTTAAACAGGGTCGACTGTGCCCTGTAACAAAGTACAAAACGAATAGTAAAATGAAACAACAAAACAAAATAAAGAGAATAAAACATTTTACAAAAACGCCTAGTTTAAAAGTGTCACAAGCCGAAACAGGGTTTACAGTCCCTTTTCAAACGCCATAGCTGGTCCTCCACAGAGTGGCTCAACAGTGTCAGCACACTTCGGATATTATCTGTCAAGCAATGTTAGTGGATGGAGGAGACCTCTTTAGGTTTTGGGCTGGAGTAGATATTATATTATATATATTATGTAATATTGACAGGCGACGGCCGCCCAGAAGCGTAGCAGCAGGTCATCTATTCGGGGCATCCCAGCTTCGGTGGAGGTCATTTCGACTGTTTGGGCAGATGAAGTGCCTTCTCAGACGAGCCCCCCTCACCAGAAGCACACTCCAAACAATGCTCTTTGCATCTTGGTGGGGGGAGTCCAGAGTCTCCAGCAGAAGAGAATAATGTTAATAATGTATCATAATAATAGAATAATAATAATAATAAATAGGTTGTACCAATAGTTGATTGTGACTCCCTTCCCTTCTTCTTCTTCTTCTTCTTCTTCTTCTTCTTCTTCTTCTTCTTCTTCTTCTGCTTCTTCTTCTTCTTTATTTATTAATGGCTGCCTAAGGAAGGATGCGCTCACCATGTTATCATATCTTTGAACCCAAAACAGCATTTGGGTACAAAGCGTTGATATTTTGCATCTGCAAGTCAAGAATAACATCTGACAGAATCACTTTGAAGGATAATTGAATAAAGCGCGAGTTCTCAGCGAAACAATGCCTTTGAAGTGTGTTTTCGTCTTTGGTTTCCCATCTGTCCAGCTATTAGTACCAGAAGCTGAGGGCTGCTCAGCCCCAACAAGAGAACTGCCTCCAGCTCTTTTTTGAATCCTTCTTCAAACGTAGTTCTGGTTTCCTGAAACACAAGGAAGAAAGAAGATCAATTCGAAAAAAACGTCACCCTGGATTTAGTATGTATTTCTCCACATAGCACAGGTCACAGAGCTGGTGCCTGGAATGATTCAAACAAGTGAACTGTCCCTTTAAGTCGACGGACTCCCTCTCTGGTTATTTGGAGTCCAAGTCCACCATCCAAGCAGTTTGAAGTGTGAGGGATGTTTACAGCTCAGTCCCCTAACCACATGGAAGGCCCTCCATGGAGAGGAAGAGGTAACCCCCCCCCCCCCCCCCCAACGTTTTTAAAGGAAGGGAGGTAGGCAGGAGAGGGATTTGAAACTAGGTGGAATTACAGGCTTCTCCTCTGAGACAGCGCGGCGAGCGTGTTGGGTTGATTATGGAGTGGCTTTGTGTGGGTGTGTGCCTTTCAGCAAATATTTGTTTGTGAGTGTGTGTGTGTGTGTGTGTGTGTGTGTGTGTGTGTGTGTGTGTTTGCGTGTAAGTGAGTGTGTGTGTGGGCTAAAAAGTTGTCGGTTTATTTTATATATACGACCAGCAGATACGCAAAACAACCCAGCCAATGGGTGTACACTTCTCAAACTGTAAACACAGCCGCAGGGAGAGGAAAGCGTGGGAACCAAACACCTCCCAGAGGGCATCCATACAGTGTGTACAGGGCATGTACATATATATACATATATATACACCTCCCAGAGGGCATCCATACAGTGTGTACAGGGCATGTACATATATATACATATATATACACCTCCCAGAGGGCATCCATACAGTGTGTACAGGGCATGTACATTTATATACATATATATACACCTCCCAGAGGGCATCCATACAGTGTGTACAGGGCATGTACATATATATATATATATATATATACACCTCCCAGAGGGCATCCATACAGTGTGTACAGGGCATGTACATATATATTTATATATACACCTCCCAGAGGGCATCCATACAGCGTGTACAGGGCATGTACATATATATTTATATATATGTATATATATATATATACACCTCCCAGAGGGCATCCATACAGCGTGTACAGGGCATGTACATATATATATATATATATATACACCTCCCAGAGGGCATCCATACAGTGTGTACAGGGCATGTACATATATATTTATATATATACACCTCCCAGAGGGCATCCATACAGTGTGTACAGGGCATGTACATATATATATATATATATATATATACACCTCCCAGAGGGCATCCATACAGTGTGTACAGGGCATGTACATATTATATATATACACCTCCCAGAGGGCATCCATACAGTGTGTACAGGGCATGTACATATATATATATATATATATATATATATATATATATATATATATATATATACACCTCCCAGAGGGCATCCATACAGTGTACAGGGCATGTACATATATATATATATATATATATATACACCTCCCAGAGGGCATCCATACAGTGTGTACAGGGCATGTACATATATATATATATATATACACCTCCCAGAGGGCATCCATACAGTGTGTACAGGGCATGTACATATATATATATATATATATATATATACACCTCCCAGAGGGCATCCATACAGCGTGTACAGGGCATGTACATATATATATATATATATATATATATATATATATATATATATATATATATATATATATATATATATATACACCTCCCAGAGGGCATCCATACAGTGTGTACAGGGCATGTACATATATATATATATATATATATATATATATATATACACCTCCCAGAGGGCATCCATACAGTGTGTACAGGGCATGTACATATATATATATATATATACACCTCCCAGAGGGCATCCATACAGCGTGTACAGGGCATGTACATATATATATATATATATATATATATATATATACACCTCCCAGAGGGCATCCATACAGTGTGTACAGGGCATGTACATATATATTTATATATATATATATATATATATATACACCTCCCAGAGGGCATCCATACAGCGTGTACAGGGCATGTACATATATATTTATATATATATATATATACACCTCCCAGAGGGCATCCATACAGTGTGTACAGGGCATGTACATATATATTTATATATATATATACACCTCCCAGAGGGCATCCATACAGCGTGTACAGGGCATGTACATATATATATATATATATATATATATATATATATATATATATACACCTCCCAGAGGGCATCCATACAGTGTGTACAGGGCATGTACACATATATATATATATATATATATATACACCTCCCAGAGGGCATCCATACAGTGTGTACAGGGCATGTACATATATATATATATATATATATATATATATATACAAACCTCCCAGAGGGCATCCATACAGCGTGTACAGGGCATGTACATATATATACAGTGGGGCCAAAAAGTATTTAGTCAGACACTGATTGTGCAAGTTCTCCTACTTAGACAGATGAGAGAGGTCTGTCATTCTCATCATAGGTACACTTCAACTATGAGAGACAAAAATGAGAAAAAAAAATCCAGGAAATCACATTGTAGGATTTCTAAAGAATTTATTTGTAAATTATGGTGGAAAATAAGTATTTGGTCACCCACAAACAAGCAAGATTTCTGGCTCTCACAGACCTGTAACTTCTTCTTTAAGAAGCTCTTCTGTCCTCCACTCGTTACCTGTATTAATGGAACCTGTTTGACCTCGTCATCTGTATAAAAGACACCTGTCCACAGCCTCAAACAGTCAGACTCCAAAATCAACCATGGCCAAAACCAAAGAGCTGTCGAAGGACACCAGGAAGAAAATTGTAGACCCGCACCAGATTGGGAAGAGTGAATCTGCAATAGGCAAGCAGGTTGGTGTGAATAGATCAACTGTGGGAGCAATTGTAAGAAAATGGAAGACATACAAGACCATTGATAATCTCCCTCGATCTGGGGCCCCACACAAGATCTCATCCCGTAGGGTCAAAATGATCATGAGAACGGTGAGCA
>CM030179.1:3521646-3526646 GCA_017639675.1 Aplochiton taeniatus | reverse complement strand
CCACACACACACACACACCACACACAACACACACACCACAGCACACACCACACACAGAGGGTGGTATCTTACATGATGGCCAGCAGCGCTCCATGCGGGATGTGTTCATCAGAATGAAGCAGGAAGGTAATCAGCTCTGTGTGTCTCTGTTATATAACTCACACACACACACGCACACACACACACACACACACACACACACACACACACACACACAGACACACACACACACACACACACACACACATAAACAAAACACAATAAACTCACACACACACACACACACACACACACACACCCATGCTCACAATGAGAGAAGGAGCACCCAGCTGGACCTTTGAACTTGCTGTTAAAACAGGGCGCCATGTTGGCACCACTGAACCTTTACATCATTTGGGCAAGAAAGGAACCATTCACAGAGACACACACGATACACAACACTCATACAACACACACACACATACACACACACACACACGGACACACACAGACAAACACAAACACACACACACACACGATACACACGATACACACACACACAGAAACACTGTACATATTATGCATACAAGAAAGGTGAAACACAAACGATCAAGCCCCCCCCCCCCCCCTGCACACACACGGACACACACACGCACAGACACACGCACAGACACACACACACCACACACACACACACACACACACACACACACACCACACACACACACCCACACCCACATTCGGGGTAAACATCCCCTGTCCTGCGTTGACCACAGCCAACCCATTCTCCATGTGGTGACGGTTGGTCAGCCTGTCTAATGGGAGGAGATGGCGTTTGGTGGGTGACTTGCATGGCGATGAGCGGTGCCCTGGGGAAGATTGGCAGAGCCAGTGTCTCCCGCTTGGCAGGCTGGCACACGGCCTCAGTAACGAGGGGGACAAACCTCCCACATGGCTCAGAGAAATACGTCTTGGAGAGTGTGATAGAGAGGTGGAGTGAAAGAGAAAGGGAAGAAAGAGAAAGAAAGACATTGAGAAAGACCCAGATAAAGAGAGAGAGAGAGAGAGAGAGAGAGAGAGAGAGAGAGAGAGAGAGAGAGAGGACAGAGAGAGAGGGAGAGAGAGACGAACAAAGCTGTACGTTTAGCTTTGACAGAAGGCACATCTAAAATGTCTTAACCTAAAATACAGCAAATTGAATAAGCCAAAGCAGATATCAGATGTTATTTTTCCTTCCTTTTACAAACATAATCTTGATAACATTAGGACATCATAACGAAATGTTTTGGGAAAGCTGTCACGGTTCGTCATGGAACAGTGAAGTGGTGGTATCCATGGTAACACCAGGCCATCTTAGTGTCAGTAGGTCTCCTGTTCAAACCATGGGGGCCATCTTAGTGTCAGTAGGTCTCCTGTTCAAACCATGGGGCCATCTTAGTGTCAGTAGGTCTCCTGTTCAAACCATGGCGGCCATCTTAGTGTCAGTAGGTCTCCTGTTCAAACCAGGGCGGCCATCTTAGTGTCAGTAGGTCTCCTGTTCAAACCAGGGCGGCCATCTTAGTGTCAGTAGGTCTCCTGTTCAAACCATGGCGGCCATCTTAGTGTCAGTAGGTCTCCTGTTCCAACCAGGGCGGCCATCTTAGTGTCAGTAGGTCTCCTGTTCAACCGGGCGGCCATCTCGGTGTCAGCAGGTCTCAGGTCTCAACTCTCTGACGCCTGGGGCGCAAAAAAGTATTTTCCGTAATGCTTTGATGTTGTGTAACGTGTAGACAGTACATGACTGGGAGTGAGGAGATTTAGACAGAGAAAGAAACAGAGGGGGACAGAGAGAGAGAGAGAGAGAGAGAGAGAGAAGGGGGAAAGAGAGGGGGTGAGAGAAAGGGAGAGGGGGCAGAGAGAGAGACAAATGGGCAAGGAGCGAGTGAAAGAGAGTATGAGACAGAAAGAGAGAAAAAACTGATAGAATGAAAGAAGAAAGAGAAAATCAATAAAAGAAAGAAGAAGTATGTGTGTGTGTGTGTGTGTGTGTGTGTGCTTCTGAGAGAGAGAGAGAAGGGACCACCAGTCTGTACCCTCTCCACCAAGTTCCCAGTCTTGAAGGAGTTGGAATAACATTCCACAGTATTCCCACCTTCTGCACAGGAATGTCTCCGGTGACCCCTCTTCTCTGCCTGGGACCGGGAAGAGTGGGAAATCACACACTGTTTAAAGGTACAATACACTATTAAGAACACACACTGTTTAAAGGTACAATACACTATTAAGAACACACACTGTTTAAAGGTAGAGTACACTATTAAGAACACACACTGTTTAAAGGTACAATACACTATTAAGAACACACACTGTTTAAAGGTACATACACTATTAAGAACACACACTGTTTAAAGGTACAATACACTATTAAGAACACACACTGTTTAAAGGTACAATACACTATTAAGAACACACACTGTTTAAAGGTACAATACACTATTAAGAACACACACTGTTTAAAGGTAGAATACACTATTAAGAACACACACTGTTTAAAGGTACAATACACTATTAAGAACACACACTGTTTAAAGGTACAATACACTATTAACAACACACTGTTTAAAGGTAGGGTGCACTATTAAGAACACACACTATTTAAAGGTAGAATACACTATTAACAACACACACTGTTTAAAGGTAGACCACATTATTTAGGGCAACACTATGGCTCTGTTATTAGAACTGATTCCTCACAGCTAGAAGGTCTTGGGTTTGAATCCCAGCCGTGTTCTCCTCTGGTGCTCCAGTTTCCTCCACCATCAAAAGCACATGTCAGGGTCAATCCTCCCGTCAGTTTCCTGACCGGTGTCGCGGCTAAAAGAACTGGAGATGGTCCTTCTTCCCCCCAACGGGGCCAGGTTGCCACGACAAAAAATAACTCGTTCTCAGTTGGACTCCCCTGGTTAAACAACGGTGAAAAATAATATTGACGATAATGTGTGTTAAGACTTACAGTAGCACAGAACATTGAAATTGGGAAAACACTTTTGACTCTAAAGCCCGTGTCCTGGTTCACAACTGTCCATACCCACAAACATCTGAAGGCTAACACACAAGCGTACACCCACACGCATACACTGTTAAACACAGGCATATTCACACACGCACAGAAGAACCAGCCCACACACACAAACCCAGACGGACACACACACACACACACAGACGTACACCCACCCACATACACTGATGCACACACACACACACACACACACACCACACACTCGGTGGTCGCTGGAGTTTGTTTGGGCTGGGCTGGGTTGGGTTGAGGGAGGTCGTCTGCTGGCTAAGTCACATGAGAGAATGCCTGAATCCCAGTCTGGGAGGGAACTGGTCAGCTGTATCTGAGAGTCACGAGATCTCCACCACTGTAAAGCAGGACATAGATATAGTCCTCATAGAATGAACATGCTGCCAGGAAAGGTTGAGATCTCCTCAAGAAACAAATGGTGAAGAGATGCTGAGTCTTAAATATCGATCGATGTTAATTGGGGCTTTGAGGTCTATTTTCTTTGTTATTACGATGAAACTTATTTCTTCATGTGGTCCAACGGATGGTACGCGAAACAGAACTGTTCTATGCGCACCATTTTTGTTCGTTATAAAATCGGATGAATGCACTCTAGAATGGTATAAGGCACGTTTCCCCTGGCAACATTCGAATGAAAAGGACACGTCCCGCTCTACTTCTTTGAATTCTTGGAAGTAGAACGTCTTTGCCATGGCGACATGTAAAAACATGTTCAGATGAGCATACGCCTTTAGGGTCAGGTAACACAAACTGATGTTCACAAGTTGCCCCCCCCCCCACTATCTCCTCACGTGTCAGATATCAGTCCCCCTATTAGATCAACAGAAGCATAATTGGCAATAACAATATACTGTATCTCCATTCATGTTGATATAAATACCCCAATTAGATCAGCAGAAAGCCTAAAGTAGCCATGACACAGTTGCAGGCCACACTGCACACCACACTCACTCACCCACAGGAATCTCTTTGTCTACAGCGCCAAATTAGATTTTCTTTTATTCTTAGCTTTGGGACAGCGTTTAATTGAGCGGAAGCCCATGTGTCTTGCTGCTTATAAAATCACATGGTACTATTACGACCAGCTCTGACTACTATTACTATTATAAAACCCCATGGTACTATTACTATTATAAAACCCCATGGTACTATTACTATTATAAAACCCCATGGTACTATTACTATTATAAAACCCCATGGTACTATTACTATTATAAAATCACATGTACTATTACTATTATAAAACCCCATGGTACTATTACTATTATAAAACCCCATGGTACTATTACTATTATAAAACCCCATGGTACTATTACTATTATAAAATCACATGGTGCTATTACTATTATAAAACCCCATGGTACTATTACTATTATAAAACCCCATGGTACTATTACTATTATAAAACCCCATGGTACTATTACTATTATAAAATCACATGGTACTATTACTATTATAAAACCCCATGGTACTATTACTATTATAAAACCCCATGGTACTATTACTATTATAAATCACATGGTACTATTACTATTATAAAACCCATGGTACTATTACGACCAGCTCTGACTACTATTACTATTATAAAACCCCATGGTACTATAACTAGTAGTATAACTATTATAAAATCACATGGCTTCAATCACATGGCCTCAGTCAGCCAGACCGGGCAGGGAATCGGATTTTGGGAGCAAATGATATAGAATGGTATAAGGCACGTTTCCCCTGGCAACATTCGAATGAAAAGGACACGTCCCGCTCTACTTCTTTGAATTCTTGGAAGTAGAACGTCTTTGCCATGGCGACATGTAAAAACATGTTCAGATGAGCATACGCCTTTAGGGTCAGGTAACACAAACTGATGTTCACAAGTTGCCCCCCCCCCCCCCCACTATCTCCTCACGTGTCAGATATCAGTCCCCCTATTAGATCAACAGAAGCATAATTGGCAATA
>CM030179.1:3511646-3519146 GCA_017639675.1 Aplochiton taeniatus | reverse complement strand
TGCGTGCGTCTGTGTGTGTGCGTGTGTTTGTGCCCCTTTCCACGGGCTTCCACGCTTAAGACACCCTGCTCCTGTCTCAGTCTCTACTGTTTCAAAATACACAGGCTATGGTGTTACATTGTCCATTAGACCCTAATCCTAAAGGAGCATGTTAGAAACCGATATTCAGAGGGGATCTGGGTGGAGATGAGATATGTAATCGACTGTGTATGTGTACAGTGTGTGTCTGTTTCAATACCAAAGGTCAGTTTGAAACGTCAACACACACATACACTCTACACGTACACACAGAAACACACACACAGAAACACACACACACACACACACACACACACACACACACACACTAATCTCTCAGAAACACACAGACAGACAGACAGACAGACACACACACACACACACACACACACACTAATCTCTCAGAAACACACACACAGACAGACACACACACACACACACTCATGTAATCCGCTCACACAAACAAAAACCACATTTGAGACGACTGTATGTCTAAAGCACACAAACGCTTTCTCTACCAGGGGCCTGTAAACACACACACACAGACACACACACACACACACACACAAGAGGTAGTCAGGGTCTTTTATATCCTCAGCACCCTGGTTCTGATTTTCTCCGTGTGAGAAATCTGCGTCCAGAAAAAAGCACCAACCCAGCGTTTTTGGCCTTTAATGAAATGTGTAATACTCCAATGAATCATGTCATAAAAAGCAACCTGTAGACCTGGGCCCAGGCTTTGAATAGCACCATAATTAATCACTGAATCAATTTGATGACGCCCAGAGAGTCTTTATTGCACTGTCCCGAGGTATGTGCAAAGAAAGCAAGAAAGCCTTTGTCTATGGTGAGAAAGTCCTCAACACAGACAACACTGGGGCCTTTGCTGAAAGAGAAGTTGGTAACCCTAACCCTAACCCTAACCCTAACCCTGACTCTGACCCTACCCTAACCCTAACCATGATCCTAACCCTGACCCTGAAAGAAAAGTCTGCGGTCCTACAGGATTAAGAGGTAAGAGTGAGGAGTAATATCTGTCAAAGAAAGACAGACAGGTAGGCAGGCAGACAGGCAGAAAGAAAGACAGACAGGTAGGCAGGCAGACAGGCAGAAAGACAGACAGGTAGGCAGGCAGACAGGCAGAAAGACTGACAGACAGGTAGGCAGGCAGACAAGCAGAAAGACAGACAGGTAGGCAGGCAGACAGGCAGAAAGACTGACAGACAGGTAGGCAGGCAGACAAGCAGAAAGACAGACAGGTAGGCAGGCAGACAGGCAGAAAGACTGACAGACAGGCAGGCAGACAGGCAGAAAGACAGACAGGTAGGCAGGCCAGACAGGCAGAAAGACAGACAGGTAGGCAGGCAGACAGGCAGAAATACTGACAGACAGGCAGGCAGACAGGCAGACAGACTGACAGACAGGAGTGTAGTGGAGCCTTGAGGAGGGGTGATAATGACCAGTCTCATATATCCCCCACTGTGGTGTGTGTTTGCCGAGAGCTGATACAGCTGTTCACACACACACAGACACACACACACACACACACACACACACACACACACACACACAGCTAGGGGGAGCAGTGACTCTGGGAGGAGGAGCAGAGAGAGGTGCTGTGAGAGGGGAGGAAGAGAAGAGAGAGGAGGAGGTGTAGAGAGGGAAGGAAGAGAGAGAGGAGGAGGTGCAGAGGGGAGGAGAGACAGAGGAGGAGGTGCAGAGGGAGGAGGAGAGAGAGGAGGAGGTGTAGAGAGAGGAGGAGGAGAGAGAGGAGGAGGAGAGGGGAGGAGAGACAGAGGAGGAGGTGCAGAGGGAGGAGGAGCAGAGAGAGGAGGAGGAGAGAGAGGAGGAGGAGAGGGGAGGAGATACAGAGGAGGAGGTGCAGAGGAAGGAGGAGGAGAGAGAGGAGGAGGAGAGGGGCGGAAGAGACAGAGGAGGAGGTGCAGAGGGAGGAGGAGGTGAGAGAGGAGGGAGGAGAGAGAGGAGGAGGAGAGGGGGAGGAGAGAGAGGAGGAGGTGTAGGAGGGAGGAGGAGGAGAGGGAGGAGGTGTAGAGAGAGGAGGAGGAGAGGGGAGGAGGAGAAGAGAGAGGAGGAGGAGCAGAGAGGGGAGGTAAATCCTTTCACCTCACCATGGTGGGAGCAGCATGTGAACTCAGTGACCTCTGTTAAAGAAGTCCATGTGCTACTCACTTCTCTCTCCATGGTGGTGGTCTGTGTGTGTGTGTGTGTTAGTGTCCGTGCATGTGTTAGCGTGTGTGTTTGTGTGAGTGTGTGTGTGCATGCCTGTGCATGTGTGTGTATGTGTGTGTGTGTGTTTCAGGGCAAGAATCTGTGTGTGTGTGTGTGTGTGTGTGTGTGTGTGTGTGTGTGTGTGGTCAGTTCACTTTCCTCCAACTACCATCTTGACTGGTGGCACAAGGACTTGACTGGTGGCACAAGGACACGTATCCTCCTGTTCCCTCCATCTTGACTAGTGGCACTAGGACACTTCTTGTCCTCTCTCCTCCATCTTGACTAATGGCACAAGGACACTTCTGATCCTCTCTCCTCCATTTTGACTAATGGCACAAGGACACTTCTGATCCTCTCTCCTCCATTTTGACTAATGGCACAAGGACACTTCTGATCCTCTCCCCTCCATCTTGACAAGTGGCGGTCACTGAGGACACTTCTCTTCCAGCCACGTCCCAGCCCTCACTAAGCGGCCATGTTCTTTAGCCCTGAAACCGTTTAGTATCCAACACTATACCGTAGCAACATGTGAACTCCCACTTGGCTTTCGTACATTAACAGCGTTATTGGTCTGTGTGGTGTATTTCTACCCGCCATATAGAACTAGGAGTACCAGATCCAGACCCAGGTCTCTGGTGGCCGATGTAACCGCACACTGGAGACCCCACGCCACTTTAGTTATTGGACATGGGGTGGTTGGGCGGCTCTCAGCCAATGGAGGTAACAGCCCCCCTCTCTCTCTCCTTTTCCCCTTCTTCCTTTTTCCCTTCTTTCTTTTTCCCCCTTCGTTCTTTTATTTGAGCCATGTGAAATGGAACCTCATTAAACCCACAGTTCTTGGGAGGCCATGGAAGAATATGTACGTTCCTCTTAAAAAACGCTTGGATTAAACACTGGATCGTTATGGGACGGATGTCGAACATTGCAATTTGTCAATATCAAGTGGGTGGTTTATAACGGCTTTGGGTTACATGAACTCATTAAGAGGCCAGTTGAAGACTGCTTGGAAAACGAGAAGTAACATTTTGAACGAGACCCCTTCCACAAAAACGATCCATTGAACTCTGGAACCTGGGAATTCATTTGATGCCTATTGGCATTGATGAGACGTTGAGTTGGTTTAGAAGAAACAATTAGGAGCTTTTTCTACAAGACAATACTTCATATTAGGGACTCTCCAAAGCTATATTCGTGTGACAAAATGAATAGGATCTAGTAACACCCTTATTTACATACTATAATATATACTTTAAAAGGTTTTCTCAAAAGGTAAATAATGGTTGGGACTCCCCCAAAGTGATATTCTTGTAATAAAACAAACGTGATCGAGAAAACATCTCTCCTAGATCCACGAGATCAAAACAGGCCAAAGCCAAGTGACAGGCAGCCCCCAGAACAGCTTGAGAAACAGCGGCCTTCCATCAGCAGGAGCCAGGCTAACAAGCTCTTCCCTACACACACACACATACACACACACACACACACACTGTCTACACCCCCCCCCCCACACACACACACACACACACACACACACACTGTCTACACCCCCCCCACACAAACACACACACACACACACACTGTCTACACGCACACACTGTCTGCACACACACACTGTCTACATACACACACACATCAGAAAGAGCCAGGATAACAAGCTCTCCCTTACACACACACACACACACACACACACACACACACACACACACACACACACACACTGTCTACACACACACACCCACACACACACACTGTCTACACACACAGACTGTCTACATACACACACACCTCAGAAGGAGCCCGGCTAACCAGCTCTTCCCTGGCTCTTATCGGTGCTCTGAAAGGAGGTGCATGCAGGACTCTTTAAAGAGTGGGAGACAGGGCCAAAATACTAACCCCTCAACGTTGAATAAATTGCCCATTAGCCCCTCTTGTGACTATGGTCACATGGCATCCCAGTTGAAGTATGTCTGAGAGTGTGTGTCTGGGTGTGTGTGCGCGTGTGTGTGTGTGAGGTGAAAAATGTTAAGCGGGCTCACATGGTTTGCAGAGACAAACAGAGGCTGACTGGAGGTCTTCAGAGAGTCAGAAGTCGAAACGGCCTCCAAGGGGGAAAGTGTAGATGGAGGAATGCACACAAAGTCTACGAGGGAGCGGAGATTTGAAGACTCTTGTTGCTACGGGCGACACACCCGATGGTTTTAGTGCACGGGTATCCCCTGGATACCAGAGAGACCGTTGGTTCAGCTGGACGTCGCTAGGCAGAGAAAGAAACGCTGAACCCAGGCCTTCGACGTGGCAGACTGGCACGGACTGGCAGGCTGGCATGAAGGTTGGCATGCAGAGCGCTGCGTTATGAGAGGGAAAGAGAAGAGGGATGGGGAGAAGGAAAAAAGAGAGCAATGAAAACATCAAATATAAAGAGAGCGATAGAGATAGGGAGAGAGAGAGGGAGAGAGAGCGAGAGAGAGAGAGAGAGAGAGAGAGAGAGAGAGAGAGAGAGAGAGAGAGAGAGAGAGAGAGAGAGAGAGAAAGGATGGCATGCTGAAAGGAGAAAGATCCAGCAGGATGTTTGCATAGACTTTCAGGACTGGCAACAACAACAACAACAACAACAAACAAAAGCCGTAGAGGCGGTCGGAAGCAGAGCGCTGTGGATCCGGTGAAACCAGGTGAAACCGGGTGAAACCGGGTGAAAACCGGCTTTACCGGGTCAACCCCAGCAGAGGTTACCGGAACAGAAGCAATCTCGGATCCTGGTCTGTCTTTGTGTCTTCCGCCTCATTCAGTTCCGTTTGAATGAACCTCCCTCTGTCTCTGCCAGAGTCCACACACACACACACACACACACACGTACACGCACACACACACACACACACACAAACACACACACACACACACACATGCACCTCCCTCTGTCTCTGCCAGAGTCCACAAAAGAGGCAGGGGACTCAGCTTTGAGCAGAGGGAGTTTCTATTCCTCTTTGGTTCTGAATGCAGAAAGCTTTCCGCTGTTACATCACTCCTCTGATCCAAACATGTTTTTTTTATCTCAAGATAACAGTCCTATCAGCCCTCTCTGTTCACTACAAAAACATTAAGAAAACATATTGAATATATATTTTAGTTCATACATAATTGAATATATCTGACTTAACTAACAACGACCAAAACAGTCCAATCCCATTTAGATAAAAACAACAACAGTTGGTGTGTCGTTTTAAACCGGTTTGGAGTGGAGCAAGGCAGACTTTACCACACTAGTCCTGGCATAACTTCATAATAATAACAATATATGTGATAATATAATAATATTATTATTATTATCATTCTGGCATGTGTCACAGTCTGACTAACAGTCTGAAGTCCCAGCACTCACATGGACTTCTAAAGCGCTTTACCTTTTCAATGGCGTTGCTGGTCGCATAGCAAAAAAGACGCTGACGGCGTCACCATGACAACGACCTCCAGTCGATTCACCCTACGAGAGGTTGAGCCGGACGGCTGGCCGTTGTACGCGTTAGCTTGCTTTCCAACGCAAAAGCCTACAAAACAAAATAACTTTGTAACTTTGTAACGTTATTTCATGTCTGACCATACACTTCCTCTGTCCCCCTAACCCTAACCCTAACTCTAGCCCCTATACATAACGTTATTTCATGTCTGACCATACACTTCCTCTGTCCCCCTAACCCTAACCCTAACTCTAGCCCCTATACATAACGTTATTTCATGTCTGACCATACACTTCCTCTGTCCCCCTAACCCTAACCCTAACCCCTATACATAACGTTCTTTAATATGCGACGATACACTTTCTCTTTCCCCCTAACCCTAACCCTAACCCCTATACATAACGTTCTTTAATATATGACCATGCATTTCCTCTTTGAATCTCCATTTTGTCTCCCTGGTTCACTCCTTTAATCACATTACCATCTGCACCGTGTACCAAGTCCCCCCCCTCACCCCCCCTCCCCTTTCTCCAGCCGACCTTCCTTGTGTGTGTGTGTGTGTGTGTGTGTGTGCTGTTCTTTTGATACCCTGTACATTCTATTCTGTTCATCTCTGGACAGTACAAGGTGTACACATAGAGAGTGACAGAGAAAAGAAAGAGAGAGAGAGAGAGAGAAGAAAAAGAAAAGAATGTGGACTGAGGAGAGAAAGAGTGAGGATAAATCCTCTCAAACAGAGAGGATGATGGGAGGAGCAGTTCTAGAACAGAGAGAGAGAGGGATGATGGGAGGAATAGTTCTAGAACAGAGAGAGAGAGGGATGATGGGAGGAGTAGTTGTAGAACAGAGAGAGAGAGGGATGATGGGAGGAGTAGTTGTAGAACAGAGAGAGAGAGGGATGATGGGAGGAGTAGTTCTAGAACAGAGAGAGAGGGATGATGGGAGGAGTAGTTGTAAAACAGAGAGAGAGAGGGGGATGATGGGAGGAGTAGTTCTAGAACAGAGAGAGAGGGGGATGATGGGAGGAGTAGTTCTAGAACAGAGAGAGAGGGATGATGGGAGGAGTAGTTGTAGAACAGAGAGAGAGAGGGGGATGATGGGAGGAGTAGTTCTAGAACAGAGAGAGAGGGATGATGGGAGGAGTAGTTCTAGAACAGAGAGAACATTTCTATTTTGGAGAGTCCTCGCGCTTCTATCCATGTGTAATTGATGGGCTGAGTTACACCGTAAGTGGATAATGACCTGCCGCTCAACTCTGGAAATGTCAAACCACCAAACAGTCAACTGAGACCCCCCCCCCCCCCCATCAGCCTCCAGATGTACGGAAGCATAGAGCAAGGTGACTAGAAAGGACACGGAACGTTAGAACTGAAATGTTCTGACGAAGGGATGTGCGTACGTCACAGTGTACGTACTCTTTTAAAAGTTAGGTTTCTTCATTTTGTTCTTTTGCTAGTACAATATTAATGTTGTTTGTCTTTTCTGTGTTTTATGCACCAACCACACCAACTCACTTTCCTTGTATGTGCAAATATACTTGGCAATTGAAAGGATTCTGATAGTGATTCATTTAAATGTGTCCCTCATATTGTTCTGTGGCCAACATGGATAGATTGTGTATATATAAGTACATACTATATACTATATAGTATACAGTACTATATACTGCATATGTATAAAGAGAGCGAGAGAGAGAGAGAGAGAGAGAGAGAGAGAGAGAGAGAGAGAGAGAGAGAGAGAGAGAGAGAGAGAGAGAGAGAGAGAGAGAGAGAGATAGATGTCTGGGAAGTCAAAAGTA
>CM030179.1:3501646-3504146 GCA_017639675.1 Aplochiton taeniatus | reverse complement strand
TGGAAGGTGCCCACTTGAAAACCAATGACATATCTGCTCTCAACCCAAATCCTTTCTAAATATTGTTTTTTTAGAGTGGTCAACGTAGATTAAGGCATAATGGATATTAGAACACCGTATCCAATGTATTTTGAAATGTCAGTGGATCAGTCTAAACACACACTGAGCTCTTAGCCTAACAGGCTAGCTCAGGAGGCTAGCGCTCGATAAGCGTTTCATTCGTTACGCGGAGCAGTTGTCATGGCGACAGGTTGCTCGATAAGTCGGGTCTTCTTTCAACAGCGGCGCCCCTCTGTTTTGATTTCAACTCTTCCCAGCTACGATATATTGTCAAGCAGAAACGGTTCACGTACTGTCTGGATGCAGGTTTTTAGTTTGTCCAGTAGGGGGCGTTTACCCAGCAGAGGGAGACCGATCGAGGTAGAGCGTTTTTCACGTGTTCAGCCGTCTCGAACGGTGTGAGCACGTGCAGACTGAACCAGCAGTCAGAGCTGACTAGAGGAATAGAGAGCAAGAAAGACAAAAAGAAAGAAAAACGCAGAAAAGAGAAAGAAAGGAAGCTTAAATCTATTCTCCAGACATCTCCAGTATGAGACAGTTCAAGTTGTTTAGGAAGAACAAGTTCTCCTTCCTCTGTCCCTGCCCAATCTCCTCACCTCTCTTTTTCTCTCTCTTTCTCTCTAGCTCTCTCTCTCTCCCTTTCTCTCTCTCTATCCCTCTCTTTCTCTCTCCTCTCTCTCCCTCTCCCCCTCTCTCTCTCCATCTCCCTCTCTCTCCCTATCCTCCTCTCTCTCTCTCTCTCTGCCTTTCCCTCTTTCTCTCCCTCTTCCCCTCCCTCTCTCTCCTTCTCCTTCTCTTCCTCCCTCCATCTCATTCTCCCTCTCTCTTTCTTCCTCTCCCTCTCTCTCGTTTTGAGTCGTTAAAACAGACCCACAAGTGACAGACGTAGGTTATGGCTGGTGTTGAGGATAGCCTTAATGTGTGTGTGTGTGTGTGTGTGTGTGTGTGTGTGTGTGCACGTGTGTGTGTGTGTGAGAGAGTGTAAAGTAAGAAAGAGAGAGAGAGAGAGAGAGAGAGAGAGAGAGAGAGAGAGATGTCAGTAACTGATCTCACCATGGGAACAGTGCAAGAGGTAACATCAGATCTCTGCTGGATTCAATGACCTACAACCCCCCCCCCCCACCACCACCACCACACACACACACACACACACACACACAGACTCTCATAGCTACTCAGGCATTCCATTCCATTCTATCTTTCTCTCCATTCTCTCTCTCTCTCTCTCTCTCTCTCTCTCTCTCTCTCTCTCTCTCTCGTTGTAGTCCTTTCTTCTCTCTCTCTCTCTCTCTCTCTCTTGTTTCTTTCCAGGGAGCATTGGCATTTTAAACTTCTCATGGAATCACTTGACCCTTTAGATTTGACTCCCTCGCCTCTCTGACCTCTGACACAATTAAAACACAGCCGTACGGACGCACACACACACACACACACACACTCTCTCTCTCTCTCTCTCTCTCTCTCTCTCTCTTACACACACACCCACACACACACACACACTCATACAGAAACACAGATCCAGAATAAGGGATACTTTCCCGGATTTCACTATCCTATACAACACATTAGATTCCCATAACCACTCAGTGCTTTTGGTAAACAGTCTTCTCTGAGGCAGTGGAACACTGCTGGCGTAATGCTATCACACTGGGGTCAGAGCTCTGATACACACACCCTTAGCGACAAACATTGGATGTTTAGACAGCTTTTTCCATTGGCCATCCACTCTATCCAGGCCATTGCTCATTGGCCCACATCCTGTTCTACCCACTTCCTGTCACATGCCGCGTCATAGCCTCGCCCTCTCCGGCCCATCACCAGCAGCGTCACGGAGAATGACACAGCGACTGTTGTTTGTTTCTCGGCCCGAATGCCAGTGTTGCTTTTCACCGGGCGACATGTTTTGGACTGTTGAGTTTAGCCGGACCTCTGACGCGGACGGGACCACGAGTTCTTCTGGATTCTTTGGAGATGCACTCGACGTCGTCCCAGCCGCGTACGTTTGGGTTAGGAAAGTGTCTGAAGGCACACGCTATGAGACCTCTGTCTGGGATGCCAAACCCCAGCTGTTTACACTAGGTAAGGGATCGACCACACACAGGAAGGGAGTCACTTTCAGGATTGGGACTCAGCCGTAGATGTTACCCATTTAATATTGCCCAAATTCAGGATAAGAGGAGGACATGTTGATATTTTCTTATTACATTTTCTATTTTTTTTTAAAGGAACTCGTGTCAGGGCCTGGTCGCCGAGGGCGACGGTTATGGGCTGGCTGGGGTTGAGATAAGGAGCTGAGGCGGTATGCAGGGATATCCTGCTCTTAATACTGAGAGGCTAACCCTCCTCCCAGGGGGATGGAGAGAGAGAGGGAGAGAGAGAGGGGGGGAGGGAGAGGGAGAGAGAGGGAGGGAGAGGGACGGAGAGAGAGAGAGAGAGGGAG
>CM030179.1:3481646-3499146 GCA_017639675.1 Aplochiton taeniatus | reverse complement strand
GACATAGTTCTGATGCCATCCAACCAGACGAGCTTGGTGTGACATAGTTCTGATGCCATCCAATCAGCTGACTTCAAACAGGGTTGTGGAAGGATGCTACCGAGGAGTTTTGAAGTATTTACAATATCACCTTCCAACGATTCGCGCTATATACATTATTACCATATCACCCTCCAGCTATTCAATCTATTAACATATTATAGTAGTGTTGACAAAATCACCCTGGCACAAACCTTAGCTAAATCTATTCCCATTCTGATAGTGACAAAGTTCAACCATGTAAACAACAAGGAAGCTATTTCTCTGGTCTCCATGACAACCTGGCGGCCATTTTGTTGCCCTTTGCCGAGCCGTGTCTGGGCCTGCGAGCGGCTGTCGGTTGGGTGGCTTGTCTTGTCGGCCCGCCAGCGTCCCTGCCTTTGACAGAGCCGTGTGTTTTCTCACCCTCCCGTCACCTTGGAGGGCCGTCCAGTCGGCCAAGGCCGCGGGCGCCAGCGTGTTGTTCAACACCAAATAAGGGCGGGAGAGGGCCGCTGGTGATAGGTGATCTAATCAAAGAAAGCAACGCAGAACACCACAAGGCTGTCTCTTTCTTTGGTTTGTTAGGTCACCGCTGAGATGTGGGGACAGGGGGAAAAAACAACACACCGTTTTGGATGAGGTCCAAGATGGCCCACGTAGGAATAATGAAAACTGGAAACACCGAACCGTCTGGACCGACTGGCGCGCTGTGGGGTCCGTAAGGGCCAAGGGCCCCGCAGTGGCTCCCACATCACCGGGAAAAGAGAGGCTTTGGGTTGATACCGTGCGTTTTATTATGTGGCACTCCAGCGTGTTTTCTACGGCATAATATCTCACCCGCTTGTTTAGAATGTCATTGGGGATATTTGCTGGGTTGCTAAGGCGATGAAAACAACTGGTTCTGGAACGAATAACGGTAGTAGGCTGGCGTGTGTGTGTGTGTGTGTGTGTGTGCGTGTGTGTGTGCGTGTGTGTGTGTGCGTGTGTGTGTGTGCGTGTGTGTGTTTGCGTGTGTGTGTTTGCGTGTGTGTGCGGTGGTGTGCGTGTGTGTGTGCGTGTGGTGTGTGTGGCGTGTGTGTGCGTGTGTGTGTGTGTGTGTGTGTGTGTTGCGTGTTGTGTGTGTTTGCGTGTGTGTGGTTTGCGCGTGTGTGTGTGTGGCGTGTGCGTGTGTGCGTGTGTGTGTGTGGCGTGTGTGTGTTTGCGTGTGTGTGTTTGCGTGTGTGTGCGTGTGTGCGTGTGTGTGTGCGTGTGTGTGTGTGCGTGTGTGCGTGTGTGTGTATGCGTGTGTGTGTTTGCGTGTGTGTGTTTGCGTGTGTGTGTGTGCGTGTGTGTGTGTGTGCGTGTGTGTGTGTGCGTGTGTGTGTTTGCGTGTGTGTGTTTGCGTGTGTGTGTGTGCGTGTGTGTGTTTGCGTGTGTGTGTTTGCGTGTGTGTGTTTGCGTGTGTGTGTTTGCGTGTGTGTGTGTGCGTGTGTGTGTTTGCGTGTGTGTGTTTGCGTGTGTATGTTTGCGTGTGTGTGTTTGCGTGTGTGTGTGTGCGTGTGTGTTTGAGCGTGTGTGTGTTTGCGTGTGTGTGTTTGCGTGTGTGTGTTTGCGTGTGTGTTTGCGTGTGTGTGTTTGCGTGTGTGTGTTTGCGTGTGTTTGCGTGTGTGTGTTTGCGCGTGTGTGTTTGCGTGTGTGTGTTTGCGTGTGTGTGTTTGCGTGTGTGTGTTTGCGTGTGTGTGTTTGGGTGTGTGTGTTTGGGTGTGTGTGTTTGCGTGTGTGTTTGCGTGTGTGTGTTTGCGTGTGTGTGTTTGCGTGTGTTGTGTGTTTTACGCTCTTTTGAGTTGTTGTGTTGGATATGTAAAAAACGTAGGAAACACACACACACACGCATGCACACACAATTTCTCAAAAAAGTCCCAAAATTGCCAACATAAACCAGTGGAAATTGAATTAGGGTTGTCTGCTGACAGAGAACACCACACCACCCTCTGACTGACTGGCTCTAGATTACATGACACACACAATGGGAGGACTGAGTAATTACTCACCCACCCGTCCACAGACACAGACACACACACACACACACACACACACACACACACACACACACCAGTTGTATACACAGTGTTTACCTCTGTTGGTTTTTCGTGCGTTCATCTGTAAGGCGATCCCAGCCGGAGATGGGTGCCCTCCCTTGTTGGTTTTGGACTGGAGGCAACATGCAAGCCGAAGGGTTTCGCTCCTCCATCCAGGAAATCACATTTGCATTACTAAGAAATTGGGATCTGTCCTGCGAAAGTCAAGCCACGAACTGGGCAGGAGAAACGTGAAAAGGGCAGCCTCTCCATTAGTCAGCTTGATGAGAAGCTTCGTAATCGGAGACAGTGAAGACACTCTTAATTCATAATGATTAGTTTAATTAGTAAACAGATTATCTTTTAGTTTAAGGGTGGATATTTAGGATGTGTTGAAGTCTCTCCATTGCCGTTCTATGGCCTATTTTACCTTTGAATTATGAAGTTGATAGGTAGCTTAGTACTCTGAGAGAGTAGAAAAACCATTAATTCATCATTATTACTTTCATTAGTAATCAGATTAATTAATAGTTTGTTTTTAGTTTAAGGGGGGATATTTAGGATGTGTTGAATTCACTACATTGTCAGTCTATGGCTTTTATTAACTTTGAATTGTGAATTTTTTTTTCTTCTACGTCTTCATCATTTTCGTCTTCTTCATCATATGATCAGTGCAATGACTAGGGCAAGAAAATGCTTGATGGGAATGCATTCTTTTCTACAAAAGAATAGAATACGTTTGAATAGAATGTTAAAAATCAAATAGAAATGATGTTCTATAATTAGACTGAACCAACAACCGTAATCAAACATCAAAACATAACAAGGAATACTTTCTTATTTATTTATTTTTATTTATTTATTAAAAATTTATTCTTTTTTTAAATTGTATTCATTAGATTCACATTTATGAGCCATAAAAATGTAGACAACCAAGTCATTACACATAAGCATCCATCACCACCATGTTTGTTTTGGTTCCAAATTTGATATTCACATTCAATAAACTTCACAGTTATCTCCAACCCACAATAAGATAAGGTTTTCAAATGTGATTTATGAGAGGAAGTTCCAATATGTTTACCAATGATGTCACTCTACTTTGGGATGGGTAACGGGCTATCACTGTGACTTAAGAGATATTTCTGGTAATGACGAAGGAAGACAATGTGTGTTTGTGTGTTTATGTGTGTGTGAGAGAGAGAGAGAGTGAAGCAGAGAGAGCGAGACAAAAAGAGAGAGTGAGTGTGTACCTGTCTATGTGCGAGAGAGAGTGAGTGTGTGTGTGTGTGTTTGTGTCAGTGTAAGACAGAGAGGCAAAGCGAGAGTGAGTGTGTGTTTATGTGTGAGAGAGAGTGAGTGTGTGTTTATGTGTGAGCGAGAGTGAGTGTGTGTTTATGTGTGAGAGAGAGTGAGTGTGTGTTTATGTGCGAGAGAGAGTGAGTGTGTGTCTATGTGCGAGAGAGAGCGAGTGTGTGTGTGTTTGTGTCAGTGTAAGACAGAGAGGCAAAGCGAGAGTGAGTGTGTGTTTATGTGTGAGAGAGAGTGAGTGTGTGTTTATGTGTGAGAGAGAGTGAGTGTGTGTTTAAGTGAGAGAGAGTGAGTGCGTGTTTATGTGTGAGAGAGAGTGAGTGTGTGTCTATGTGCGAGAGAGAGCGAGTGTGTGTGTGTTTGTGTCAGTGTAAGACAGAGAGGCAAAGCAAGAGTGAGTGTGTGTTTATGTGTGAGAGAGAGTGAGTGTATGTTTAAGTGTGAGAGAGAGTGAGACAGAGAGAGAACAAGTGTGTACATATGTTTATGTGTGAGAGTCTGTGTGTGATTATGTGAGATATAGTGAGTTAGTCAGTGTTAGGGTTAGAGTTAGGGTTAGGGTTAGGGTTAGAGTTAGGGGTAGGGTTAAGGTTAGAGTTAGGGTTAGTTAGGTAGGGTTAGTTAGGGTTAATTAGGTGGGGTTAGTTAGGGTTAGTTGGGTTAGTTAGGTAGGGTTAGTTAGGGTTAGGGTTAGTTAGGGGTAGGGTTATTTAGGGTTAGTTAGGGTAGGTTAGGTAGGGTTAGGGTTAGTTAGGTTACAGTTAGGGTTAGGTAGGGTTAGTTTGGGGTAGGGTTAGTTAGGGTTGGTTAGGTAGGGTTAGTTAGGTTAGAGTTAGGGTTAGTTAGGGTTAGGGTTAGTTATGGTCAGTTAGGGTCAGGGTTAATTATGGTTAGTTAGGGTTAGGGTTAGTTAGGGGTATGGTTAGGGGTTGGGGTTAGTTAAGGTTAGGGTTAGTTAGGGCTAGGGTTAGTTAGGGGTAGGGGTAGGGGTTGGGGTTAAGGTTAGTTAGCTAGGGTTAGGGTCAGTTAGGTAGGGTTAGTTAGGGTTAGGGTTAGTTAGGTAGGGGTAGTTAGGGTTAGGGTTAGATATAAATAATCAGACCATTAAAAGATATCATGATAATAGTGTTAGTTAGGGTTAGATATAAATAATCAGACCATTAAGATGTAATAATAATAGTGTTAGTTAGGGTTAGATATAAATAATCAGACCATTAAAAGATATCATGATAATAGTGTTAGTTAGGGTTAGATATAAATAATCTGACCATTAAAAGATATCATGATAATAGTGTTAGTTAGGGTTAGATATAAATAATCTGACCATTAAAAGATATCATGATAATAGTGTTAGTTAGGGTTAGATATAAATAATCAGACCATTAAGATATAATAATAATAGGGTTAGTTAGGGTTAGATATAAATAATCTGACCATTAAAAGAAATGGGATCCTGGCAGACGTTGTTCTTATTCATTCTCTTACCACGGAGGGCCCAGACTTTATGAGAACACAGTGGAGCGGGGAAACGCACAGAGGCTGTGTATTTTAAAACACTAAATTGGGTATAAAGAACAGTTTTACTGCACATCTAACAATGCTATTTTCAAGCTGTTACAGGGCACAGCCAGAGCATGCACGTGGAGACTTTTAGTGCTTGTGTGTGTTTGAGAGAGAACGAGATAGAGAGAGAGAGGGAGAGAGAGAGAGAGAGAGAGAGAACTACTTGCTGTGTGTTTGAGAGAGAACGAGATAGAGGGAGAGAGGGAGAGAGAGAGAGAGAGAGAGAGAACTACTTGCTGTGTGTGTTTGAGAGAAAGATATTGTGTGTGTGTGTGTGTGTGTGTTAGAGCGAGACTGTGTGTGTGTGTGTGTGTGTGTGTGTGTGTGTGTGTGTGTGTGTGTGTGTGTGTTTATTTGAGCGAGAGAGCTAGACTGTTTCTGTATGTGTGTGTGTGTGTGTGTGTGTTTGAGACAGCGAGAGAGCAAGACTGTGTGTGTGTGTGTGTGTGTGTTGAAGGAAGTCAGAATGTGAAAAAGAAGTGATGGAGAGTGTGAGTCTGACAACGTGTGTTTGTTTGCCTGCGTGTGTGTGTGTGTGTGTGTGTGAGGAGGTTGAAAAGGCAGGAACGAGGAGGGGGATACTGCTGTTTTCAATTAGTATACCAGTTAGAATGGTATGTTAGGGCAGACATAGCACCTTTACAAGCTGCCCCACTACTCTGCTGCTGAAGGGGCTACACACACACACACACACACACAGTTACACACAACTACACGCTGACACACACAGTTAAACACAACTACACACAGACACACACAGCTACACACAGACACACACACACACACACACACACACACACACAGTTACACACAGCTACACACAGACACACACAGCTACACACAGCTACACCAGTTACACACAGCTATACACAACTACACACAGACACACACAGCTACACACAACTACACACAGACACACACAGCTACACACAGACACACACAGCTACACACAGCTACACACAGACACACACCGCTACACACATCTACACACAGTTACACACAGCTACACACAGTTACACACAGCTACACACAGTTACACACAGCTAGTTCTCGTTTGAATATTTGCTACTACCACTACCAGGGCCCCAAAGCTACATGGCACTACTCAGCTACACAGCGCTGCACAGCTACATGGCGCTACTCAGCTACACAGCGCTGCACAGCTACATGGCGCTACTCAGCTACACAGCGCTGCACAGCTACATGGCACCTCACAGGGATTATGAACTGCAAGGAGTCAGACAGACTTCTTCCTCTGATACTAAAATAAATCAAGATATAATCCAGAAACAAGCCCTCCCTGAGGATCAAATCTATGTCTCATTGTTGTCTCAGGAGAAATAAACGAGTTCATCTTGTCTTCATCGTTTGTTTCTGCCTTTTAGGAGCAAAAGAAGGGAAGTGAAAGAGAACTTGATCTTGAGACGTGGATGAGCTTTGATTGAGATAAAACTTTGAGAACAATACCTGTCATACACACTTGGAGATGCCAACGAGACCCACTAACAACCATTCTGAGATCTCCTATACTGCTGAGTTGAAGACAAACGTGAGGTTATATGTCCCTATTTCTCCTCAGGGCATTTTGAGAAGTAAGAGAGTAAGTAACATACTTGTCTTATTTGTGTCTAGGAGGTAAAAATGAGATACTAATGAGATCTCATTTGGGGATTTTGCTTTCCTATGGGCTCTTCATCAGGGCAGGGAGTAGCTACTCAGTGAGACTTGTCTTGCGATAATATGAAGAAGAAAAACAAGAGCTAAACCAAATATAAACCAAAAGATATGAGGAAAAAAATTTGTGAGAAGGAAAAACCATGCAGAGGGATAGAGACAGAGACTAGACAAATAGAGACAGACAGAGAGAGAAAAACAGAGAGAGAGAGAGACAGAGAAAGGGAGAGAGACAGAGAGAGACAGACAGAGCGAGAGAGAGAGAGAGAGAGAGAGACAAATATACAGGCTAGAGGTTTGGGACTGGGCCATGGTGCCCTTGTTGAACTCCGGTGAGGTTAAGCTGTGTGTAAGTGCATCAGCTTCTTGAGGATGTGTGTGCGTACGTTACAGAGAGAGAGAGTGAGAGTTAGAGATCGGTTCCCCAATGTTTGACAAATTAAAATAACTCTTCAACTTCAAATTTGAAAACCTAGAAGAAAAAAGAAAAGTGCAAAATTAGAATGAACAGAGCTTACAGCTAGATATGCATTAAGACACCATCTCTGCTTATTATCTGCTTATTAGAATTGTAATTTATTTATTTATTTGTATATATTTTATATCATTCATGATTGTTTAGTTGTTTAAATTTATTTTTCTGCCTTTAACAGGGTACTTCTGGAAAAGAGACCTAGTCTCAGTCAGTCACCCTGTATAAATTAATGATAATAAATAGATTCAGTCAGTCACCCTGTATACATTAATGATAATAAATAGATTCTTCACGCAGAGGCCGGGGTCGGCCAATCAGCATGCACTACAGGAACCTGCATAGTCGGTGAGGGGCTCTCAAAGAGGTCACCATCGTGCTGCCTTAGCTTCAGATATCTGTGAGGCCTTTTCTCAGAGTGTGTGTATTAGCTTCAGATATCTGTGAGGCCTTTTCTCAGAGTGTGTGCATTAGCTTCAGATAGCTATGAGGGCTTTTCTCAGAGTGTGTGTATTAGCTTCAGATAGCTGTGAGGCCTTTTCTCAGAGTGTGTGTATTAGCTTCAGGTAGCTGTGAGGCCTTTTCTCAGGGTGTGTGTATTAGCTTCAGATAGCTGTGAGGCCTTTTCTCAGAGTGTGTGTATTAGCTTCAGATAGCTGTGAGGCCTTTTCTCAGAGTGTGTGCATTAGCTTCAGATAGCTATGAGGGCTTTTCTCAGAGTGTGTGTATTAGCTTCAGATAGCTGTGAGGCCTTTTCTCAGAGTGTGTGTATTAGCTTCAGGTAGCTGTGAGGCCTTTTCTCAGGGTGTGTGTATTAGCTTCAGATAGCTGTGAGGCCTTTTCTCAGGGTGTGTGTATTAGCTTCAGATAGCTGTGAGGCCTTTTCTCAGAGGGAGGGTGTGAATTAGCGTCAGATAGCTGTGAGGTCTTTTCTCAGAGTGTGTGTATTAGCTTCAGAAAGTTAAAGGCCTTTTCTCAGAGTCTGCCTAAAAGTCTGTGTGTGTCAGTGTCCCTGTGTGTGTATTAGCCTCAGCTAGCTGCTAGCGTGATACAATCTAAAATGTAAATGTATTTGTTTCCAACATGGCTGCCTGTCTTGCTTACCGCACTGAGCCGGCCTACTACAGTACAGGAAACAGCTTGTGTTGTGTAGCCCCTGTAAATAAATACTAACCAAAGTGTGTGATCACTTCCTCCTATTCTTCCTAAAGAGCATTGAATGACTCAACCTATCATGGCAGTATATATAGATTGTAAGATACTAGTTTTACTTCTTTAATGTCTTGCCTTAGACGTTTGCATCATACCTTGTAGCCAAACCACAATACATTTCATATGATCTAGGTTGTGTATGTGTGTGTGTGGGGGGGCTCTGTATGTGTGTGTGTGTGTGTGTGTGTGTGTGTGTGTGTGTGGGGGGGGGGGGCTCTGTATGTGTGTGTGTGTGTGTGTGTGTGTGTAACTTTGAGACCTTAGAGCACTCGTCCGTAAGCTCCTTCAGCCTTCAAAATAATAATAATAATAATAATAATAATAATAATAATAGCATTACAACCCTAAGCCAAATTGGTCCCGGACGGACTTTGGAGAGTGTACCCTCTCCATAAAGTAAAATACAACAGTGCTTTGTGTGTGTGTGTGTGTGTGTAGGTGTGTGTATGCGTGTGTGTGTGTGTGTGTGTGTGTGTGTGTGTGTGTGTGTGTGTGAGAGAGTGCGTGGGGAGAGAGCTTTAGACAGAGTTCTGGGTAGTTTTGAAGCAGTCTGAACCCTCACACCCTTCCCTTGTCTGTGCCATTGGAAAAGACCAGAAAGGAGCTCTTTAGTTCGTTTCTGGCACCAAAACGTCGGCCCGTGGCTGAAAAGAAGGCCATCGTGGAGGTCCATGGTTCCTTTCTGTCGTCTCCACTCTTTCCCAGACCGAGGTGGGGGGGGGGGGGGTGCGAGGTGGGGGGGGTGCGAGGGTCGAGTCCCCATGGTGCTTTTGTTCGGTGGGGCTGCACCACTTAAGCTCGTCTTTGGGTTGGAAGCAGTAAGGACAGATAAGGAGGTGTGTTAACTCATGGTTGTCTTTTGGTGAGAGGTCTACTGGGAAGAATGGACCTCCTTGGGGGGGGGGGGGGGGTTGCACCCTGTTTCCACTTGTCCTTGAGACCGGCTTGCGATTATGTTCAGTTCAACGTGGCGATGCTGTCTAGACATGTCCTCCACTTTGTTCAGGTAGTCCTGGTAACAAAACAAAACGCTCTGTTCCTGTGACTAGCAACACAACACTATTACATAGAAAAGAATAAAATTACATATCAAAACCAAAAATGGAAATGGTCATATTGTCTGTAAAGCTTGTTCGATTTCTCTAACAGGGTCCCCTTCCATGGGTGGTGTTGGGTCTACTGGCGGCCTTCCGAATGGGAGTCCCTTACCATCAAAGAAGAAAGATGGACCTTGGCGATAACTTCAAAGGCGGCTACTTTAGATTTGATCAGGTATGTGAGAGTTACACTGCCAGTATATCAACATGCTCACTGACAGAGAAAGACCTAAGCCTATCTCAGTAGCCAGCTATCCAAAAAGCCATTATCAATGCATTTGTCTTTTAAATCAGAGGGCAATTTTGGTCTCCAGGTATTGAGGGAAATGAGAAGAGAGATTGTAGGGTTCGTCTCTTTGGTCCGACGTTTAGCCCCATAGTTTCTGTGGCTCCATGTGATTGTCATCATCGTCTTTATCAGAGATTATCAAGTCCTTCATCTCGTCCTTTGAAGCTCCTGGACATGGTCGTTCATCTCCGCCTCCGGTCCTACAAAACGTTGCTACAACAGAAAACAAGCAAGACAACAAAGCATGGGATGAGAGAGAGAAAGAGAGAGAGAGAGAGAGAGAGAGAGAGAGAGAGATGGAGAGAGAAAGAGAGAGGGAGAGAGATAGAGAGGGAGAGAGAGAGATCGAGATGGAGAGAGAGAAAGAGAGAGAGAGAGAGGGAGAGAGATAGAGCGATGGAAAGAGAGAGATGGAGAGAGAGAAAAAAAGAAAGAGAAAGAAAGAAGAGATAGAGAGGGAGAGAGAGAGAGAAAGAAAGAGAGAGAGGGAAAAAGAGAGAGAGAGAGAAAGAGAGAGAGAGAGAGAGATGGGCCCATGTGCTTCCCTGTCATGAGATTTGAGGACAGGTTTGATATCATGCCGAAACTCAAAGGCTTAAACCTGTTACATTCAGGCCCTGAAAGGTTGTTGGTTCTATTCCAGTTCTGACTATCATCCAGCACAGATGTGCTCTGGAGCCAGGCACTAAAACCCTGCAATGCTTAACCTGCTACGCTTTGTTTGATATCTTTTGTTTACTACATAACACGTGCCTCACTACCACAGATTGTGCTTAAAAGCCTAGCGGTTTACGACAATTGACAAGTATTGGAATTTGCCGACTTAATATAGCCGATACCAATATTTGGTACCGATACTTGGTATCGAAAAGTTGATTTTGTGTCACAACTTTTATTATGGAATGCAGATTATTATTCTTGGTTATGATGAAAGTAAGTAAGTAGTAAGCATGTGTTTTCACATTGTTTTCAAAAAACGAATTGAAATTGAAGAAACTAACATTTGGCCTTTGAAAAAGGTCAACAAAATTACGACATAGAGTGTTTTGAAAGTGTAGTGTGGCTTAGCGTTTTTTGATAGGTTCCACGTCATGTTTTTTCTATTTGGTTATCAAGGTTACAAACACCAGCACTGATACAGTATCAGCATCCGTTCCAACATCTACACAACCATAATTCATTTATTAATCATTGTTATCAGCACCAACATCAACGCCAGTTCCAGCACCAATACCAATCAATCATCATTGATTTACCACCTACATCGTCAGCCAAAATACCAACACCCATTCAAAACACCATCATCAGTTTAATCACCAACACCCATTCAAACACCATCATCAGTTTAAACACCAACACCCATTCAAAACACCATCATCAGTTTAAACACCAACACCCATTCAAACACCATCATCAGTTTAAACACCAACACCCATTCAAAACACCATCATCAGTTTAATCACCAACACCCATTCAAACACCATCATCAGTTTAAACACCAACACCCATTCAAACACCATCATCAGTTTAAACACCAACACCCATTCAAAACACCATCATCAGTTTAATCACCAACACCCATTCAAAACACCATCATCAGTTTAATCACCAACACCCATTCAAACACCATCATCAGTTTAAACACCAACACCCATTCAAACACCATCATCAGTTTAATCACCAACACCCATTCAAACACCATCATCAGTTTAATCACCAACACCCATTCAAACACCATCATCAGTTTAAACACCAACACCCATTCAAAACACCATCATCAGTTTTAAACACCAACACCCATTCAAACACCATCATCAGTTTAAACACCAACACCCATTCAAACACCATCATCAGTTTAAACACCAACACCCATTCAACACCATCATCAGTTTAAACACCAACACCCATTCAAACACCATCATCAGTTTAAACACCAACACCCATTCAAAACACCATCATCAGTTTAAACACCAACACCCATTCAAAACACCATCATCAGTTTATTCACCAACAACCATTCAAAACACCATCATCAGTTTAAACACCAACACCCATTCAAACACCATCATCAGTTTAAACACCAACACCCATTCAAAACACCATCATCAGTTTAAACACCAACACCCATTCAAACACCATCATCAGTTTAAACACCAACACCCATTCAAACACCATCATCAGTTTAAACACCAACACCCATTCAAACACCATCATCAGTTTAAACACCAACACCCATTCAAACACCATCATCAGTTTAAACACCAACACCCATTCAAAACACCATCATCAGTTTAAACACCAACACCCATTCAAACACCATCATCAGTTTAAACACCAACACCCATTCAAACACCATCATCAGTTTAAACACCAACACCCATTCAAACACCATCATCAGTTTAAACACCAACACCCATTCAAACACCATCATCAGTTTAATCACCAACACCCATTCAAACACCATCATCAGTTTAAACACCAACACCCATTCAAAACACCATCATCAGTTTAAACACCAACACCCATTCAAACACCATCATCAGTTTAAACACCAACACCCATTCAAAACACCATCATCAGTTTAATCACCAACACCCATTCAAAACACCATCATCAGTTTAAACACCAACACCCATTCAAACACCATCATCAGTTTAAACACCAACACCCATTCAAACACCATCATCAGTTTAAACACCAACACCCATTCAAACACCATCATCAGTTTAAACACCAACACCCATTCAAACACCATCATCAGTTTAAACACCAACACCCATTCAAAACACCATCATCAGTTTAAACACCAACACCCATTCAAAACACCATCATCAGTTTATTCACCAACAACCATTCAAAACACCATCATCAGTTTAAACACCAACACCCATTCAAACACCATCATCAGTTTAAACACCAACACCTATTCAAACACCATCACCGGTTCAATTGATTTATAGTGACTTATCATGTTTCGATCGTCATTATTTGAAGTAGCTGCTTATGTTTTGATGTTGTTTTGAACTTGTTTGGAACAATATATTTTCTTTCCAAACTGATACTTGAAAGCTGTCCTGCGGCTGGTGTGGTCTCTATGGAAACGGTCAACGTTCCATCCGTGTTCATTTCACCTCAGCCCGCCGCTATGTCCTCTTTTGAACACTGTCATCAACTCTCACCATGGTGGCAACTCTCTCTCTCCCTCCCTCTCTCTCTCTCTCTCTCTCTCTCTCTCTCTCTCTCCCTCTCTCTCCAACTCTCCACCCCTCTCTTTCTTTCTCACTCTCTTTCAATCTCTCTCTCTCTCCACCCCTCTCTCTTTCTCTCTCTGTCTTTATCTGGGTCTTTCTCTATATCTTTCATTCTCTTCCTTCCCTTTCTTTTTTGCTCCACCTCTCCACCCTCTGTCTCTGTATCCACCCTCTTTCTCTCTCCCTCTCTCTCTCCCTTTCACCCTCCTCTCTCTCTCTCTCTCTCTCTCTCTCTGACTCACAGCTGAATGGAGCTGAGGAAGGCCAGTGTTTTTCCTTTCCCCAGACCCTGACACAAAGCAGGGTTCTGCCTCCTGAAGCCTGCTGGACAGACATGGAGAACATAGCATTTTCATCTGTCACTCACTCCTCTTATGGATGACTTAGAACACACAAGTCCCACACTGAGTTTGATGTTTTACTGCAACGTTATCTAAGGTTGTTTTTGTAAATTATTTGGGTGGATGGAGAGACAACGATATTTGACCAGGTTGCTATCGGGCAGGTAGCAGGGGCTGGCTTGAGGGGTCAAAGGTCATATAATGTATGTCAGAGATACTTCTCAGTCTTTTAAGCTTTGTTAAATGATGTATGCACTTTTAAAAAATTCTAGCAATTCAATTTGGAGTGAATTCAATCTGATTTTGACAAGTAATGACATCAATTTAAAACAGGTTATAGCTTCTCTCTAGGGGTGATGGTTGGCAACCCATGACTTTACTTGAAACGTTTACAAACCGCTTCCTATGCTTTCTGTAGTTAATCCAATCTGTGTTTTATCTAGTTACTCCATGATGACAGTCCAGTTACTTAGTTACTCCATGGTGATAGTCAAGTTACCTAGTTACTCCATGGTGATAGTCCAGTTACCTAGTTACTCCATGGTGATAGTCCAGTTACCTAGGTTTCTAATTTGAGGTATGCATTTTGATAGTCTCACGTTTTTTTTTTATGAGGCAAAGTTTGCCAACCTCTGATTTTGTTGAGAGTGTTCCACTAACACAGTGGGGTTTTCAGTCATTGTTAAACTGAGCGATTCTGTCATTTGGAACAATAAAACTGCACTGAAACTCAGCAACTCACTGCCAGTAAGAAAATAAATGGCAATGAGATTGAAGAAAGAATGAAAAATAAATGGGAAGGATCTCAACAACTGTGCTTTTTCAACTCCCTGAATGGTATTATAATCCAAAAACTATAATAATTTATAAAAATACAAATTCTTGACCACTGCCCTCTCTTAAACCTCTGTTATTTTCAGAGTAGCTGGAGACTTTTATTTTTGTTAGTTGCAGTATGAACAGTTGTGTAATGTGTAATATTTGGCATAACAAAGAACCTGAGGTGAAAAGAGAAGTTTGGGGAAATGCTATATTATATCTAAAGAAGCTATATTTTGTTTCATGACCTACTAAATAAATCCATATTTTTTTGGTGCAGCAACAGGGTTTTTAAAACTACGGTATAAGTGCTTGTATGCAGTCCAGGGCTTATATAGAGTCTCTCCACTGGTATGTGCAGGCCTTTGCATTTAGGTGAGTATTTTAAGAGGTTCTGACAGTGTTACTGCTCTCTGGGCGCTTTACGATGACGCAGGACCCGACGCTAAAACCAGTGACTTCTCACTTACCCCCGTCCCCTTTCAGTGTGGCTTAAGTACTTGAAGCTACGCCAAGTCTATCACGACAGCTGACGATTTAAGAAGAAGGGGAAAAAAAGATGTAGAAACCGTTGATTTATATAACATAGAAAAAGGGAAGTCACCCCCGCACGTAATGTAAAACGCCTGCTCCCACACTGAACTCTGTGGAACGTGTGGCCAACGAGTAACAGTGTGTCTAAAAACACCCGAGCCCTTTGGAAACGGACGCCATGTAACAAAACGATCAATAACACATTTTCTTTGCGCGTACCTGGCCGATTTCAGGTCCTCGTTCAACCCCAGGGCCCTCTAGAACCCCCTTTTACCCCCCGATTACCAAGCCCCTGTCGTTGATGAGTTTCCTGCTTAGCCAAGGGAGCGAGAGTGATCTAGTGAGATAGACAGTGCTGTCCATGGTGAAGGAGCGGTGAGTGAATTTACTCTCGTCTGCATTTCACAACTTCTGGGATTCCAAGGCTCTTTCTGCAACCGACATCAAATAACAGGCTTTGCAATGAAGGCACAGTGAACGTAATGGGTAAGGGAATGTTTTAGACATTAAGCGTGCGCACACGCACGCACACACACACACACACACACACACACACACACGGCCAGAGTTGCCATGTAGGTTTGTAGACGTTTTTTTAAAGCTCTAAGGTGTGATGCTGGAGAGACTTTCGGTCTGAGGCAATGGGAGCTAATTATACAGAAATATCTCTCATTAAAACTCAGTCTGCCTCTACACAAACTTCGTGTTCCCTACATCTGGACACCTTTTCCTTGCTCCGCGTTTTACAGCACAAATGTTTGGCTCTTTTTACGGTGCACTTTTTTTTCTACTTAATAGTCTCCATCACAAATCCATCTGGCAATTACTTCAAACATACATTAAAATAGGCCTGTGGAATTTACAGCTTCGACCCTGAGACATGCTGTACATACACAGTAGTTCATAAAAAAGAATGCAGCACTCTGGGTTTTCGTCCTCTCGTTAATAGTGTTCAGTTAGCGTTATTATCGACAGATTTTTGCCTCTGTTAAATCTCCTCTCATAGTTGGTGGGGATGAAGCAGTGGGATAGCGCATAGCTTAAAAAACAACAAACAAACAAACAAGTTAGTAATGCTATGTTTGAAACACATTCTAGAAATCTTACAACTACTGTGTAAAACAGTGTGTTTTGTGCTGCGATTGGAGAGGGTTGGATCACCTGGACGTGAGTTTAGTGTTAGTGTCCCTCCACGTTCTCTGGATCAGAGAGAGACTAGCTCACCGTTTGCTCTGCACCCCCCAGCTCACCGTGAGAAACCTCCACTAACAGCCTCCCCGCTAAGAATTGAAGTGTTCCTCGCGTTACTGGAATTCATGGTGCATTTTATAGGTTGTCGCGTGCACCTCTTGATTGGTTTTAATTGGGCTTTGAGTCTGGAAAAGAAACAACTGGGCAAAAGTAATATCATGAAGTCCAACCAAAACACTCACATCCAAATAGAAAATTCAATGCAAAGGACCCCCCAACTAATATCGCTTTAACAGCTTTATAGGCCTCTGGATAGCAAGAAAACCCAAAATACTCTGAAACATTACATTTTAAATTGTTTTGTTCTATTATGAAAGTTGGGCCACAGGACAGATGCTATGTAAGCAGTATATGATCAATTATTATTTATATATTATATATAGACATCTTTCCGAGACAGAAGATAGGGATTAGATGGTGTGTGTGTGTGTGTGTGTGTGTGTGTGGGGGGGGGGAGTGGGGATGAATAATGAACTGTGGCTCTCTCCGTGCGGGGGGTCTCCAGTAGGTGGCGTCCTCCTGGCTTGGCGTCTTGTTCCTGGGCCATCAGCAGTTCCTCCTCGCTAGCAGAGAATTCCCCAAGGGAAAGCAGGACAATTAGCTCCAGGTCGGTTGGTACTGTCTCTCCTTCAATTAGCTTTAGCAGACTTTGTTTTTTTTACCACAAGGAACGAAACTCTTTATCTGTAAGGGCTGGTCCTGACTCTTCTCCTGTTGCAGCTAAAAGACTACAAACCTTTAGAAATAAGGAAGTGATAGATCACCAGCGTAGCCCTGGAGCTAAAAGACTACAACCATTTACAAATAAGGAAGTGATAGATCACCAGCTTAGCCCTACATCTTGGGGTTCTCTTCGGTCCTGTCTCTCTTTACCTGAGTGGAGAGGTTAAGGGTGGGTCCTGTCTCTCTTTACCTGAGTGGAGAGGTTAAGGGTCGGTCCTGTCTCTCTTTACCTGAGTGGAGAGGTTAAGGGTCGGTCCTGTCTCTCTTTACCTGAGTGGAGAGGTTAAGGGTCGGTCCTGTCTCTCTTTACCTGAGTGGAGAGGTTAAGGGTCGGTCCTGTCTCTATTCTGTTGGTACACCTTCGGTCAGTGTCTCTCCCTTACCTCAGTGGGGAGGAGGGAGCCAGCCATTGGACACACAGACAGATAAAGACTGTTCCAGAACAGGACTGGAACGAGGTTTCATTTGTTTTTACACTTCCTTCTTTGTGAGATGTTTTCAGTGTCCCCCATCTGCTTTTTATTGAAGTTAAAACCCTCGAACTGCTAAAGTTCAAAAGCATTGTTTAGAAAACCAAACAACAACAACAGCAAAAAAACACTCCCACATCCTCACCAAAGTCAGACCCATTTCTTATGACGGAACTTGGGACCGGGGGAAGAGCATAGAAATGGTTACGTAGAAGACACACACTACTCTATCTTTGGTTCTTCCTTTGAGCTATTGATCCCTCCTCGTAGCTCTACAGCCTCACGGTTCTATCTGAATGAGGCGGCACGTCCCATTCCCACTGAGGGCGGTACGGTCCCCGTCAATCATCTGAGACGACGGGTGGATATCACATCCAAACGATTATGTAAACATATACGAAAACGGCATAAAGGA
>CM030179.1:3474632-3481446 GCA_017639675.1 Aplochiton taeniatus | reverse complement strand
CAAACATAAAGGAGTAAAGGAAATGGAGTTGTGAAACTATTCCCCCTCAATAGGATTGAGAGCGCTACATCTCGGATGTTACCAGTCCCTTTGAATGCCGGGAATGACCTGGAAGGAGGGAAGCTTTTTTAGAATGAGGGAAGACTTGGCTGTCAGCCTCAAACCTGGGTCCTTCCCTCTTTCATCCCTCTCTCTGGAAATCCCTCCCTCAGCCACTTCTTCATCCCCTCTTCTTCTTGTTCTTCTGTTTTGTCACTCTCTTCCCTTGTTCCTGGAGCTTTCTGTTGGACATCAATCGCCCGCTTGGTCACACACACACACACACACACTCACACACACACACACACACTCACACACACACACACTCACACGCACACACACTCACACACACACACGCGCACACACGCACGCACGCACACACACACACACACACACACACACACACACACACACACACACACACACACACTAATCTGTTGTTTTGGACTTTGTGTAACTTGTTCACAGGTGAGTGAGCGACCCCTGTGTAGAGATTAAGTAATTTCTTTAACAACTCGGAGGCCCCGTGTGTCAGCTTGGCTATTGTCTTTACGGGCAGACATATCCTTTACACCACAGAGGGAGAGAGAGAGGGAGAGAGAGAGGGAGAGAGGGAGGGAGAGAGAGAGAGAGAGAGGGAGGGAGGGAGAGAAAGGGAGAGAGAGAGAAACAGAAAGGAGAGAGAGAGCGAGGGATACTGAGAGGGTTAGGGAGGGAGAGAGGGAGACGGATATAGGGTGGGATAGAAAGATGGAGAGGGTGAGAGGTGAGTGTGGTGTGTGTGTGTGTGTGTGTGTGTGTGTGTGTGTGTGTTGTGTGTGTGTGTGTGTGTGTGTGTTTAGGTGGGCGTGTATCACGTGCTTGGTTGCAGAGGGCCTTGATGCTCTGCTGTCTGTTGGAGCTTAAAGGGTTACGGTGAGTGGTCAGGTGGGTGGGTTTGAGGCTGTGGTCACCGTCCCACGGCCTGTTTGATGTGCCAAGATGAGTACATGCTGTACCGAGAGGAGAGGAAGGTCGTCTGTGCAAAAGGAGGACGTTTCGTCAAGGCTTTTGACGACTCTGTTTACAGTTTGTTTAAACGTTTTGGCTCACGGGGTCAAGGGGTTTGGCAAGGGTGTCCACTGCCCCCCCCTAACACACTCACACGCATACACACCCACACAACCCTTACTCCCCCCACCCCCCACCCCCCCCCCCCATCCTCACCCCCACACTGAGACTCAGGACCTTGTGTTTGTGTACTTGGATAAACCGGGGTCACGATTAGCGCAAGGACCCAAGGCAAGAACTAGTGAACAAGTAAGCAAAAAATGTAGATTAATACGCCGATTATTGACTGAAGTAAAAATAAAATAAAAGCACTTCCGGTTGTGGAAGTTTGTAGATTTTGATTTAGATTAAAATGGCTTTTAATTAATCAAAAACCAACTATCAACATGCTTAATATGATGATGCCAAACATTTATTGATATACATTTTTGTGGAAAATCACCACGCAAGTGAAACACATAAAAAGCAAGCAATCATAAATGTGCACTGGCTTCATAACAACACAGCCACTAAGGTGTAAATTGAAGTCCAGATTTGAAAAGGCTTCGGTTGTAGAGCCACTGTGTGGCGGTTCTGTTGTACCACTGTTCAGGAGCGTGTGATGGAAGGGGCTTTTCAGCTCAGTCAGGCGGACACAGGGCGGGGGATTCGCCGCTAAGCTGGATATCAGGTGTTTCTTTCTGGCTGCGTACACCCCCAGCCAGGCTTAGCTTAAATCTCTGGAGCCCCGGGCCTCGCAACGCCGAATGTTTTCACACATCTTAGCGTTGAGGATTGGAGCTCTTTTCAACGAAACTCTGGACTCCAAAGCTGAGGGTCAATGTTCAGAAGAATTATACGGTTAGTTCCGGAGTAAACTGGCTTCCCCCGCCCATTTAGTCACAACTTGGTTTCACAAGGAAACGCTTGATTTGACTAGAAAAGTCCTGTGCCAAAAATATAATAATAATAAAGATGAAAGTAAGATGAAAGATAAAAAAGTAAGTAAGACCGCCAGCCAAATTCAGTCAATCAGACAGTGATGACAAAATAATATACTATTTTGTTAAACTATAAATACTTCATGGATTCTTTGTTAAAAGTGAAATGAAAGTTGTAGTTAGATATAAGAAGGTATTAAGGGTTTTATTACATGGGGATTCTAACCTCTTGTTAACATCATGATAGTAGAGCAGAGTGGAGTGCAGTTTTTTTTTCGTTGTTAAATAAAAATTAAACAAATTACCACGACAACACAGACAATCTGTGAGTCCAGTTTCCATGACACTCAGTTTGGCAGCCCCCCTCACACCCTAAATAATGGCCAGGCAGTGGTACGGTGAGATTAAAAACGACCCCTTTTTTCATCGGGACAAGAAATGTTCTTAATTAAAGACACGCCGAGCTCAGCGTGACTCTAATTATTCCCAACCAACTTCCTCCTCCTATGTTTACTGTGGTTCCCCTGCAGGACACAACACAAGCCTGGGACAAATTAACCCATCAAATGACATACAAATTACAGAGCCCTGAAATCAAACAAAAAAAGAAGCTGGAAGTCGCTTTGGGAGACATTCTAGAGGCCAAACATTGAGGAGAGAGAGAGAGAGAGAGAAGAGAGGAGAGAGAGAGAGAGAGAGAGAGAGAGAGACAGACAGAGAGAGAGAGGAGAGAGAGAGAGAGAGAGAGAGAGAGAGAGAGAGAGAAAGAAAGAGAGAGGGAAAGAGAGAGAGAGAGAAACTTGGAGGATAATTAATGCCAGGCCAAGTCGATCAGTGGGAATCCTGATTACAGAAACAGAATGACTACACCAGACATGTCTGCTCCGTAACTGTAGACTGACTGTCAAGATAGTGAGACGGCTGGTGAAACCTACCTTTGTATATGTGTGTCTTTGTGCTGTGCGTGTGGTTGTGTGTGTGTGCATTAATGTGTCGTTGTGCTGTGTCTGTGTTTGTGTGTGTGTGTGTGTGTGTGTGTGTGTGTGTGTGTGTGTGTGTACTGTGTGTGTGTGTGTGTGTGTACTGTGTGTGTGTGTGTGTGTGTAGCTATGCCCTGTGTCCCTGGCTGGCCTTCTCCACCCCCTCCTCTGATAGTTGTTCATTGTTTTTGATTCCACAGAGGGCAGGAATGCGGCTGTTATTCTGGCAGCGACCCCCGAGGAACGTCATCAGGACATTCCCAACAGGCTCAATCAAAACACGGCTACGGGAATCAGAAAGGTGTGAGGAGCGCTCTCACACACCACAGAGAGAGAGAGAGAGAGAGAGAGAGAGAGAGAGAGAGAGAGAGAGAGAGAGAGAGAGAGAGAGAGAGAGAGGAGAATGGAGAGAGAGTGAGAAAGCAGGCAAAGGGAGAAAGAAATTCACTGTGTGTGTGTGTGTGTGTGTGTGTGTGTGTGTAGCCTGGTCTGGTGTGAGGCAGGCCTGTGCATGTTTGTATAGTCATATCATTGTGTGTTTGTGTGTGTGTGTGTGTGTGTGGTGTGTGTGTGTGTGGGGGGGGGGGGGGGGGGGGGGGGGGGGGGGGGGGGGGGGGGGGGGGGGGGGGGGGGGGGGGGGGGGGGGGGGGGGGGGGGGGGATGGGTTGTTGCCTGGTCAGGTGTGAACAATGCTGGTGTGTCTGTGTGTATGTGCGTGCTGACTATGTGTTTAGTGTGTGTGTATGTGTGTGCTGACTATGTGTTTAGTGTGTGTGTGTGTGTGTGTGCGTGCGTTCGTTGACTATGTGTTTAGTGTGTGTGTGTGTGTGTGTGTGTGTGTGTGTGTGTGTGCGTTGACTATGTGTTTAGTGTGTGTGTGTGTGTGTGTGTGTGTGTGCCGCCTGGTGAGGAGTGAACCTAACAGCTAGGCCTCATTACCAGGCGGTTAACCAGGACAAGAGTTCATGGAGCACACACTCCTGTACTCTGTCAAACCGTCATGCCGTTCAGACCGGCGGCATGGAAACAGCCCGTTGCTATGGACAGAGAAGATAACAAAAGGGAAGAAAATGTCATTCTTATAAATGACTAAATTAATAAAGCATTTTTTTAAAATAACGATAATATAGCCACTGAAAAGGATCTTAACCAAACAAATTGGGAAGAGTCCTTTGAATTGATTTATTCAAAGTACAGTGCCAGTAGCGTTTTTTTAGCCCAGATTTCATTATATGAATACTATCTTCTGTTCTGTGCCGCACCCGCGAATGTGAATGACTTGCTTCTCTGTCGCCTAATCTAATCACTCCAAGGTCTTCCTCTCTCTCTCTCTCTCTCTCTCTCTCTCTTCCTCTCCCCCCCCCCCCTCTCTCTCTCTATCTCTCTATCTCTCTCTCTTGTCTTGTTGCAACCCTCTTTCCGAGTCCTGATTTCTGTGTCATCACTCTTTTTTTGACATTGAAATTCCTGAAAGGCTCCTTAGGAGGCTAACATGGAATGTGATTGCCTCCCCAGTTTGAAAGCTTTTCCAATTGAGACAACGAAGCCCCCCAACCCCACAGCCCCCCCGCCCCACAGCTTAGATCTAAGTCTCAAGGAAGCCTTTTGAAAAGCCCAGCACCTTCTCCATTTGTGAACTCATTCCACGTTGAACGTGATTTCCCTTTCTCACTTTTCTTTGCGTCACTAGGACACACTTCTGCTGCGAAGCACATTTTTATAGTAGTGCCTCACCCTGGGCGCACACACACACACACACACGCACACACACACACACACACACACACACACACACAAGCATATGCAAACACACACACACATACATGCACACACACGCACACACACACAAGCACATGCAAACGCACAAACACAAGACACACACGCTGTCCTCGATATAGCAATTTGTCAAGTTTTAGTGGAAGTGGGACGTTTTTATACTATTTTAAACATGACTCAAAATGACAGGTTCAGACTTTGTGTGCCGGGCGTTCTGTGGCTAGAACACACTCTCTAACCACTGATCCGGGTTCTAGAAATAACATCAGTCCCTAGTCTCAGATTCATCAACCATTGAAAAATATCGCTTGGTGTCTGCCAAATATAGGCGCCCTTCAACGGTGGAATTTCTTGTTGTTGTAGTGATTTCAGAATCATATTATAGCTATTATATAAGACTCTCTGCTTGGTTGGATCTAGGTTTCTTAAGCCTCTTCATCACTGCGCCATGGCATTTTCTAGCCAGGAGCTGAATCTTTCTCTACCACTGAAGACACACCTGTGGAATCTAATAGTTGTTTTGTGTCCATTCAAAGTCTCTGGGAGCTACTTCAGCCCTGCTAGTCTGATCCTCTCTCACAGTAGGATAAGCAGACTGTATCCCTGTCATTATGTAAAAACCTCCCTGCTGCTGCTGCTGCTTGGTGTGTAATTGAGGTTTGCGTCGTAGCCCGGGACCTAGTGATCAAACGTAGTGTGAGGTGTCTTTTTTTAAAGAAATCTAAAAACATGGCGACACTGTGATTACGCTGCGTTCCATCTCGCTGAAGTGACAATAGGCTCGTTGGATTGTACCCATGGCAAACCTAACCCTAACCCTAACCCTAACCAGTGACAAACCTAACCCTAACCCTAACCCTAACCAGTGACAAACCTAACCCTAACCCTAACCAGTGACAAACCTAACCCTAACCCTAACCCTAACCAGTGACAAACCTAACCCTAACCCTAACCAGTGACAAACCTAACCCTAACCCTAACCCTAACCCATGACAAACCTAACCCTAACCCTAACCCTAACCAGTGACAAACCTAACCCTAACCCTAACCCATGGCAAACCTAACCCTAACCCTAACCCTAACCAGTGACAAACCTAACCCTAACCAGTGACAAACCTAACCCTAACCCTAACCCATGACAAACCTAACCCTAACCCTAACCCATGACAAACCTAACCCTAACCCTAACCCTAACCAGTGACAAACCTAACCCTAACCCTAACCAGTGACAAACCTAACCCTAACCCATGGCAAACCTAACCCTAACCCTAACCCATGACAAACCTAACCCTAACCCTAACCCTAACCAGTGACAAACCTAACCCTAACCCTAACCAGTGAAAAACCTAACCCTAACCCTAACCCATGACAAACCTAACCCTAACCCTAACCCATGACAAACCTAACCCTAACCCTAACCCTAACCAGTGACAAACCTAACCCTAACCCTAACCAGTGACAAACCTAACCCTAACCCTAACCCATGACAAACCTAACCCTAACCCTAACCCTAACCCATGACAAACCTAACCCTAACCCTAACCCTAACCAGTGACAAACCTAACCCTAACCCTAACCCTAACCCATGACAAACCTAACCCTAACCCTAACCAGTGACAAACCTAACCCTAACCCTAACCAGTGACAAACCTAACCCTAACCCTAACCCTAACCCATGACAAACCTAACCCTAACCCTAACCCTAACCCTAACCAGTGACAAACCTAACCCTAACCCTAACCCTAACCCATGACAAACCTAACCCTAACCCTAACCAGTGACAAACCTAACCCTAACCCTAACCCTAACCAGTGACAAACCTAACCCTAACCCTAACCCTAACCCATGACAAACCTAACCTAACCCTAACCCTAACCCAATGACAAACCTAACCCTAACTCTAACCCTAACCCATGACAAACCTAACCCTAACCCTAACCAGTGACAAACCTAACCCTAACCCTAACCCTAACCCATGACAAACCTAACCCTAACCCTAACCCATGACAAACCTAACCCTAACCCTAACCCTAACCCATGACAAACCTA
>CM030179.1:3454632-3457132 GCA_017639675.1 Aplochiton taeniatus | reverse complement strand
TACAGATTACATGACAGAGATGTGATTAGAGATTAAATGACAGAGATGTGATTACAGATTACATGACAGAGATGTGATTACAGATTAAATGACAGAGATATGATTACAGATTACATGACAGAGATGTGATTACAGATTACATGACAGAGATATGATTACAGATTAAATGACAGAGATATGATTACAGATTACATGACAGAGATATGATTACAGATTACATGACAGAGATGTGATTACAGATTAAATAACAGAGATGTGATTACAGATTACATGACAGAGATATGATTACAGATTACATGACAGAGATATGATTACAGATTACATGACAGAGATATGATTACAGATTACATGACAGAGATGTGATTACAGATTACATGACAGAGATATGATTACAGATTAAATGACAGAGATGTGATTACAGATTAAATGACAGAGATGTGATTACAGATTACATGACAGAGATATGATTACAGATTACATGACAGAGATATGATTACAGATTACATGACAGAGATATGATTACAGATTACATGACAGAGATGTGATTAGAGATTACATGACAGAGATATGATTACAGATTACATGACAGAGATGTGATTAGAGATTACATGACAGAGATGTGATTACAGATTACATGACAGAGATGTGATTACAGATTACATGACAGAGATGTGATTACAGATTACATGACAGAGATGTGATTACAGATTACATGACAGAGATGTGATTACAGATTACATGACAGAGATGTGATTACAGATTACATGACAGAGATATGATTACAGATTACATGACAGAGATGTGATTACAGATTACATGACAGAGATGTGATTACAGATTACATGACAGAGATGTGATTAGAGATTAAATGACAGAGATGTGATTACAGATTACATGACAGAGATGTGATTACAGATTACATGACAGAGATGTGATTAGAGATTAAATGACAGAGATGTGATTACAGATTACATGACAGAGATGTGATTACAGATTACATGACAGAGATGTGATTAGAGATTAAATGACAGAGATGTGATTACAGATTAAATGACAGAGATGTGATTACAGATTACATGACAGAGATATGATTACAGATTACATGACAGAGATATGATTACAGATTACATGACAGAGATGTGATTACAGATTACATGACAGAGATGTGATTAGAGATTACATGACAGAGATATGATTACAGATTACATGACAGAGATGTGATTAGAGATTACATGACAGAGATGTGATTACAGATTACATGACAGAGATGTGATTACAGATTACATGACAGAGATGTGATTACAGATTACATGACAGAGATGTGATTACAGATTACATGACAGAGATGTGATTACAGATTACATGACAGAGATGTGATTACAGATTACATGACAGAGATATGATTACAGATTACATGACAGAGATGTGATTACAGATTACATGACAGAGATGGATGATGGTAAAAACTGTGGGAGAGACGTTTCTAAACGTAACAACGGACCGACTGGCCGCAGTAACAACAGATGAAAAACACACTCTGTGGATCATGTGACCAGATACACAGACCACACCCTCTTCCTGTCTCCCCTCAGTGGCTCCTCCAATCAGAGGCCTGCCTTTGGCCGCTGAACTCTGAGCGGTTCTGGTCTCGTAGGGACAAAGAGAGGGAAAGGTTGGAACTCGAAGCTTAAAGACGGTCAACGTTTGAGTTCACAGCAGTCCACTCGTTTTCAGAACACCTGTTCCTCAGGGTTTTCATTTTGAGGAGCAGGATGTTTCCTTTTTAAATAAATCTACCCTTCGAGCGACATTCCAGACGCAGGGGAAATGTTAACGTTCAACCACACTCGAGAATGGAATGAAATAAAAGTGTGTGTGTGTGTGTGGGGGGGGGGGGGGGGGATTGAGTTTCAATAGGCATTCCAAACTTAAACCCTCAACTCATTTGTGTTTTTTTCTTCCGTTTTGGGACACAATTAAAACAGGGAGTCCATAAAGGCTTGGTCTCATCTTGAAAGCGTTGACTCAGCCAGCCCTGACGGCGTCGGAGTCTAGCGGTCCCAAACGCGGCGCGGCGGCCCGGCTCAGCCCATTCCCACCCTGCCTGTTCCTGTTATGGCTACTCTCTAACACGCCATGGAAACGCAATCAAAAGATGCCTGCTTGCTTCCCTTGAGAATTGAATTGAAAGCGACCGGGACAACTTATTTTTAAACGACAGTTTATTTATTTATTTTTTTTTTTTATTTGTCGGTCGCCATAAAGTTTGATGAGTTTGGACTAATTGCTTGCTCGCTGGCTTGAAAGCACCAACCAAGGCCCGCCCTACAACCGTCGCCATGACAACTTCTAGCGGTTGACAGAGGGGGAGAGTGACGCTGACATTACGCTGGTGTTTTTATACTTACTGTAACATCTCCTTGTCATTCACTGGGCCTGTACTGTGCATGTAGACCTGGCTGGTGTTTTGATACTTACTGTAACATCTCCTTGTCATTCA
>CM030179.1:3432132-3449632 GCA_017639675.1 Aplochiton taeniatus | reverse complement strand
AGTAGAGTGACAGTCCTAAGACATGTTATCACTGGCTTACAATAGAATGGAATGGAATGGAATAGAATAGAATAGAATAGAATAGAATGGAATAGAATAGAATGGAATGGAATAGAATAGAATAGAATAGAATAGAATGGAATGGAATGGAATGGAATGAAATAGGATAGAATGGAATAGAATAGAATAGAATAGAATGGAATAGAATGGAATGGAATGGAATAGAATGGAATAGAATGGAATAGGATAGAATGGAATAGAATAGAATAGAATAGAATAGAATGGAATAGAATAGAATAGAATAGAATAGAAAAGAATGGAATGGAATAGAATAGAATGGAATGGAATGGAATGGAATAGGATGGAATGGAATGGAATGGAATAGAATAGAATAGAATAGAATAGAATGGAATAGAATGGAATGGAATAGGATAGAATGGAATGGAATGGAATGGGATTGAATAGAATGGAATGGAATGGAATGGAATAGAATGGAATAGAATGGAATAGGATAGAATAGAATAGAATGGAATGGAATGGAATGGAATGGAATAGAATAGAATAGAATAGAATAGAATGGAATGGAATAGAGCAAGGAGGAGATTAAAACAGAAATGCTGCTGCTTCATTTTTTCAAGCTCCCCTCAAACATAGCAACACCACAACTATGTTTGAAGTTGTGGAAAGCGTCCATTTAGCTATGATCGACTGAGAAAAGCAGAGTGGCTTTTAAAAACGTACATGGTTTGACCTCCAACTTTCTCCCTTCCAGCTTTGTTCAGGGCATATTTTCCAAACATGTCCATTGTATTTGCCCTGCTTATTTTTTGCTGACTCGTCAGAAACAGGGCGTTGGAATGCATAATTACAGTCTTTCATTGTTGAAAACACTTTTTACAGACAGCCTTTCTTTCTTAAAAGCCATCAAAGATTTCTATTTTGGGGGGTGTCATTTTCCCGTTTTTGCTGATAAAGTAATGAGTTCTTCATGGTGTGTGTGTGGGGGGGGGGGGGGGCGGTTGTTTGTTCAACCAGGCATGTGTCCCAGTCAGAGCCTCCAGCATAGCGACCAGAGCCTCCAGCATAGCGACCATGCATTGTCCCTCTGCATGCACACAGTGTCAGTGCAATTAGAGAGGCATTGAAGCTAGGGCTCTGCTAGGGCACAGCATGGAGCATCATAGAACCACATCAAGTAGAGTGTACTCCTAGGGCACAGCATGGAGCATCATAGAACAACATCAAGTAGAGTGTACTCCCTACCTTATACCTTGTGGATATAAGGAATCTTTAGGAATCAAATCTGTTACAAACACCGAAGGACACACACACACACACACACACACAAGGGCACACACACACGCACACATGCACATGAAGACACACACCCAAGCAATTATACTTATTTCCTCCTCTCCTCTCCTCTCCTCTCCTCTCCTCTCCTCTCCTCTCCTCTCCTCTCCTCTCCTCTCCTCTCCTCTCCTCTCCTCTCCTCTCCTCTCCTCTCCTCTCCTCTGCTCTCCTCTCCTCTCCTCTCCTGTTTCAGTGCATGCTCATAGTCCAGACCTCTGTTGCTTTAAAGAGCCCAGGCTTCTCTATTGTTGCCATGACTTCGGCATGACTGGGCCATTTACTGTGAGAATGAACATTACACTGGAATCACTGTACTGGTAACTCTCTCCCCAGTGGAATCCCTGTACTGGTAACACTCTCCCCAGTGGAATCACTGTACTGGTAAATCTCTCCCCAGTGGAATCACTGTACTGGTAACTCTCTCCCCAGTGGAATCACTGTACTGGTAAATCTCTCCCCAGTGGAATCTCTGTACTGGTAACTCTCTCGGTGTAATCTCTGTACTGTGATGTCTCCAATGTCCCTATTGAAGAACATGTTAAGTTAAAAATGTTGTAAAAATGTCTCTAATGTCTCTATTGAAAAACGTGTTCAGTTAAAAATTTCGTAAAAATGTCTCTAATCTCTCTATTGAAAAACGTGTTAGTTAAAAATGTTGTAAAAATGTCTCCAATGTCCCTATTGAAGAACATGTTAAGTTAAAAATGTTGTAAAAATGTCTCCAATGTCCCTATTGAAGAACATGTTGTTAAAAATGTTGTAAAAATGTCTCTAATGTTTCTATTGAAAAACGTGTTCAGTTAAAAATGTCGTAAAAATGTCTCTAATGTCCCTATTGAAAAACGTGTTAAGGAAAAAATGTTGTAAAAATGTCTCTAATGTCTCTATTGAAAAACGTGTTCAGTTAAAAATTTTGTAAAAATGTCTCTAATGTCTCTATTGAAGACCATGTTCAGTTAAAAATGTTGTAAAAATGTCTCATGTTTTCATTCATCTGTTTGACTCCTCTTGGTCCTTCCACACCAACTAGCCCCCAAAGGTTTGATTTGATGTTTGGCTGTTGTTTTCACGATGCCCAGCGTGTTAGTGGAACTCATTGATGAAACTGTGTAGTTCTAGTGTAGGGTTAGGGTTAGGGGGTTTGAAAGGTCAAAGGTTGTCAGTATGTTAACCAGTGGTTTCCTCTGAGGGCATTGTGTTTGCTCATTTACAGGGTTTAAGTTTGTTCGTGTGTGTGTTTTTATTTGTGGTTGTGTGTGTGTGTGTTTTTATTTGTGGTTGTGTTGTTGTTGTGTGTGTGTGTGTGTGTGTGTGTGTGTGTGTGTGTGTGTGTGTGTGTGTGTGTGTGTGTGTGCGTTTGCTTATGTGTTTGTGTGTGTGTTTTATCTGTGTTTGTGTGGGTGTGTGTGTGTGTGTGTGTAGTCTCTGCCAAAAAGCTCCCTCTCAAAGTTCTATTTGAAGCCCGTTTTTACTGACCAATTACTGAGAGGCCCTCAAACTCTGTGCTGTACATGCACACACACACACACACACACATTCACACACACACACACACACACACACACACACACACACACACACACACACACACACACACACACACACACACACACACACACACACACACACAGTATTTGTCAGTCTTTTATGTGCTCCTCTGCTGTCGTTGCTTGGCCTCCATGCTTGGCTGTGTTAGCTAAGGGCCAGCAGTTGGAACAAACAGTACTTTATCCTGGGATCAGAGGTGAACCCTGTGGGGAAGGGTCTGGAGAGAGAGAGAGAGAGAGAGAGAGAGAGAGAGAGAGAGATATCCGGGGACAAAGGGAACGGTCCTCTTCTGAACTCCTACACACTCTCAGAAACAGTGCCAGCTTAACAAATGCTGGACAGTGTCAGGTGGTGGGAAGCACACACACGCACACACACACACACACACACACACACACACACACACACACACACACACACACACACACACACACACGCACACACACTGATCTCGTTTTAGAAAGTATCACGCTTTTTTGGCCTTGATAGGTTACTAACAGTTTTGACTTTTCAAAATCAAAAGTAAACAAAAATATAGTTTTACCGTTGTTTACAGTTCAGTTTGTCACTGCCATGTCAAAAGGCAAGTGTGGTCTAGTCTATTTCTGTTCAGCACAGGTCAGGGCGGTTCTAAGTCTAGTTCAGTCCAGTCTGGTTCGGATCTAGTTCTAGTTCTAGTTCTAGATCTAGTTCTAGTTCTAGTTCTAGTTCTTGATCTAGTTTTAGTTCTACTTGTAGTCGAGTCGAGTCGAGTCCAGGCAGTCCAGTCCAGTCCAGTCCAGGCAGTCCAGGCAGTGCAGTCCAGTCCAGTCCAGTCCAGTCCAGTCCAGGCAGTCCAGTCCAGTCCAGTCCAGTCCAGTTCAGCCCAGTCCAGGCAGTCCAGTCCAGTCCAGTCCAGTCCAGTCCAGTCCAGTTCAATCCAGTGTGGCACTGCCCTGTCAAAACAGGCCAGTCTGGTCTAGCTCGGTCCAGTTAGGCCCGAGGTGGAAGAGCAGCTCACGCTGTCTCTATGCTGTCTTCCAGTGAGCTGACTGGCATGCCCTGGCCACGGCAACCCTGCTGAGTCAGACCCGCTGTTTAGGAGCGTTGAGCCAGACAGCCAGAAAGCAGCGCCTCCTAACACACACACACACACACACACACACACACACACACACACACACACACACACACACAGCCAGGAACACACACACACACTGGTACACAACCACGCGCACGCACTTACACATCCACGTGCACACACTTACACACCCACGCGTACAGACTTACACACACAGCGGTACCCACCCACGCGTGCACACTTAAACACACACACACACACACACACACACACACACTTCTGCTGCAGAGTCAGTGGTGCTCTCTCGCCGTGCTATAGCCAAATGCAGTTAAAAATACCTCAGCGAACTCCACGAGGTGCAATTTGTTTGTTTCTCCTCGAGCTCTCAAAATGGAACCATGTGATGAGGGCTTAGCCCAGAGTCTCTCTCTCCCAAAAATACTTTCTTCTTTTTGTTTAGTTTAGTTTGTTTGTTGCAAATAACTGGAAATCTTGACTGTTCTAGTAACCACATTTCAAACCTAATTCCAAGCGGTGGGAATCCCTGTGATGTGCCGCTCTTTTCATTTCTTTTCTCGGGCAGAGGTCTTTTAACAATTCTTCTTCTGGCTTGTCGTTATTTGGTAGAACAATGCCCCTGTTCAATACGAGACAGCGCAGAAAGTGAGTCTAAGTGTGTGTGTGTGCATGTGTGTGTGTGTATATGTGTGTGTGCTTGTGTGTGTGTGTGTGTGTGTGTGTGTGTGTGTGTGTGTGTGTGTTCACCTATCCTCCTCCCATCCAAACAGACCATAGAGACCCAAACAGCAATATTCCCCCCCAAAAAGATGGAACTTTGGAATGCCGACAGAACCTTGATATGATTCCACATTCCAACACTCTCTCTCTCTCCCTCTCTCTCCCTCTCTCTCTCTCTCTCTCTCTCGCTCTCTCTCTCTCTCTCTTGTGTGGAATCACTGTGCCCTGCTCTCCAGGGTGTCCTTTCTAATGGACCCCACGGCAAAGAGGACGTCCTGTGAACAATTTCCCTGCTGTTGAGACAACCCACTGTCTTACCCCCCCATTCACTGCTAAGGTACTAAACCACGAGACAACCCACTGTCTCCTCCTAACCCCCCCCCCCCTCACTGCTAAGGTACTAAACCAGAACCTAAGCAAACGCTAACAGCCTACCTCTTAGGCCCGTCAAAACACTTCCCAATCATCTCTCCATGGAGCGGCCTGGCCTTACATGGGTAAGTGTTGGGGCTCTGGGGGCTGGCGTGTCGCTGGTACTGGTGTGTGTGGGGGGGGGGGGGGGGGGGCTCGGAGGCAGACAGGTGGTGAGTGACGCTGGGGAGATGAGTGCCAGTCGGTAGGATGGAGACAGAAGCATACACAGACACCAGAGGCTGTTTTAAAATAAACACAGAAGAAGAAGAAAAAAACACTTTCAAGCCGCTGGAAACAGAACCTTCGGAAGGGCACTTTGTGGGAAGTCATGCTGTGTTTTCAGGACTGTCAAACTTGGTTGCTTGGTTGTAGGAGACGTCACCGTGTAACGCTGATCTGTGACCTGTTTCCTGTCATCTGGTTTGAGCTCCCTGTGACTCAGCATGGGAGACTGTGTTTAACACAGACTTGTTTTAATGTAACGCTGATCTGAGACCTGTTTCCTCTCATGGTTTCCCCCCTGTGACTCAGCATGATGAGACTGTGTTTAACACAGACTTGTTTTAATGTAACGCTGATCTAAGACCTGTTTCCTCTCATGGTTTCCCCCCTGTGACTCAGCATGATGAGACTGTGTTTAACACAGACTTGTTTTAATGTAACGCTGATCTGAGACCTGTTTCCGCTGCGTCAGCGCTGCGTTTCTGAATGACCATGGTGTCGCCTCGGACTGAAAGGAGGGCTTCGTGGAGAAGTCCCTGGTGTCACGCTCCGCTGCGGTCCAGAGACTGATCCACGTCTGGGATTGGCTGGCCCGCCCTGATTAGTTCCACCTGGTCCTCGTTACCTAGCCACTCGTGTGTGTGTGTGTGTGTGTGTGTGTGTGTGCGTGTGTGTGTGTGTGTGAGTGATGTGACTGTGTGTGTGTGTGTGTGTGTGTGTGTGAGTGATGTGACTGTGTGTGTGTGTGTGTGTGAGTGATGTGACTGTGTGTGTGTGTGTGTGTGTGTGTGTGTGTGTGTGTGTGTGAGTGATGTGACTGTGTGTGTGTGTGTGTGAGTGATGTGACTGTGTGTGTGTGTGTGTGTGTGTGTGTGTGTGTTCATCTTTGTACCTCCCGTGTCAAAAGTCCTGGCAATTCTCTCGTGTAAAGGATCCCCTCGTTTTTGATCTTGCCTGTTTCCGCACCTCGCTCTTGCCTACCCCTTATTGGATTCGTCAGCCTACGGTGACTGCCTGTACTGTTACCAACATTGCTTGTTTTCCGGACCACGTCTCTGCCTCCTTTTACCGGAACTGTTTGCCTTACCGTTGACTGCCTACCTGTGTACCGAAACCCCTTTTCCCAAGGAAAGACATTGAATTGCACTTTGCCTTGGTGTCTTGTTGTGCTATGGAGACCTCCCATCCACAGTGGTTACACCTGAACACTTTAAGGGGTAATTACACTGTTTCCCTCCTTCATGCTACCTGCAACTTCCTGTCCTTCCTTCCTTTCAAACAGAGCGGGCTTGGGAAGGGAGCTGTGTCCTGGAGGATGGAGACGGACGCTGACAGTCCATAGGAAGTGGAGGATGATGAGACATACAGAGAGAAAGAAAGAGGCAGAGAGAGAGGGAGAAATAGAGAGAAGGAAGGAAGGAAAGAAAGAAAGAGGCTGAGAAAGGGAGAAATAAAGAAAGAGAGAGAGAGAGAGGGGGGGGGGGGTTAAAAGAAAGAGACAGTCAAAGTGTTATCTGTTCCATCACTGGGTAAAGGCTCCTTCTCTGTCCAAAGTCTTTCCATTTCAAAGGAGACCGAACGCCACAAGCCCCTGAAACGAAGCGAAACGGTCACAGTCCATTTAGGACTAATGCTGGTTTGACTCTCTTACGGAGAGACGTATTTATCCTCGGAGGTGAACCGGTAAGTGCCCACAGTATTTACATGAATGAGTGGGTGACGACCCATTAAGGCCTAATGTGTTGGACTGGCCTAGGATTTTTGGGGTCATTCGGGGCCTCAGTGCCAAGCTCAGAAGAACACCATGGCCCTAATCAGAAGGGTTACCAGCTATCCAAATCCAAAGATTAAAAAAATAAAAATAAACACGCGTCTAGATTCTAGATTTGATTCAGCCAGCCATGCTTTTCAGCTGTGTCTAAAGTGTGCTAAATTATGATAGGAGTTAGATCAAGTTGTATTTTAAATCGTAATCAAATCTGTTTTATCTGTCAGGCTGAATAGAAAGACCTAGATTAATAAAATGTTCTACAGTCAAACATTCCCAAATGAATGTGGTTCGTCTCTGATAATGGAACAAGTTTAGGAAACCAAAAACCAAAGAAGACAGCCAGCGAGGCTCTTAGTAGGATTTTACCCTAGCCCCAGAATAGCCATAACAACATCTCTATGTGGAGTTACACCAGATACCCTAACCCCAGAATAGCCATAACACCATCTCTGTGTTGAGTTACACCAGATACCCTAACCCCAGATAACCATGACACCATCTTTATGTGGAGTTACAACAGATACCCTAACCCCAGAATAGCCATAACACCATCTCTATGTGGAGTTACAACAGATACCCTAACCCCAGAATAGCCAAAACACCATCTCTATGTGGAGTTACACCAGATACCCTAACCCCAGAATAACCATAACACCATCTCTATGTGGAGTTACAACAGATACCCTAACCCCAGATTAGCCATAACACCATCTCTATGTGGGTTTTGATCAGATACCCTAACCCCAGATTAGCCATAACACCATCTCTATCTGGAGTTACAACAGTCCCTAGCCCCAGATTAGCCAATGGTAGCCATCTCTACTGTGGATGGGCCAGCCAGCTGCAGATTACCATCGTCCAGATCCTTCTGCTCTCTTCCGTTCTCTCTGAAGTTGTCACCACAACAGACGTGTGTGTGTGTGTGTGTGTGTGTGTGTGTATGTGTGTGTGTGTGTGTGTGTGTGTGTAGGATTGTTTGTGTGATGCCGTGTGTGTCTGGTGCATGTGTGTGTGAGTGTGTGAGTGTGTGTGTGTGTAGGATTGTCCATGTGCTGCTGTGTGTGTGTGTGTGTGTGTGTGTGTGTTTGTGTGTGTGTGACAGCTCTCTCTCTCCTTTGATTGAGTGAGGTCACACTGCGTCATTCTAAATGGATGGTTAAGGCCTAAACTGGCCGGCCCACAAAGAGAGTCTAAAAGCACAAGGCTTGTGATCTAACAAACTATTCTGCAAGCTATTCTTGTTGAATTGATGTCGTTTTCTATTCTTCAAACCCCCCACCTCGCCCCTCATTTGAAATAGATTGAGTTTCAAATCCTTGTCTCCACATGTTGACCACGACACAATGCTAACAGAGACTTTTTGTTTTCCTTAACGCAGTTAATCAACTCAAACTCTTAATTACGAAGGCTCTCTCCAACGGCATGACTGCATCTAGCAAAGGTCTACATTCTAAAGCCAGACTGATGAATAACACCATTTATTTACACAGAATATAGTTTTAGATGTTTTAGACCTGTTTACAATGTGGCGCATCTTCAGGTTTTAGAAAAGCACTATGTGAATAAAATGTATTATTTTTATTATGAATATTACAGTCTCGCTATAGAACAGTCCCTCTCTGTTCCTTAGGTTCAAGTGAAGGGACATCTACTTCACTCTAGTAACAGTAGAGACGGATTGTTCCCATCTAGTGTACCACTGGGAGTGTGTGGGGAGTGTGTGTGTGTGTGCGCCACTGTTCCTGTGTGTGTGTGTGTGTGTGTGTGTGTCTGCGCCACTGTTCCTGTGTGTGTAGGTGTGTGTGTGTGTGTGTGTGTGTGCGTGTGTGGCTGTGGCTGTGGCTGTGGAGTGTGTGTGTGTGCGGGGGGGGGGGGGGTCAGTTTGAGTGTGTGTATGTCTGTGTGTGGTACACCACTGTTCCTGTGTGTGTGTGTGTGTGTGTGTGTGTGTGTGTGTGTGAGTTCTGAACTTTATGACGTCTCTGGTAGAAGGTTTATGTGGCCCTAAATTAGCCGCTGTGTGCAGTGATGGCCCCCCAGCAAAGACTACACAGTACCCTCAGCATGACTTTCTAGAGTGGCTTCATCCATCACAGGAAGAGAGGAGAAGAAGAGAAAGACGGGAATGGGGGGGGGGGCGGGTTCTTACCACTGCTACCAGGGTTACGTATTGTATTGTATTGTCCCAACTAAAGATCTTTGGTCTAAATTATAATAGTTAGAAACAAAGGCCGCAGACTTATTCTAAAAAACAAGTGCTTTTAAACATTTCGGTTTATGGTGATTCACGATGATTCATATTTGACGACAAACATTCTAAACCCTGCATAAATATTATGTAATATTATGTAATATTATGTATTATTATGTATTATTATGTAATATTATGTATTATTATGTAATATTATGTAATATTATGTATTATTATGGGGATACTTATAAGTCCCCAGCTGAGTGCCTCTATGTTGGAGTTTATCCCGGTGGACGAGAGGGTCGCCTCCCTACGCCTGCGGGTCGCAGGGGGGGAAAACTCTGACTGTTGTCTGCGCCTATGCGCCAAACAGTAGTGTGGAGAATTCGGCCTTCTTGGAGACCCTGGATGGAGTCCTGCATAGGGCTCCTGGTGGGGACTCCGTAGTCTTACTGGGAGACTTCAACGCACATGTGGGCAATGATGGAGACACTTGAAGGGGCGTGATTGGGAGGCACGGCCGCCCGGATCTGAACCCGAGTGGTGGCTTGTTATTGGACTTCTGTGCTAGTCATGGACTGGCCATAACGAACACCATGTTCGAACATAAGTATGCTCATAAGTGTACTTGGTACCAGAGCACCCTGGGCAGAAGGTCAATGATAGATTTTGTTATCGTGTCATCGGATCTGAGGCCCTATGTTTTGGACACTCGGGTAAAGAGAGGGGCGGAGCTGTCAACTGATCACCATCTGGTGGTGAGTTGGGTCAGGTGGCCGGGGAAGCCTCTGGACAGACCTGGTAAGCCCAAACGTGTAGTGCGGGTGAACTGGGAACGTCTGGAGGAGGCCCCGGTACGGGAGGCCTTCAACTCACACCTCCGGCGGAGCTTCTCTTGCATCCCTGTGGGGGCTGGGGGCATAGAACCAGAGTGGGCAATGTTCAAAGCCTCCATTGCTAAAGCCACGTCTGAGAGTTGTGGTCTCAAGGTCTTGGGTGCCTCAAGGGGCGGTAATCCCCGAACACCCTGGTGGACACCAGGGGTCAGGGGAGCCGTCCGACTGAAGAAGGAAGCCTTCCGGGATATGCTATCCCGGGGGACTCCGGAAGCAATTGCAAGGTATCGACAGGCACGGAGGACTGCAGCCTCGGCGGTGGCAGAGGCGAAGCAGCGGGTGTGGGAGGAGTTCGGAGAAGCCATGGAGAAGGACTTTAGGCTGGCACCAAAGTTGTTCTGGAAAACCATCCGGCACCTCAGGAGGGGAAAGCAGGGAAGCATTCAAGCTGTATACAGCAAGGATGGGACGCTGCTGACTTGTGATGGGACGGTGGAAGGAGCACTTTGAGGAAATCCTAAACCCGACAAATCCCCCCTCTATGGTTGAGGCGGAGCTAGAGGATGATGGGGGATCAACGCCAATTTCCCTGGTGGAGGTCACTGAGGTAGTCAAACAACTCCACAGTGGCAAAGCCCCAGGGGTTGATGAGGTCCGCCCTGAAATGCTGAAGGCTCTGGGTGTTGAGGGACTGTCATGGATGACACGTCTCATCAACATTGCGTGGAGGTCAGGAACAGCACCTAAGGAGTGGCAGACCGGGGTGGTGGTTCCCCTCTTCAAAAAGGGGGACCGGAGAGTGTGTGCCAATTATAGTGGCATCACATTACTCAGCCTCCCCGGGAAAGTTTACTCTAGGGTGTTGGAAAGGAGGGTCCGGACGATAGTCGAACCTCGGATTGAAGAGGAACAATGCGGTTTCCGACCAGGGCGTGGAACAACGGACCAACTTTTTACTCTCGCAAGGATCCTGGAGGGGGCCTGGGAGTATGACTATCCGGTCTACATGTGTTTTGTAGATTTGGAGAAGGCGTATGACCGGGTCCCCAGGAAGCTATTGTGGGAGGTGCTGCGGGAGTATGGGGTGAGGGGGTCACTACTTAGGGCCATCCAATCTCTGTACTCCCAAAGCGAAAGCTGTGTCCGGGTTCTCGGCAGTAAGTCAAACTCGTTTCCAGTGAGGGTTGGTCTCCTACAGGGCTGCGCTTTGTCACCGATTCTGTTTGTGACATTCATGGAAAGGATTTCAAGGCGCAGCCGCGGGGGAGGAGGGCTGCAGCTTGGTGAGTTTGGGATCACGTCACTGCTTTTTGCGGATGATGTGGTACTGATGGCGCCATCAGCCTGCGACCTTCAGCACTCATTGGATCGGTTCGCAGCCGAGTGTGAAGCGGCTGGGATGAAGATCAGCACCTCCAAGTCTGAGGCCATGGTTCTCAGCAGGAAACCGATGGAGTGTTTACTCCAGGTACGGAATGAGTCCTTACCCCAAGTGAAGGAGTTTAAGTATCTTGGGGTTTTGTTCTCGAGTGACGGGAAAATGGAACGTGAGTTGGGCCGGAGAATCGGAGCAGCGGGAGCGGTATTGCAGTCGCTGTATCGCACCGTTGTAACGAAGAGAGAGTTGAGCCGAAAGGCAAAGCTCTCAATCTTCCGGTCTATCTTTGTTCCTACTCTCACCTATGGTCACGAAGGATGGGTCATGACCGAAAGAACGAGATCACGGATACAAGCGGCCGAAATGAGTTTCCTCCGGCGGGTGGCTGGCTTCTCCCTCAGAGATAGGGTGAGAAGTTCAGTCATCCGGGAGGGACTCGGAGTAGATCCGCTGCTTCTTTGCGTAGAAAGGAGCCAGTTGAGGTGGTTCGGGCATCTAGTTAGGATGCCACCTGGCCGCCTCCCTAGGGAGGTGTTCCAGGCACGTCCAGCTGGGCGGAGGCCACGGGGCAGACCAAGGACCAGGTGGAGGGATTATATCTCCATGCTGGTCGGGGAGCGCCTTGGAATCCCCCAGTCAGAGCTGGCGGATGTGGCCCGGGAAAGGGTGTTCAAAGTACCGTCTGCAGTTTCAGTGAGTTGTTGTATACAACAAGAGACGTTTAGCAAAACCTCCAAACACCTTTATTACCATTACTTTACCTTAGTGCTGGAAACCTGTATGCATGACCATGTACTAACGATAGTGTGTGTTTAGATAATAATAATGTTATAATAATGATAACAATGCTAATAATGTACCATGATTATACCTCTGTGTTGGCAACCTGAAATCGTGGCCAATGAGACTATTACCTGGTCAAATGAAGGATATTGTAATACAAATAATAATTATGTACCAACAAACCGTGTGTTTAGACATGGACTCTAAACTATAGACAGGCATATCACTGTTGATGCTGTGAACATGTGAGTTCATCATGGGAGGGTTAGGGTTCATGAGAGCAACGTTGTGATGTGTTGTACCATTAATCAAAACAAATGCTGCGTCCAGGGAATAAAGTGTGTGTGTGTGTGTGTCTGTGTGTGACAGTGAGTTGTGTGTACATGAGAAAGAATGAATGAGGGAGATCAAGAGAGAGAGAGAGAGAGAGAGAGAGAGAGAGAGAGAGAGAGAGAGAGAGAGAGAAAGAGAGAACCAGAGGGATAGAGATTCTACATAACAACAGAAATCATGAAGTTGCATGTGGTAGCAGAATTTTAAATCATTTCAAAACCCTGGTTTTATTTCAACTGTCGACTCGATAACTGAAAGAGTTTCATTTTCTCATCGTTGATTACAGGAAGAAAAAAAAATCTTAAAGAAAACTTGAAAGAACTCCTGTGAGTGTTTTTTTGACACACAACAGGAACATATTTTAGTCTTTGTCCAGAGCTTGGGACAGTCCAAATCTGCCCTCAGCAGAAGCCAGGGAGCTTGTTTAAAGAGGAACTCAATCACCGGGTACCGGGGGTACTAGCTGTAAGGAGAGAGAGAGATAGAGGGGGGAGTGGGGGGGGGGGGGGGGGGAGAGAGAGGGGGGGGGGGGAGAGAGAGAGAGAGAGAGCGAGAGAGAGACTGACTAAATAAACACTTGTCAGCTTGTGCCATGGTTTGCTATGGTTACTATTCTTCACGATTTTATTGCTTTCTCACTGTGGCCCATCACCGCTACTGTGTGTGTGTGTGTGTGTGTGTGTGTGTATGTGTGTGTGTGTGTGTGTGTGTGTGTGTGTGTGTGTGTGTGTGCTTACACATGTGTGCGTTTGCTAGCTGCGTAAGTAACAGGAAACAAAAGCCAATCGCACACTACACCATCCATGACGTGCGTGTGAGTCGATTCCCCCTCGCCGATCCGACAGCCAAACCTTCTGTGGGAGACGGCCTGAGACCCGAGTATCCGCTCAGAAAACAACAACGACAACAACCACAACAACAACAACGGTTCTAAAACCTCCCCAAGACACATGCTCGCCATAGGCTTGAGGGGATATCACCTTGTGTTAAGAGATGTGAGCTCATGGTGGTCACACACATAACATCCTCTCAACCTCTCCTCGTCGAGGCCGATGTAAACGCACTCCCGCGCTGAAGAGCTGTTGCGTTTGGAGGGGCCGTAAAGAAAGCATCCAGCTCTTGGCACGCGCTTTAAGTACGTGTCGAACACTCTGGGGACTGTGTCTGAGAGGCCGACAGCACTGGGAAGGGAGGGAAGAGAGAGAAAGAAAAGAAAGAAAGAAAGAAAGAAAGAAAGAAAGAAAGAAAGAAAGAAAGAAAGAAAGAAGAGGTAAAATAAATCTGTATGTGTGTGTGTGTGTGTGTGTGTGTGTGTGTGTGTGTGAGAGAGAGAGAGAGAGAGAGAGAGAGAGAGAGAGAGAGAGAGAGAGAGAGAGAGAGAGAGAGAGAGAGAGAGAGAGAGAGAAATGGCCTATATCTGTTGCCTCAATCATCCTTAATCTTCACACAGTATTTTATATTTGAATCACGGTTATGCTTTAGGACACAGAGAAATTCAACAAAATGGAAACTTCATGTTGCATTCTAATTTTTCAAAAAACTATTTGTGAGTGAGTGCTCCATTTACTCTCTGCGTAGTCTGAAAATAAATGAGATAATCTAAACTGATATGCTGAGAAATGGGGTTGGCTGGAACTCCATGTCCCAGAATCCATCTTGGCTTGGAAAATGCATGTCAAAAAGGCCTATTATTCCTTTTGATTTATGATAATTAGTTGAGCTGGTATTTATTCCAGAGGTAACACTAAGGTGTCCTGGAATGCTTGGATTCTACAGCCTAGGGTTTGTGTGAGCATTCCCAGTGTATTGTGTGCACACCACAACCCAAACCCTCCTTTGAGCCAGAGAGTTGTTTCGGGGGGGGGGGGGGGGACGGGACAATTCTGGTTGCTGTGCAGCTTGTGAAGATCTATAGGAAGGCCTGATCTTTGAGATTAAAGTTGAACAGGCTTGCTAACGCTCAGTAATGAGGAAACAAGTATGTTCCAGCAACAAATCCATCCACAAAAGGTGTGCTTGGCAAAGTGTCGCTGAAGTTCGTTGATTCATCTTGATACATTGCATTAGAGTATGTGTCGCTTCGGCTCCAGCTTTCTACACATTGCATTAAAAGCTTTGGGAAGTTTGACAGGCAAAGTCCGTATGAAAGAGGTGGAGACTAGCAACTTGTTACTATCTATCTACGTATATATATATATATATATATATATATATATATATACATATATATATACATATATATATATATATATATATATATATATATATATATATATATATATATATATATATATATGTAGATATATATATAGATATATATATAAATGGGCGGAGCTTCAAAGACAGAGGTGTGTTACTGCTGAGGTGCCTCCCCTGTATTGGAACAGAGTCGCACAAACAGGAAGAGGGTCTTAGAAGGAGGAGGGTTTCGCCAAAGAGTGAGTGACGTTAATAAGTGCCAATCAAGCGCGTGCCCTCCGATTTGGAAGGCCCTGGAGAAGAGAAGAATGGTATAGGAAACTCTCCAGCCCCCCAGTTGAGTTTGAAAGAAGGAGATTTGGAGGGACGGCCACGTGACAATAGAGTCTTTGATACCAGTTATAAATATATTTCTTGATGAAAGACCTATTTTTGAAGAACCAACACAAATATAAGCTGTGCTTACAGTAATCCTCAGAGTGGCATGTAATTGTGTGGGATTGGATTTTTAAAGCAGGTGATTAGTTCCGTTAGCGCTGGTTGATAATGGCTGTGGTATCACCCTCCCTCGCCTGCCTCTTAATCCGCCTGGCTTTGCGTTACAGCCAGGTCGTCGTAATCCTGGGCGCACGCCGGCAGAGAAGCCGAGGCTGTCGCTGTGGCAACGTCTCATTAGCGTCCTTTGCTATCGCAGGTAAATGGGATTATTGTTGTTATGGTCGGCACGGCTGGGGTCGGGAACTATTGGCTCTTAGGATGGCAGGCAGAGTCCTCATCTGATGTTCTCTTTTGATATACCTGTGATAGAGTTGAAGTTAGGTGCTGGTACTTTGGGTGTTATTAGCGACTGTGTTAGACTGCATGCCTAGATATTTGTATGACTCTATTCGACATCACTGACATCAATCCTTAGTACTTATTTTGGATTTTAGATATTTGTTATTGTCTTTATTGCCCAATACATATGTCCTAAAATCAAATCAATACCGATTTGGATTTTTTGTTACGAAAAAGATTTAATTGATTGATGAATTGATGATTGATGACTCATCCCGAAATCAAAGGTCAGGTCAAAGGTCATATCAGCGTGTTGGTCGCCCGCGGCAACCCACGTAGCCGGCTACTTAACGTTAGCGTGTGACACAAGGAAAGTCCACAACATGTGTGCATTAAAGAGAGAGAGAGAGAGAGAGAGAGAGAGAGAGAGAGAGAGAGAGAGAGAGAGAGAGGAACAGAGGGAGAGAGAGAGAGAGAGAGAGAGAGAGGAGAGAGAGAGGAGAGAGAGAGAGGGAGAGAGAGAGAGAGAGAGAGAGAGAGAGGAACAGAGGGAGAGAGAGAGAGAGAGAGAGAGAGAGAGAGAGAGAGAGAGAGAGAGAGAGAGGAACAGAGAGAGAGAGAGAGAGAGAGAGGGAGAGGTTAGGTTAGGCACACATGATATTGAGCATTCTAAAAATTACACTTACCTGGGACTAAAACTGAGTTCCACTGGAAACTTCAACATGGCAGTGAATGAACTGAGAGAAAAAGCACGCAGAGCTTTCTACGCCATAAAACGGCAAACAGTCGTAGAAATTCCAATAAGAATTTGGATTAAAATATTTGAATCCGTCATTGAACCAATTGCCCTATATGGCAGTGAGGTGTGGGGTCCGCCAAACAAGCAGGAACACAGCAAATGGGACAAAAACCCGATTGAGACCCTGCATGCAGAGTTCTGTAGGAACATCTTAAAGGTGCACAGGAACACCACAAACAATGCATGCAGGGCAGAATTAGGCCGGTATCCATTAATTATAAACATACAAAAAAGGGCAATCAAATTTTGGAAAAACTTAAAAAACAGCGCCCCCCACTCATATCATTATAAAGCTCTGCAGTACCAAGAGTTGAGCAAAGACACCGGCCCCCTCATCCAACTGGTCCTGAGTCACAGCTCCTCACCCCCATTAACACACACTAACACACTACTAACACACACCAACATTACAAAAACTCAGGACCAGGAGAAACCTGCAAGCCTAATTAGAATCAACCAAATTGAAAAAACAATTAGAGGAAACTACTTGACATATTGGGAAAGCCAAACTAAATTACAGAGTAAAATGCAGTGTTATCTAGCCCTAGACCGACCATACACCATGGCAGACTATCTGATCACAGTGACGGATCCTAAACAGAGAAACACCTTGTCGAAGTACAGACTCAGTGATCATCGCCTGGCTATAGAGACGGGCAGACACAGAAAATCCTGGCTGCCTAAAGAGGAAAGACTGTGCCAGCAGTGCCAGCAGAATATAATAGAGACAGAGCTGCACTTTCTGACCGAATGCCCCAAATTTAAACACATTCGAACAGAATTCTTTACCAAAATGTGTAAAATAATCCCCCTGTTTAATAGCCTCTCTGCCCCGGAGAAACTACGCCACTTACTGGGGGAACAGAAGGAGAGCTGCACACTAGCAGCACAATACATTTACACCTGCCACTGTATGAGGGACAGTGAGTGACCATGTCATCATGTATAGAACAAGCACACACGCACGCAAACACATGCACACTCCCACACATGCGCACACGCACGTACATGCACTCATGCACTTCCACACATGCACACACACACACCAAATATTGTTTCTTCCCCATTATTGATGTTCCATCTTTTGACTATTCTCTT
>CM030179.1:3319632-3419632 GCA_017639675.1 Aplochiton taeniatus | reverse complement strand
AGATTGATATACCTTTTCCCATATCGGGATAGCTAGAGGCCGTGCAGTGTAGTCGTGCTAAAGGTATTTTTATATGACACATTGTATTATATTCATATACCTTTCCCATATGGGGATAGCTAGAGGCTGTGCAGTGTACGTGGAGAACTGAGTGTGAGCAGGAGGCCGGTTTGGAGCACATCCTGCAATCCTTCATGGATCTTATGAAAGATGTGAGGAGGTCTTTACAGGTACTCTGCATTAGAAACAGTTTACTGACTGTTCTGTTACCTGTCTGGACAGATACACTGCATTAGGAACAGTTTACTGACTGTTCTGTTACCTGTCTGGACAGGTACACTGCATTAGGAACAGTTTACTGACTGTTCTTTACCTGTCTGGACAGGTACACTGCATTAGGAACCGTTTATTGACTATTCTTTTACCTTGGATTTACTTGTATTACCTGTAGCTAAGTGGAGATACAGTTTGTTCATGCAACACTTTTCTAAGAGCTGGCCAAGCAAATAGACACACACCATCACATTCGTAACATGGAAACTGTAAACAGATGAAATCTTTGTGTTTCATGCTCCATCCAGGCTTTTAAGGGTCGACTGTGTTCCTCAAAGGCACAATGGAATGTGTTTAGTCAGATGCCACCAAGTATTGTCAGTTTGGTCAATATTGCCTGGATGTGAGGCTCTACACTGTTGGTTCTACAGACTCTCCCTCCACCTACTCCTCAGTAGAAGTCAACAAGCTAAGACAACGCGCATAACCACACTCGAATGGAACTAAAGAGAAAAAGCAAAAATGATATAAGAAAGAGAAAAAAATCTTTATTGGTTAAAATAGCTTTTCACAGATATGAGGAATGAGTTTCTTGTTTTTTTTGTTGTTTTTATCATGCACTTAAGACACTGCACAACAGTGGATCACCATGGAATGACGTTAGTTCATCTGACAGACCAACTTCCCAAACAAATGGACACATATGTTTTTGTCTCCTTGTACAATTGGACGCGAACCCTGACCCCGCTTTGGGTCCGCCAAGGTCAGTAAAGTTCAAATGAAAGCAATGACTGACTGAAAAAAAAAAGATGCGCTGTAGTGACTTTTTTCTGCCTGGTGTGTCGTAAAATAAATTAGTAACATGCATATCAGGAAACCTTTGCCGTTTTCTTTCTTCATTTTTCTTCTCTTTTTTTTTTTGCATCATATCGCTCCCTATCAGGTTCTCAGTGCAAACACCATCGTAGCCGATCAAACCCATGAAATGCTCTGTTTTAGTACCGAAATACCGTGATGCATGATGGAACGTAATAAACAAAAACTAAATAAACACGGAGAAACGAAATCCAATTGAAATTCAATCTACAAGTGTTTGGTAATTATGGAGCTACATTGGCGTATAACTTTTTAGTTTTAGTTTTTTATATATATATATATATTTATTTGACTAAATATTAGTCCAGGTTTATAAGCAGTCTTCTAGAAAAAAAAACTCACATTTTTTTGTGACAGTTAGATTGGTTTACAGTACTAAACATCTATCTTAAGCAGCAGTGGTTACACAGAGGTTGGAAAAAAAAATGCATTCACTCCAAAAGATAAAACGTACTCAAAATAATCTGCTTTCCACTACCACCCCACCCAAAGAGACATACACCTTTCAAATTAGAAGAAACAATAAAAATAAAGCCTTTCTTTCCAAAGATGCTTGGGGGCACAAATGATAGAAAATTCAAAATAAACTCTTGCTGTGTCTTGGTCTTACAGCAGCTAAGGTTCAGACTCTGACAACCCCTCCCTCCAACCCCCCAGCTCCCCAAAAGTAAAGTAAAAACACAACATTAAAACAACTGACAACACATTACCCTAAGACATAACCCTAACCCTAACCCTAACCCTAAAAACACAACCTTTAAACAACTGACAACACATAACCCTAACACATAACGCATAACCCTAACAATAACCCTAAAACCAAAACATTAAACCAACTGACAACACATAACCCTAACACATAACCCTAACCCTAACCCAACTGACAACACATAAATTCAAAGTTTATCAGGAAATGACAGTCCACGATAAATGTTTCAAACCCTTGCGCATTGCTGAGAGAAAAGTATTGCTTCCTTTTGGATTATGGTCAATAAATAGACAGGCGGGTGTAGTGACTTTAAAATTATATATATTTTTCTGCTCGCAGTACACCTTGGATCGTAGACGAATCCTTGCCTTAATGGTGGACGACCTGCACACTTCAACAAATAAATAAATAGTCCTCACCATTTGAAAAACCGTGTCCCAATCCCGTTTCGCAAGACTGACTTGAAGTGATCCCAAAGATGAATGTGACAGGGATTGGTGCAGTAAGCACTTGGCAGCGAGTTGCTCTTCTATCTTTGTCATAACACGTTGATTACTACATATATATGTACGGTATGCTGTTATTACATTGTAATAGTATTGATATTAAGGGTTATAAACAATGTGAAATGGATTTTTTGTTTTTTTTTTGTTTTGTTTTATGACGATGTAGCAATCCTTAACAGTAATTCAGGTCAGTTATTACAAAGACACAAAAGGAAATTCATGCCAAGTATGACCACCAAGGCAACAGAAGCTTTCCGAGGCTAGGTGACGAGGCGTATTTGCGACAAATTGAAGTGCAATATTTTTAATATGGAATGTCACCATTGTGTTTGGTCATAAAGATGAAAAATAACTGGATTATCAACCAGACCCCTGGTATGGAATTGTTTTTCTTAACACGAAACAAAAGAGGGACTGTTTCTTTAAGAGCAGTTAAACAGAACGTTCTAGTCAGGTTCTCTCCTCCCACCCCCAACATTCTAAATTGTTTCCGTTTTTTTGTTTTTTGTTACAGCCATGTTGGCTCTCCACTACGTTTCAATAAAAGTCGAAAGCAACAATAACGCTATTTAAAAAAACAAAACAAAACAACAAAAACGTTCGTAGTACCTCCAACAGTGTTAAGAAAATTATTTTACTGTCTCTTTCGACTAACAGTCTCTATCGTTTTATGTTTTTTTTTGCGTTTTCGTCCTCTTCTTTTTGTCTTTTTTTTTCTTCTTCTCTCTTCTAAATATAATTTCGCTCCGCCATTTTCCCCTCGGCGAGAACATCTCTCAAGTACGTCCCGATTCCCCAGCAACAGGCCACACCCCTACCCCTGGCCTCGCCGACAGGGTGGTCATGGGTTGGGAAGGAGAGCAAGGCGGGGCTGCGGCGGCGGCGGCTGGGCTAGACGTCCAGGTCGTCGGGCCGTGGCCGGCTGCTCATGCGACTGCTGGCGCGGCTACACGGCCTGGCGTCCAGCAGGGCCAGGGGCTGCAGCTCGTGGGCCCCAGACAGCTTCTTGTGCTCCTGGGTGTCGTCGGGGAAGTCGAAGGCCTGGGCGTGGGAGTTGGAGATGGTGCTGCCGCCGTTCTGGCCCAGCCGGTTCTGCTCCGTGCTGTAGTTGGCCCAGTTCTGCTCGTTGGCCTGCTTGTTGTAGTTGCGGCATGACCCCGCGGTGGTCCTCTCCCCCGTCGCCAGCTTGTAGCCGGGGGGAGAGAGAGGGGAGAGCGGGGCGCTGGGTGAGGAGCAGCCGTTGTAGTAGGCATACTTGGCGGCCGACAGGTCCTTGGGGGTGCCGCTGAGCGTGCCGCTGGGCGGGTAGACGGTGGGGGGCTGCTTGCCCTTCACCCGGTCCTTGATGCGCTTGAAGAAGACGTAGAAGAGCTCGATGACGTTGAGGAGCAGCGACACCAGCGACACCACCAGCATGAAGATGATGAAGACGGTCTTCTCCGTGGGCCGCGACAGGAAGCAGTCGACGCGGTGCGGGCAGGGGTCCCGCTCGCAGGTGTACACCGCCTCCAGGCTGAAGCCGTAGATGTACCACTGGATGACCAGGAAGCCCACCTCGAACGTGGACTTGAAGAAGATGCTGACGATGTAGGTGCGGAGGAGGGCGCCCTTCATCTTCACCTTGCCGTGCTCCTCCAGCCCGTGCTTCAGCTTCTTCATCTCGATCTTCTTCAGCGGCGCGTCCACGTCGCCGCCGTCGTTCTGCACCTGCTTCAGGCCTTCCTCCTTGCGCAGCAGCTTCTGCTCGATCCGCATCAGGTAGAAGACGTGGGCGAGGTAGAGGAGGGTGGGCGTGGACACGAAGATGATCTGCAGCACCCAGAAGCGCACGTGGGAGATGGGGAAGGACTTGTCGTAGCACACGTTCTCGCAGCCCGGCTGCTGGGTGTTGCACTTGAAGGCGGACTGCTCGTCGCCCCAGGCCGACTCCACGGCCGTGCCCAGCACCAGGATGCGGAAGATGAAGAGGACGGAGAGCCAGACTTTGCCCCCGGCCGTGGAGTAGGCCTGGACCTTGTCCAGCAGGCGGCCCAAAGCACTCCAGTCACCCATCCTCCACGAACCTCAGCTGGGGAGGGAATGAAAGAAGGAGACAGAGAGGGAACAGGAGGGATGGAGAGGGGGGAAGAAAGACAGACACTTTAGTGTGTACAGATTATAAAAAGGACAGCAAATGGGAGCAAATGTTTACTTATCAAAATAAAAAGTCTTGTATAATGTTGTTTCATACAATGCAAATGTGGAGAAAAAAATTACATTGTAAACAATTTCATAAACATAATAAGACATGGTAAAACAATAAAACATGGTGTGTTATAATAAAAACAGTGCTGTAAAGCATACTGTTATAAAATAACCTTTCCCTCAGTAATATCAATAACTCCCATCATTAGGTGGCTGGTCCATGTATTTCTTTACAGCAGTCCTGTTTGGAATGTAAAAGAAGTAGATTTGCAGGCTTTTGAGCCTCACAGATGACCTCTGAAAAATAAACTCTATACTATTTTAGATTTAAAAAAGCGAAAGAGAGAGACAGAGAGACAGAGAGAGAGAGAGAGGGAGAGAGAGAGAGAGAGAGGGGGGGGGGAGAGACAGAGAGAGAGACAGAGAGAGAGAGAGATAGAGAGAGAGAATACCTAGGTCATCTCTGTAGAAGTGAATGAAGGAGTCTGGAGTTTTTTTTTAATTTTGTGTGAAACACACATGGCCGCTGTGTTGTTTTTTTCACCAGCAGACTCTTAAAAGGTGCAACCAGAAAAAAAGCTGTTTCTCATCAGACCCCTTGTTTCTTAACAACTCCAATAAACCTGGAAGAATGTTGAAATCAAGGATGTGGAGCGAAATTAAAGATATCAAATGCTTTTTGTTTTAGAGAGTTTTTTTTAAATGCATAGCTTTGGTACTAGCCGTGGGTGATTAACGTGTTCTACGAAAATATATGGAGGGTCAGGGACACAGCTTTGCTTTCCTGCAAGCTGGGTAAAAACCTAGGTGTCATAAAGACAGACATCCACAGGCCCGAGAACAATGACCCAAACTCACAGCTGGTGTTCAGTGTGGGGCCAGATAAAAGTAGGGAAACAAATCACTTGTTGAAATGTTCCAAACCCCATACCCACTTCCAACTGTCACTGTTCAACAGATCGAAAATGAAGATGCGCCCCGCGTGACTGAGCTTACAGGCAAACGTCATCGAGACAGGTCAACGTAAAAAACAAACCGTTTCTGAACACGGCCCTGCTACATACTTTACTAATGATTATAATTCTGTGTGTTTTAAATGTTTGACTTGTGGGGCTTCTGTTGAAGTGTTTGTGTAATGGATCCGTTTAGTCATGAATGGAAAGACTCCATCAAACATTGACGCTAAAGCGTGAATTCCTCACGGGGCTGCGAAGTGAACGGGTGCACGGCGAGGACAGACGCGTTTAGGAATGAGACGCAGCCGAAAGCTCTCGGTCAAGGGGGAGAGGGTCAAGAAATGAGCCTCAGCCGAGCCTCTCAGTCTAAGTGAGGGGCTGGAGACGGGAATATATCAATTTCAATCGGGTTTGTTCAACCGCGTTGTCTATGTGCGAACAAGGCAAATCTACCACTTTAGAATTGTTAATAAGCTAATAACTTTGCACAAGTTTTTTTCATGTTTTTACTTTTTTAGTAACAATCATTTCCAAAACAGAGATGTTCTTCTTACCACATCATAACATGACTATATTTGGTGGTGACATCTGTAATAATACATAATCAAATACAATTTTATAAAAACTGAAACTGACATCAAATCAGTGTTTGGAAAACACTTTGGGCATTGCTTTAGGACACATCTGAGCTGGGATCAGTGTATAGAAAGGCTGCTCTCTGCATGTGCGACACTGAAAATCACTCCTCTATCGCAGAGCGCGTAAGAGACCCACGAAGAGACACGCACAGATGCAATGAACCCATACCAACAGTTAATAAGACAATAAAGTGAACGCACTAAACTAGAAATGTAGTTTAGTGCAATCTATTGAAAGGAATCTTTAGTTTGTATGTTCTGGTGTTTGTGTGAGTTGTAATAACCCCACTGGGAACACTACAGAAGTGAGCATAAGATGCGCATGCTACACTTTATTAAATATAACTCAACAAAAATAATTATTACTAAAGATGACACATACATAAATAAGCATACTTATTGGGTAAACTCAAAGTAACGTCTTACTTTTGGTACTTCTTAAAGTAAGCAAAGCTATCGCATTACAGTCGTTTCATCTGCTAAAGCACCTTTTTCCGGACTGTGCGAGATAGACGACAGAGGTCTTTATTGCTTCTCCTGAGAGAGTGATAACCAGAGACCAACGGCCCGCATGGTGCCCTAACGACTAGCATGTGCATGTGCTTAACCTCACAACAACCTGACTCCGCATGCCATGAGCATGCCCTTCGAACTTGAAAACAAAAAAAGGGGCTCACTTTGAATTAGGTAAAAAAACAACAAATAAAGAGCGCTTTACCAGCAACTTTTAGCAATACAGAAATAAATAAAAGACAACAAAAAACGTTTGTTGACCTAGATGTATGTGACTAAAAGTCCCGCCAGTTTCTACATGAGTAAACCGGTGGCCCCTTTTCTCGGACCCCCCTCAGTGGAAAATAACCAAGACAATTCCTTTAACAATGGGGTGAGGAGCCAGCGGACAACACTAACCCCACACACACATACATACGCACGAAAGCAAGCTTAATCGTTCTGGACAGTGACTCCATGTGCGTATTTATAAACACAATGCATAAACTGCATTGTAAAAGTGGGCATGCGTGCGTGTGTGTGTGTATGTGTGTGCGAGTGTGTGTGTGTGTGTGTGTGTGTGTGTGTGTGTGTTTACACAAGTAATAAAATATATAATATTCCAATGTTTGTTTTTTAACTAAATAAAACATTACTACATTCATCTTATTGATATGGCCTGAGTTGTTGTACCATATAAGCATAATCTTTTGAATTGCATCTGCATGGCCCTGTCGTGGTGTTGCTAGGACATTTAAACGCTCTTTTGCGATGTGGTGGACAAAGTTAATGCTACGCTGCACACCAAATGCAGATGGGTAGATCTGTCCAACAAAACATTGGATTGTTAAGGATGAAAGACGATCAAAGCATTTCATTGGTGGAGATGTTCAATTTCATCAACCAATGAGGCGGAAATTAATCCCAGCATTAATTAAATCGTTTAAGCTGTGCGCCTTGGTATTATTGTTCATTAAACGTTCATTACAATGCCAAATATATTGATATATCGTCGCTCATATGTCAAAATAGGGTATAGGGTGCAGAAATGAGACAAGTAATCAATATGCGCTTTTCAGAAGTTTGCACAGAAGGAAAAGTCTGAGCCAAAGCGAATTGAGTCTTAACTTTTCTTTGAACTAAAACGAATAACTTGTGAGATAATGTAAAGCAAGAGGAACCCATGTTAAAACATAATGTTAACAACTTTGTAAAATAAGTAAACAAGTAATTTGAGGGAAATAAAAGTTCCACTGGCACCTACAGAGAGAACGCGCAAAGGTGTAAACGGTCAAATGGAAAATGGTCAATTGTTTCTTATGGGGTACAAAAGTATATGCTTCTCGCTCGTTATAACTTTTAATTACCTGGGAAGATGGTGAAAAGCACGAATAGAGTCCGACGGACTTTCTCCGTTACTCCTTGAAATCAGCCAATACTCTCTTGCAATCCAAGTTTGGGACCACGGAGAAACTGAGACTAACTTGTCAAACTTTCCCTGCTTATAAGAGTCCACGTACGGGCTGCGGGGGGAAAAAAGTGGACGGGGAGAAAAGTTTGAAGTCACCTGATCATATACGTCAAGAGTGTAGACCTCTTTGCAGTTGAATTAAGAAAGCGTATGGTGTAGGGCAGGCTACAGAATTTCTAACTGTTTAATCGTAGACGAAGCAACTATTTGATCACGCGTTTCTAGAATACAATTTCTGAAGTCCTTGGAAGTTTTTGTTGTCGCCAACTGAATGTGCACATTCACATAGACGACTTATTGTAAGTCATCTTCTGAGTACCCCAAACACAGGCCTTTCCATCCCCAAACTCCATAAGCGCTTTATTTTTTAATCATGTGTGATGAATAAAATCGTCCAATGGAGATTTTGTTTCTAAGAAACATCAGCATTTGAAGATAAACATTATATTTTATAGTTAATCCTATAGCATAGTTAACAAGCTTGTGTGGTAATAGGCTACGCCAATTGTTTTCAAAAGTTATATTATAAATGTTAGGCCTATTTCCTTTCTCGTACATTGATTAGGATTATTTTTCCAGTTTTGAGTGTGCACCTATTGGAAATTAAATAATATAGACCTCTTTGTTGATCGGAGTGCCATCCTGTAGAGTTTTCACTGAAGACCAACTGTTGAAGTTTACAGTCAAGAGCTACTCCGCTTCCAAGGCCCCGAGAAACAAATCGCTAGATATGTCGACATCAGTCACATAGTGAAGGGCGCCCCCTAGTGTATACAAAAAGTAACTCTTATATTATTACAGAACAGACTCGGGTAGCCAGCAAGAGCAAATAAGAGCTATAATTGACCTTAAAATCATACTAAGCATATGTCAAAAAAACATAATGTTATAAATTCACGGAACATCACATTAAAGCAAAAAAAATATTAAAAAAAATTTAAGAAAAGGGACACAAAGAAACAAAATGCTAGCTCATACACACACAAGTTATGCTTACAGTAACAATCCCATTCCACACACATCCGAGGGCATTGTGTCCAACCCAAAAGAGTATCGAATGTCTAAATCTAGTGGAGTCACGTGTGTTTCTCTTTGACCAAATCTATGCAGCTGTCGTCACTGCAGATGTCCACCAGTCTCTGTGGGGCGCTGTGGTCCGCTGGATGCCGGGCTGGGTTGGCTCCCCAGAGGGGCTGGTCGAGGCTAGGGGGAGGGGGCTGCTCGGTGCTGACCAGTTGGGGGTAGGCAGAGTAGTGAGGCGGATGAGGCTCGGAGCGTTTCTTCGAGGCCGACCGGCACCTCCTGCAGAGCAGGTAGAAGACCTCCAGCACGTTGAGGAGCAGGGAGAGGCACGCCACCACCAGCATGAAGAGGATGAAGATGGTCTTCTCCGTGGGCCGCGACATGTAGCACTCGGCGCCTACCCGCGGGCAGATCTCCTTGGGGCACTCGAAGTAGACGTCCATGACGAAGCCGTAGAGGTAGTACTGCCCCGCCACGAACAGCACCTCCAGGGCGATCTTCGCGAACAGCTGGGCCAGGTAGCTCCGCAGGAGGGTGCCCTTGATCCGTACCTTCCCCCTCTCGTCCGTGTACTTGGGCCTCTTCAGGAGGACGCCGTCGGTCCGATCGCCGCCGCCGCCGCCCTGCTGCAGGAGCAGCCGCTCCCTCAGCTTCTTCTCCTTGTGGATGACGTGGATGGCGTGGCCCAGGTAGACCAGCGTGGGCGTGGACACGAAGAGGATCTGGAGCACCCAGAAGCGCACGTGGGAGATGGGGAACATGCGGTCGTAGCACTTGTTGCGGCAGCCTGGGTGGTTGTTGTTGCACAGGAACTCGGATTTCTCGTCGCCCCACACGCTGTCGGCCGCCACGCCCAGCACCAGGATCCGGAACAGGAAGAGGACGCTCATCCAGATCTTGCCGATGACCGTGGAGTGAGACTGGACCTTGTCCAGGAGGGCGGAGAGATAGGACCAGTCCCCCATAGCTGATCACTGGTGTCTACGGGGGAGAGGACAGCAGGGAAATAAGATTATACCCTGACAGTTCCAAAAAAAACATTTAGTCAGGTTAAACTGCACACGTGCAGTTTACATGCAGCAGTAGACCTGAGAAGAGGTTCAACATAGACATGAAACATTAACAGGAATGGTGTGAATTATTTCTATTCTATTCTTTTCTGTTCTGCTCTGCTCTGTTCTGTTCTGTTCTGTTCTGTTCTGTTCTGTTATGTTCTGTTCTATTCTATTCTATTCCATCATGTAATATTGTATTATATTCTAATCTAAGCCATGTCCTGTTGAAATCCTATTGTGGTTAAATGTGATTACATGGCAGCTAAATACAGTATATAGGGAAATAGTAGATTATATATACCATTTATTATAATTGCTATATATTATCTAAAATAACCATATGTAGAATCTGTGGTCCAGGCCCCAACACAGCGTAAGCTGAAGCTGCATAGTGTTAACTAAAGTGGCCCGGTTCAGAGCCATTATGGTTAGTAGCCCATCTAAATCACAGTCCATTGTGGTTATAAACAACAACAAAGGTCGATCCTACCTTAAAACGTGGGGTTCAGAAGCTCATGTCCTGTGAGGCGCTGAATAAACGGAGTGTTCACCAGCCTGGTCCGTGTGTCGTGCTGTCAGGGAGCAGAATCAAGCCCTCGTCACTTTTAAACCCCGTGGGTTTGGTCAAGCCTTGTGACTAACTCCCTTACATCTGAGAACTCTCCTTCTGGGGGTTTTGGGTATGATTTCGTAATGGTGCTCGCTTCTCACAATCGACTTCCTGTTTTGTCCATGAACACTGAGGGTCAGGTACGACAGTTTGGGAATACAAATATTTAGTGGTAGGACTCCCGTGGTGACAGAGACTGAGACATGAAGGTGCCACACCCTGATCAACCCCAATGGGAAAGGCGTAGCTTGCAAAAACCTGCGTGTTATTCTCTGCTGGGAACAGGTGGGAGTCTGGGATGATGGTTTCACCGTCAGTTCATCTGATCAGGCTGTCTTGATGGAGTTACTAGTGCCTTTACTGGTAGAGCTGGTTAAGAAAGGGAGTTTATAATCAGGCTGACTTGGTGGAGTTACTAGTACCTTCACTAGTAGAGCTGAAACAGTCTAATTTCTGCCAAGATATTTAAAAAATGTAAAACTTGTCCAAGCAAATTTGTATATAGCTTTGAATAAAAACATTCACTAAATATCATGCATAATTATATCTGTAGGTAATATTTAAAGCTTTTTGTTGGCTTTAAACCCTCCTTTTGTTGCATCTTGACATTACACTGTAATGAATGAATGAGTGTAAGAAAAATAAGCTTTATTGTTATTATATAATCTTTTATTTGGGTCACTTCATTGCATTTATTCGTTATTAACATTAAGCAATTAGACAGAATAATGGATCTAACTTGTTTGGGTTTCATTTGTTTCATTATCACCACTGAAAACACAATTCAGTGGTCACTAATAACCCTGATAGACCCTTTGAACCCGTTGACCTTTTGTCACACATACACACACACACACCCACACCCTCACACCCATACACACACACACACACACACACACACACACACACACACACACACACCCTCACACCCACACACACACACACACACACACACACACCCTTACACACACACACACACACACACCCTCACACCCACACACACACACACACACACACCCTTACACACACACACACACACACACACACACACACACACACACACACACCCTCACACCCACACACACACACACACACACACACCCTCACACACCCAATCAGCTGTCATCATGATCCAGTTATTTTTCTTCGGCCACAGAGGAAGGTGAAGATGGGAGGATCCTTGAGAGCATTTCTTCTTCTTTTTTCTGCTGACTTGACAGCGGTCACCGTCTGATGACGCGGGTGGATGGGCAGGAAGCTGGCTTCATGGTCGACGGAGGCTTGGGCCTATAAGAGGAGGCAGGAAGAAGAAGAAGAGCCAGTTGATTTGATAATACAGGAACTGGACGAGGGACATTGCAGCGCTCGCTTGTGAGGTAGGAGAACCCCTCTCTCTTTATGGAGTTGTTACGAGGGGGAAACGGGGGGGGTGGGGGGGTGGGGGGGGTGGGGGGGTGGGGGGGTGGGGGGGGGGGGGGGGGGGTGAAAACCCTGAAATGTCTAGGTTCATACGGCGTCAATGCGTTTGCCGCGAATGTAGAATCTCATGAAGCCTCTTCTTTAACTGCTGACCACAGTCCCTTTCAAGAGCTAGTATTACGTACATCCTGAAGTTATCGTTCAGTTTATTTATGTGTTTTATGTGAATTTTCATACAAATAGGATCTTATATTTGATTGTTAAACAAAATGCTCTGATGAAAGTTCTTTGACTACAATTAAAGATCACTCTCTTTTTTTAAATAATTGAATAGACTCCGCCTTTTTTAACCTGTTGCACCCTTCACTGTTGTCATTAGCATAACTAACATGGCTTATTTGGTTTGACTGCAAAACAAAAAGATAAAATCCAAAAACTGTTCACAAAGTTTGAGGAATGCCTTACAATGCATTTAATTTATTTTGCTGAAGTTCCTCTTCGGAAGGGAAGGCCTTCCCTCTCTGTGAAAAAGTTGTTTCGTAATGTTTCAAGTGTTTCACTCATCTAGCGAGGCATGTTCAGAGAGATGCGAAACTAACAGATTTAGGCTAGTATTTATTTCTCTCCTTCCTTCCCTCCATCCTTCCTTCCCTCCTTCCTTCCATCCTTCCTTCCTTCCCTCCTTCCTTCCCTCCTTCCTTCCTTCCCTCCTTCCTTCCCTCCTTCCTTCCTTCCATCCTTCCTTCCTTCCTTCCTTCCTTCCTTCCTTCCTTCCTTCCTTCCTTCCTTCCTTCCTTCCTTCCTTCCTTCCTTCCATCCTCCATGTAACCTAAACAGACTGTAGACTGTAGTATTATTAGTAAAAATGTAACTAATTAACCAGCCATAGTAATGATGACGACCTGATAGGTGCTAAAATGGCTTTTTAACGTTGTTCTGATGTTGACCTTGTCCACTCCCTCTGTGTGTGTGCAGCCCCGGTGGTCATCTTCGTTGTGTTGTTCTGATGTTGACCTGGTCCACTCCCTCTGTGTGTGTGCAGCCCCGGTGGTCATCTTCGTTGTGTTGTTCTGATGTTGACCTGGTCCTCTCGCTCTGTGTGTGTGCAGCCCCGGTGGTCATCTTCGTTGTGTTGTTCTGATGTTGACCTGGTCCACTCCCTCTGTGTGTGTGCAGCCCCGGTGGTCATCTTCGTTGTGTTGTTCTGATGTTGACCTGGTCCACTCCCTCTGTGTGTGTGCAGCCCCGGTGGTCATCTTCGTTGTGTTGTTCTGATGTTGACCTGGTCCACTCCCTCTGTGTGTGTGCAGCCCCGGTGGTCATTTTCGTTGTGTTGTTCTGAAGTTGACCTGGTCCACTCCCTCTGTGTGTGTGCAGCCCCGGTGGTCATCTTCGTCGTCAACCGTCGCCAACCGTCGTCATGGGGGACTGGTCCATCCTCGCCTCCCTGCTGGACAAGGTGCAGTCCCACTCCACCGTGGTGGGGAAGGTGTGGCTCACCGTCCTCTTCGTCTTCCGCCTCCTCGTCCTCCTGGGCGGCATCGACGCCGTGTGGAGCGACGAGCAGTCCAACCTGGAGTGCAACACCCTCACCCCGGGCTGCAAGAACCACTGCTACGACAAGACCTTCCCCATCTCCCACGTGCGCTTCTGGACCCTCCAGATCATCTTCGTCTCCGTGCCAACGCTGGTGTACCTGGGCCACGTGCTCCACGTCATCCGGCGGGAGAACAAGATGCGGCGCCGCCTACTGGGGAGCGGCGGGACAGGCGGGGGCGCGGCGCCCAAGTACTCGGACGAACGCGGGAAGGTGCGCATCACGGGCACCCTGCTGGCCACCTACGTGAGCCACATCTTCTTCAAGGGCCTCATCGAGGTGGGCTTCATCGTGGGTCAGTACTACCTCTACGGCTTCTACCTGCCCGACAAGATCGAATGCGAGGGGGGCGACCACTGCCCGTTCCGCATCGACTGCTTCATCTCCCGGCCCACGGAGAAGACCATCTTCATCATCTTCATGCTGGTGATGTCGTGTGTGTCCCTGCTCCTCACGGTGGTGGAGATGATCTATCTGACTTGCTCTCACGTGAAGGAGAGGAGGAGGAGGAGGGAAAGCGGAGGTTCGTCGACCATGGAGTTAAAGTCCCTATACCGGGACTCACCACACAGACAATGTGAGAGGGGTTAGGGTTAGGGTTAGGGTTTAGGGGTTAGGGTTAGGGTTAGGGTTAGAGTTAGGGTTAAGGTCCTACCTGACCACTCTACACCAACCATTGAAGTGATAGGACTTTGTTGACATCAACTGCCTAAGCAAATACATTTATTTTTTTAAATGCTTCCGAAAATCAGAGTTCAATGTGAAAACACTTCAAACCATGTCCTAATTTTTTTGGGAATTGATGCGTTTCAACACCCATTGACAGGAAGTGCTTGTGATAACTTGCTTTTATTGGTTTCTGTTTAGACTCAATTTTTTTGTTTAAATGTAAAACTTTTCCCACACTTGGTGTTTGGCCTTAGAGAAACACTAAACACAAATTGTTTTCATATATATTTGTTTTGATTGTCAATACTTGTGTTTGTATTCCCCCCCATGCTCAGGTAAATAATCATATTGTGTTAGGGTTTTTATGTGTTTCTTATTGTTTCTGTTATGAGCGGTTGCCAGATTTGGTAAGTGTCCCACACCTTTGCCAACGTTCGTTATAATGCTGACTGAAGTGTTGAAAAGGAACCAGCAGATATCACTGTTGCACTGCAAACACAACTGTGCCTATTCTGGTCATCAAACGCATGCTGGGACCGATGGTCTGCTTTGATTATTAATGCAATGATGTATTATTGTTTTACAAAATTATAAATATTGTAAAAAATTATAGATACACTTGTTGGATTCAATTTGTGTGTGTGTGTGTGTGTGTGTGTGTGTGTGTGTGTGTGTGTGTGTGTGTGTGTACTGTGTAGGTGTTTGACACAAGCAATTGTCACTGTCTGTACAGTGTTCCTCACTTTACTTTGATATTAATAAGATGGTGGACATTTAGAGGAGTTATAGGAAATGGTAGCTGGTTAGGGTTAGGGTTAATGGTGTAAGATGGTGGACAGTTATGGAATTGGTAGCTGGTCTCTACATCCTCGTTCGATAGAGCATCTGTTTCATACTTCCTTTCCCACAAAATCACAAAACTAGATCCAGTATTGACTCATGCACAGAACTCAGGAACAGACGCGTTGTGGTCTTAATAGTAGGTTGCGTAGGAACCAAAATGTGGAACGACTGGTTATTAAATCTAATCCTAGTTAGACTCACGCTGTGTTCAGGACCACATACTTTAACACTCTCTTCTATACACTCAATGTGTACATACTGCATGTATACTGTTCACTGAAACCGAAATCTAGTATACTACTTTTTACAAGTAAAAGTTGCTTCAATTGTTAGTATACTCAACTTGAACCTGTGACCAAAACCATTTTGTATTCTGTCAAAGCCAGAAGGATGTTGGCGCATTGCATTCTGGGGCATCTAGGGGTTAGCATCGTCTAGCAACAACTCTGGACACTCAAAATGTTCCCAAATAAAGAAAGTAATCTGGGAACTTTTTCCATACTCAATTTTCACATACTCTGTACCGTTGGCATACTGCATACTCATAACTGTATGTTTAGGATGCACAGTATGTGATTCCGAACACAGCCTCAGTAACAGAATGTGTTCGTTATGGAGATGGTTTATGCTTGCCTCTTTTCATCTCCAAGCAGTTGCAATTTGAAAATCCCAAAAGAAACGTCATATATATATATTTTTTTTTTTTTACTTTATTTAACAAAATACATTAACATTTAAATCAAAATATTGACACTGTAGTAGGAACATGATGGCCGTGGATTTGGTGGTAATTCATCTTTGAGTTACAGGAGTGACAAAACAATACTTCTATTAAACTAGATTCTACATTTGGAGATAATCTGTACAAATGCAAATGTTTTCTTCCAACTAAAAAAATGTAAACAAATCAAGAAGAGTAGTCTTATAACACATACATGTCTCAAATTCAATCATGATTGGACTGTCATTCCAACAAGTTTTGGGAAATATATAAATATTGATCATAATGATGGAAATTATCATAATTTTTTTGAAAACCAAACAGAAAGTGGGATGTATTTGTATTCGTTTTGTGCAATTCAACATCTACAGTGTTCTCTGGAGGTCATTAGAGGTCATGACAGATGTTTGACCTCTGACCTTTAGGCAGTGCTTTGACTCAGCTTCCCGTTCAGACTGTTCTGCAGGGCGTAGGCCTCCGGTGGCGCCGACGCCCCCAGCTGGTACCTCCTGGCACCTCCACGCGAGCCGCACCTCACCTTGGTGCACAGCAGGTAGAAGATCTCCACCACGTTGAGGAGCAGGGAGACGCACGCCACCACCAGCATGAAGATGATGAAGATGGTCTTCTCCGTGGGCCGCGACATGAAGCACTCCACGCTGAAGGGGCAGGGGACCCGGGTGCACTCGATCCGGGGGTTCATGACGAAGCCGTAGAGGTAGTACTGACCCACGATGAAGCCCACCTCCAGCAGAATGCGGAACAAAATGGCCACGATGTAGCTGCCCAGGAGGTTGCCTTTGATCTTGACGTGGCCGCTCTCGTCGGAGTACTTGGGCGACTTCACGTGCTCGCTGGGGGCGGCCCTGATCAGGCGCTCCCTCAGCTTGTTCTCCTTGTGGATGACGTGCATGACGTGCCCCAGGTAGACCAGCGTGGGCGTGGACACGAAGATGATCTGCAGCACCCAGAAGCGGATGTGCGAGATGGGGAAGGCCTTGTCGTAGCAGACGTTCTTACAACCGGGCTGCTGGGTGTTGCAGACCATGCTGGACTGCTCGTCGCTCCAGACTTTCTCGGCGCCGGCACCCAGCACCATGATCCGGAAGATGAAGAGGACGCTCATCCAGACCTTCCCGATGACCGTGGAGTGGGACTGGACCTTGTCCAGCAAAGTGGAAAGGAATCCCCATTCACCCATTGCGTCTAGTCGAGCAGAGAGAAAAACAAGAAGAAAAACAGACGTTTTTTTTTCGATTAGTTTCATTCTTTTTTAAGACAGTTCATGTATATATATATAAATATATATATATATATATATATAAATTTTTTTCTATTATTTAATTAATCCCTTTATTGCATTTCTTTTTCAAGTTATGTGAGAATGATGTGATCATGTTCCAATAAATACAATTACAGTACATATTGTTTTGAAAAAACGTTAAGTTAACAAATGAATTGTGCAGCATGGCCACTTTGTAGCTTCATTCTGAGTAAGATGTTTTAGTTTTGAGTCTCCTGCATGCGGTTGAAGGAAAAGTTAAGTTGTATACAAAAACCTACAGATTTTTACACAGCTGCATCCAACTTTATTGTGGAATTATCTCAGGGCGTTGAAGATACCAGAGGTATTCTATAGTCGGGGTCAAAGAGTAAGCAGACACTTCTGCATTTCGTCAAAAATATATTTGAAGAGTACACTAACTAAACTGTATTATTATATGAGAACTCTTCGTTTGTACGTTTATCCGGGTCATCACCAGTTGGATGTGTGTTCAGTTCTATTATCAAACCATATCAAATTCAAATCTCTTGACTTGGAGTATTGTATACAAAATATGCTTTGTGTGTAGTGAAAATTTAAGTTATGCTGTTTTTGTGTTTTTTTTTTTTTTTCAAGAAGCCACAGTGTGTGTTTTGTATATAATGATTGACTGGCTGGTTTCTGGCTGTTCTCTAGTTGTATGTACACACACACACACACACACACACACACACACACACACACACACACAAAGAATATGTCAGCACTGCTATGGTTCTAAAAAAAAACAAAAAAACTTTTAAGTAAGTATTATTATTATTAGTAACTATAAAACTATAAGTATAAAAGTATTTAACTATAAAATGTATAAACACTTCAATATATAAAATGAAAACATATTGAAATGTTCACATGCTATAAAATTCATAAACCTTAAAATAAATGACTACATTTTAACATTTAAAACATATTATGGACTGATAAGCACATTAGTGACAACAAACAAATACCCCAGAGCCATTTGAACCATAATTCTATGTAGCTTTTTGGAAGTCTTACCTTTAAATCTTAAAGCACCTGCTGCTTTCAAAGCGCTGCAGTCAACATCCACCTGTGCATCAGAATGATCAAACCTGGTTTTGTGTGGAAAACCAGCAGGAAGAACCTTGAACCTTAGTCTGGTGCTATTGCTCAACTCCTGTCTGTGTTGGCTGTCACGTTTGCTTTGATAATCATAAAACATAAATGAGAGGGGTGGGGGGTGGGGGGGGGGGGGGGGGTGGGGGGGGGGGGGGGGGTGGGGGTGGGGGGGGGGTGGGGGGGCTACCTGTATTGGCAGGAATTAGGGAATTATTGCTATAACAGTGACTACGTCAATCCAATATGATTCCGTCCACTTTATTTTCTCAACGTGTAAATCAGGGACATTGTCCTAGTGATCAGGAAGTGTACTAAATTAATAATTGCCATTTTGATCTTGTGAGGGTAAGGCTGTGACAGGTACAGGATATTGCATTAGAGATTGACATTTTTGGATATGGATTATTTCATTCAGTTACGTTCTATACTTACCAATGAGTAATCCGAAGGTTATCTCTATCTGGCATTGGCTGTTACAAAATCCACAAAAACAATGTAGTGGTCTATTACGGTTCACTTTTAATACTCAATAGAACACATTACTCAAACAATACTAATGATGAAAAAGTTATAATACCCTTTATTAAATTGTTGGGATAGTTTGAAAACATTACTGCACTCTAATAATAATAATAATAATAATAATGAATAATAATAATAATGTTTATCTCCACAAATGTTATCCAAACCACATTCTACTAACCTCTTTGCATTTGCCTTTCTGTGAAATTTTACCCGGTATTCATCTTTGGAATATGTTCAAATATATTCTTAACATAAAGTAAAGACACACTATAGACACTAATGATTTAATAAGGCCATTAAACACTAAACCCAGATAGAATATTGAAAATAATCAAATGGAAGAATTTATTGATCTGACATAACTCATTGATTGTGCTTGTATTGTAAAGGTGGGGCTGCTGAACTCTATGGCAGATGCCATAGCTATGAATCCACACAACATATTACAGGTGTGGTTGTTTTGACCAGTCCCTGACTTCTATGCAAACAGATATGCATATCATATATTATCATGGCACTAAGGGATTTGTTGTAAAGATACTGCTTTTCGTTGAAGAGCGTCTGCAACAGGTTTTCTGTTGCATTCCGTTTGTGGAGGGAGCTTTTACCCAAGGAAACAACACCAATTACTTTTCGATAAACTTTATTATTTATTTTTATTTGGGGGGGGGGAATATGAAAATAGACATCAGTAGGTATATATGTACAAATTGAGGAGATACACAATTGTGGTCGCTCTCACTTTTCAAAATGCGAAATCATTTCAAGGAGACTCAAGAACAATAGCAAACAAGTATACATGGCTCTATTAAGTGTACGTCACTCTTTGCATGACAAACACAAAAAATAGAAAAGGCAAAGTGATTTTTTGCCTTTTTCTCTCTGGCTTGATAGTGTAAAGGAAGCTTTACAGAGCATTCCAAGCTTTGTCTCCAGATACTTTGCCTTGGAGCCACTTATCTGCTCATAAAAATACATAATAATGATAAGTGATTATATAGTGCTTTACACCATATCATTCTAGCTTTGCCTCTTCACCATTGCTGAACAGGAAACAGTGTTTTCAGAAACAGTAACGCCATCTATTAGTGCAGAACAATTTTTGCTTTTATCATAAAAGAGATTCACAACCACATCCATGCAACATGGGTTGAAAATTACCTAACATTTTATTGAAAAGAATCACTATAAAAAATAAAAAATCTGAATCCTGAACCCTCCATACACTAGATATAGATAAAAGAGTCAATTGATTTGTCTACAGATATTGTAAATAAAAAGCTGGATTAAAGAGGCATGTGTGTGTATGAGTATGTTTGTTTGTGTGTATGTGTTTGTGTGTATGTGTGTGTGTGTGTGTGTGTGTGTGTGTGTGTGTGTGTGTGTGTGTGTGTGTGTGTGTGTGTGTGTGTGTGTATGTGTGTGAGAGGTTTATTCAGCCATCTTTATCCTCTAGCCCTTGACTCCGTCCAGACTCCCACCTATGCTCTGGCCACTCTCAAACTCCATGTTCATTTTGTTCTGGTGCTGCGTGTCCTCCAGACGCTTGGGCCAGGCGGGCATCAGGAAGCCGGCCGGGTTCTCCGCCGACGTGCCCGGGACGGAGCGCCGGCCACGCGAGCCGCACCTCACCTTGGTGCACAGCAGGTAGAAGATCTCCACCACGTTGAGGAGCAGGGAGACGCACGCCACCACCAGCATGAAGATGATGAAGATGGTCTTCTCCGTGGGCCGCGACATGTAGCACTCCACGGTGAAGGGGCAGGGCGTCTTGGAGCAGGGGAACATGGGCACCATGACGAAGCCGTAGAGGTAGTACTGACCCACGATGAAGGCCGCCTCGATGACGATCTTCACCACCAGCTGGGTCATGTAGCTGGCCAGGAGGTTGCCCTTGATATTGACCTTGCCCCTCTCGTCGGTGTACTTGGGCTGCTTGCAGGTCCTCGGCGGCCCATCGGGGCTGGCGCTCAGCAGCCTCATCTTGTTCTCCTTGTGGGTGACGTGCATGACGTGGCCCAGGTAGACCAGCGTGGGCGTGGACACGAAGATGATCTGCAGCACCCAGAAGCGGATGTGCGAGATGGGGAAGGTCCAGTCGTAGCAGACGTTCTCGCAACCGGGCTGCTTGGTGTTGCAGAGGAAGCCCGACTGCTCGTCGCCCCACACGCTCTCAGCCCCGGCGCCCAGCACCATGATCCGGAACAGGAAGAGGACGCTCATCCAGATCTTCCCGATGACCGTGGAGTGGGACTGGACCTTGTCCAGCAAAGTGGAAAGGAATCCCCAGTCTCCCATCTTTAGGTTTAAGCGTCACTGAGAAGAGAAAAACTAAATAAACAACAAAAAGTGGATTAAACAGCACAAAAAAAAAGTTATAGTAAAAAACGACTTTAAATGAGGAGTACACACATAGTGGAATCAGTTGGTGGCCCAGTTGTATTGATCACTTTATATTGCCCTGAGTCACAGAGGAGGGGTAGTAGCTAATTCCAATACCTCAGTCTTCATAGTTAATGAAAGACTTGTAACATGGAAAGACTGAGAAACTAGGTACATCTTATCTCACAAATTAAAATATTTGCCAACATTTATTTCGTGAATGATTAATCTATGGGCCTTATACCCAAAAGAATGGTTGTAATAAAGATAGACAGAAATATCAACAATTTATAAGGTATATTCTATGAATAATCATTTTTGAAATATGAGCAGTCACTGTTGTTAAAAATGTGGTTCTGAGAATATGCGAATACAGATAAAGCAAATCCCTACCACAAAAATAACTCCAGCATACGCTTATGACAACAGCTTGTTTTTTCTCTCACGAAAAGGGTGAACACAATATTGTTACAATAAAATAGAAGAATATACTGTATATCAGATTACCAGTCATTTATGCATGTATACAAACAGATTACTGTAGATAATAAAAAATCTATATTTATATACAAGAAGATATTTGGAAACATGGCTGTGTGTCTACGTGCAGGTGAATGGGTAAACCCAGTTCATGCCTCTTACCTGATCCTCTGTGTGTGAGCTCTAGGTTCCAGGCACGCTGATCACTAACTGGAGCTTGAACCTTGGAGTTTTGGGGGCTGTCTCACGCACACGCTGAGCTAGGGAATCATTGAATTGCATCACAACACCTGGCTCCAGTGTCACATTGGGCCCAATCAGCAAATAAGATTTGAGAAGAAAAAAAAAGAAGCAGAGGTAACTCCTAGAAGGACTGCCAGATGATCAGGAGTCTAATGATTGACAAGTGTTTTAAAAAAATGCCGAACGCAACACAAGGGTAGGCCATCTCCTGGAGTGGTCATTAACCTCCTGGACCTCCGATAAAAGCAAAGCCATAGAAGGACAATTCCATGGCACCAATGTAGCAATCAGGCGTTGTGAGGACGTGACACACTCACAATCACTGGCAAGAGAGCTGCTTCTGATTAAGATGATGCAACCACAGTTAGGGCTAGAGTGAGTCTACACCATAGAAATAGGGGCATATTGATTTAGGAAGCAAATAGAATTTAAAATTCACGAATGAAACCAAATGTAATAATAATAATAATCAAGTGAATAGATGGATTGACAAATAAGGAACTTGATGTAAGAAAGATTTATTTGATCCAAAAATAGTGTTACATAAAATAGAATAGAATTAATGTACAATTTAATGTTTATCCTAAACTTATGTATAAGACAATCAACTGAAATCAAAAGAAAAAAAAATGATTATTATGACAATTATGATGTTTTTATTCTAATGCTGTCAACCCAAGCGACTTGTGTGTGAAAGGGACATGTGTACAAAAGCTGACTCCCCCTTCTCCCATCCCCCTACACACACACACACACACACACACACACACACACACACACACACACACACACACTCGCACACACACACTTCCTCTCCTTGACCCCACATGCAAACACACACACACACACACACACACACACACACACACACACACACACACACACGTATGTCCGTAATGTTTGTCCCTCTATTGTATTACATTTGTTTGATATGGACCTGTGCGTCTGAAATAAAGTTGAACTAACTAACACACACACACACACACACACACACACACACACACATCAGATCTGGACCTCCTCCATGTTGTTGTCCTCTGACATCACACTCTTAGTGCCCTCGTTGACCCCGCTGACCCCGGATGTGACCTGCCCTCCCCCTGCGACCCCTCCATTGGCCCCCAGCTTCCTCCCCTGCAGCTCCAGCTCCAGGTTGACCCAGTTCTGGATCCTCTGGTCCCGGTTCTGGAAGGCCTTCTTCTCCAGGGAGGTGGGGGTCACCGGCGTGACGGTGTAGTCCTTCCGCCGCGACACGCACTCCTTGAGGGCCCGGACGCAGAGGTAGAGCAGCTCCACCAGGGTGAGGAGCAGAGAGGCGCAGGCCACCGCCAGCATGAACCAGATGAAGATGGTCTTCTCCGTGGGCCGCGACAGGAAGCAGTCGACCTGGTGCGGGCAGGGGAAGCGGCTGCAGGTGTAGCGGGACTGGAGGGTGAAGCCGTACAGGAGGTACTGGCCGGCGACGAAGCCCACCTCCACCAGGGCCTTGGCGAGGAGATGGAAGACGTAGCTGCGGAGGAGCTGGCCGCGCAGGCTGATCTTACCCGAGCTGGAGCTGTACTTGGGAACTTTGGAGGTCCTCTGGAGGAGGAACACGGCGCTTTGGTCGTCCATGGCGACCTGGGACTGCCTCTTCATCCTCTCCCTCATCTTACCAGAAAAGAACGCATAGAAATCAATCAGGTTTATAAGGAAATATATGAATTCGATTAGATTAAGATATGATTTTTAAAATTAATTATTATGCAATTTGATCAATGCAGATCATGAGAAATTATGTAAATGAACTATGAGAATATTATTATTAGTTATTCGTTATATTTATTCTGTCCTTCAACTCACCACACAGTAAAAAAAACACTTATTATAATATGATAAATATAAAAAATAACCAATAACCATCAGTAATAATAGGAAATATAATATCTGCATAGCTTTTTGGCTTTCAAAATTGCTTAAAATTAAAAAAATATGGATGACCTTAAAATTGTATGCATTTTAAAACAACAAAAGTTTAAATATCTGTCTAGTAACGCAGAGCTCTCTCGGTAGCCCATTAGAAACACAGCAGGGCCGAGCACCCAACCTTCTTTTCTGCGTGGATAACGTGCAGCACGTGGCCCAGGTACACCAGCGTTGGCGAGGCCACCGAGATGATCTGCAGGGCCCAGAAGCGGATGTGAGAGATGGGGAAGGCCTTGTCGTAGCACACGTTCTCGCAGCCCGGCTGTCTGGTGTTGCACACAAAGTCGGACTGCTCGTCGCCCCAGACCCTGTCGGCGGCGGTGGACAGGACCAGGATGCGGAACACGAAGAGAACGGTGAGCCAGACTTTGCCCACGACAGTGGAGTGAGACTGGACCTTGTCCAGCAGGCGGCCTAGCAAGTCCCACTCACCCATGTTTTACGCCGACGGTAAAAACTGCTGGTAAAAAGAGAGCAGTGAACACAGAAAAACCTAAGTACAACTTTAAAGTGAAAATAGAATGGCAAATCATCCCCTTAATAATGATAATAATTCGTTGAATTTATTTAGTGCTTTTCAGACACCCAAAGCGTTTTACAATTGAGGACATACTAGTATAGATACATAGAACATAGAACCTTTACGTGAACAACTGCTATTGCACCAATGTGTCAAACAAATAGATTATTTTGGGAAAAAAAGTCATTTGTTCTTAATTGTTGTTAATATTTAATTTTAGTGGATCACAGAAAACAAGGAGTTAAAATAGATTTTGTGAAAATAAAAGTTTAGCAGTACACAGAATAAATCTACAGTAGTTCCAAAGGAATGACACACTCCTGGTCAGCCATTTTAATAAAGGCCCATCATATCAGGTTAGGTCAGAACATTGATAACTGAGGCACCAAAATGCTGATTCAGAGTGTCTGTAACATACCCCAACAGCCAGCTGGGAATCAAGAACTTGACCTTGTTCAAACCTTAAACTTTTCCAAGCTCTGTTCACAGAATGGGTGCCTACGAATTTGAACATAATTTTATTCTACTTTATTCTACTTTTCTATTAATAACTGTTAGTTTCTAGTATATATATATATATATTTTTTATCAATAAGAGCGTGTAAAGTCATTATGTTTTCCTAAAAAATAAGACATTCTACACGAGAAAAGACATCTATCACACTATACAGCTTCACCATCGTCTCAAGTTTTAAATATTGGAAAATTCATACTAACTAGTTGACTGGGCTGATTGGAAGAAAGGATTTACATATGATATAGTTAATACATATATACATGTAAAAGTACATCATTGTGACATTGTAAAACCATATTTTATCAAACACATGTTTGGCTTTTGTCATAGTCGGACCAAGAGAATTCTTCCTTTCTCTAAAGCAAGTTTTGACTTCACAATCCTTATTCCATAATTAATGAATGACAAAGAAAATCCCCAAATAGACCTGTTCTTAACTTACCGGAGCCCCTTAGACAGTGGAACAGAGAAAACCTTCTTTCCAGCAGAACAATGAAAAATAACGAGTGTCGATGATGGAGCACTGCACATTTTTATCTTTTCCTTGAACATGTTATCAGGAAGGGCACCATGCAAATGGCAGCAAAAGAACTACAAAACCCAACCCCCCCCCCCCCCCCCACACACACACACACACACACACACACACACACACACACACTTTCCCCCAGTGACTAAACTGCATTATTAGACGGCTGACCGTTGTGTTAGTACTAAATGCTACTGTAAATACACTTACCTGTAATATACTCCCTATACAAAGACGCCTTTTATACTACTGTGTATATTGAACCTTGAGTTTATTCATATTTATACTACTGCTTGCATTGAACCCATAGTTTATTCATATTTATAATACTGTGTATATTGAACCCATAGTTTATTCATATTTATATTTATACTACTGTGTATACTAAACCTGTGTTTATTCACATTTATACTACTGTGTATGTTGAACCTGTAGTTTATTCATATTTATACTACTGTGTATACTAAAGCTGTAGTTTATTCACATTTATACTACTGTGTATGTTGAACCTGTAGTTTATTCATATTTATACTACGGTGTATGTTGAGCCTGTAGTGTATTGCTATTTATACTACTGTCTACACTTAACTGTAGTTGCACTGTACTGTTACTTCTGTCCTACTGTACATACCATTAGCAACCCTTACTATTTATTCAATAATCCTATATCTATTCATATGTTCCTGTACTCTGCACTTTACCATGTGCTGGCGCTATCTGGTTAGATGATGCGCTGCATTTCACTGTCTCTGTACTCTGTGCCATGCCAATGAAGTTGAATCATCATCAGCTACAAGTCCCTAACCTGAACGTTTCTTTGAGCACCAACCTCAGTGACTTATCTGATACAAAGCTAAGGAAAGTCATACCCACCCAGGGTTGATTGTACACATTGGACGTGTCTACCCTTCTCATGAGAAAGTATTCCCTGACATACAGGCGGCCATTGATCGAAATCTGAAACCAAGTGAGAAGTCAATACGTCACATAGCATGGGTCTAGTGCTCATACAACCAGATCATTTTGACATAAGAAACTTAAAAGGATATGGCCAGGATTTACTTAAATCTTTTTTTTTTTCCTTGACTTTACATTGGGCAGAATTGTCTGGGGCACAGCCTTGTAGCTGAGGCTTATGATATCACCTGTCTCACGTGTCCCTGAAAGGTTCTTAGGGGGGGGGGCACTTGACTTCTCAATGCCAACATAGCTTCCACTGAAGTAAATGAACTTCATGACCTTACCTTCATAGGAAAATCTAACAAAAACACTTCATATTTGAAACAGAAATAAACTGAAGATCTTGCTCATGATTGATTGGATGCTCATTTTAATGGTCAACATAATTATAAGTTAAAAATGACATACAATTCCTGGCAACTAATCATCAATCTATCGCTCATAAATATATACACTTCAGGAATAATTTCATAATAAAATAACCTCATCGAAACTATACCTATTACATTGCTTCAAGTTTAACTCAAAAACTATAGTTGTTTTTTTAAACAACAATCCTTTAACTCTTGTATTTGATGTTAAAACAAACACACAGAAAAGATCCTAGAAAATATATCTCCATCACAACCTCGCATTTCAGTGCATGTGGATAAAATCCAGAAACATGCTTCAATATAAAATCTCTGTAAATACTGTACAATGTTATCATTCACTTCAATCTTGACATTACTCACTCGCTACTCAAGGAGAATAAATAATCTCTAGAAAGTTTAGAGTGTAACAGACTAGCTAGCCATAACTGTAGTTTCCATGAACTACAAAAATCACAAATCAAAAAACTCTGCCAATTAGAATGCAGACTCAGTCATGTGGAGTGCCACTGCCTCCTGTTTGAATCCAAACTACTTCTGTTACCTTTAAACTACAACTGTAGTAATTGTATCCTCAAAACTTAGACCGTAAAAATATGTGTATGTACTCGATAAAGAGTTTAGCTCTATAAATAAGAAGATAAATCAACATGTTCCTGGTGAGTTCTGATCCTGACGTCCAGGGCGGTAGTGTTTAGTCTGTAACGAGAGGAGGCGAAGCTCGCATCACACGGGATCCTAGCAACCAAACCCACTGTGGAATGCACTGCATCAGCCCGTACTGAAAGAGACACAAAAGGTCAGAGTTCAAAGGTCATGACCAATTATCTCAACATCTGACAGGAGAAGAATTTTACAAGAATCAGCACGGTTCGTTATCAATACTGTACCTTCTCATATACTTTAGATTTCACTTTAAAAACCTTTACACGGTGTAAATAAAACAGACTCCTTTGAAGTCACTGAGCACAGTATTTATACTGACATCGTTAGTCTAAATGACACACTGGATGGGTCAACCCTCAGCGTACCTGTAACGTGTGCGGCCAGTACCCTGTGGTCCTGTGGGAGACCCCCAGAGTGGAGATGGCGTGACGAGCGTACACCTCCGGTTCAGGCACCAGCCAGCGGGCCACGGCTGACGCCGGCCGCTCCTGGGTCTCCACCATCATGGGGACCAGGCTCTGGACGAAGATGCCCTGGCAACCATACTCGTGGTGCAGGGAAAGGGAGAAGTTGTCGATGTAGGCCTGGAACGGGGAGGGGGAAAGGGGGGAGAGGAGAGGAGGCGTGAGACAAGGAGGAGACACAGAGGGGGAAAGGGGGGAGAGGAGAGGAGGCGTGAGACAAGGAGGAGACACAGAGGGGGAAAGGGGGGAGAGGAGAGGAGGCGTGAGACAAGGAGGGGACACAGAGGGGGAAAGGGGGGAGAGGAGAGGAGGCGTGAGACAAGGAGGAGACACAGAGGGGGAAAGCATCTGGGAGTATAACACGGTCACCGAATGGCAGAATGGCAATCATAGGAAAAGAATTCGAGAGACTTTTGATGAGGGTCCTTGTGTGTGTGTGTGTGTGTGTGTGTGAGTCTGTTTCAAAAAGTGTGTGAAAGGGAGAGGGATCAGAGAAAGACTACGTAGCTCGCTGTGAGTCTGGCTATGGAGGGATGGAGATCACGGAAAAAGAAAAACGGGACCACGTGTGTGTTGTTGTCCCGTCATCTCACCGCGGAGGCGGTGAGCGCCGCGCGGCCAGGCCAGGGCCTACAGCCCACCCCCGAGGAGATGTTCACCACGGCCCCTCTCCTCCGCTCCACCATCCCCGGAAGAACCAGCCTGGCCATCAGCGTCACGGCGCCGATGTTCCCGTGGACCACCTCCCACAGGCTTTCCTCGGACAGGTCCGTCAGGTACTGGGGCTGGACCAGCGCCGCTTCCACGCAGTTCACCAGGAAGCCCACGTCCTTCCCCCGCAGAGCGTCTCGGATCGGCTTGCTGGCGGCCGCGTGCCCCCGCGTGAAGTCGGCCGCGACGGGCAGGGCGTCCACTCCGTAGCTCCGGGAGAGGGAGGTGGCCGTGTCCTGGATTCGGAAACTGTCTCGGCTAATGAGGATGATGTTCACACCGTGTCTGGCCAGCTCCTCGGCGTAGGCTCTGGCTATCGCCTCTGAGGCACCTGGGAAGAGATCAAAAGTTAAGTTGAGTCACAGTTAATTAAGGGATATTTGAATTGGAGGTAATCAGAGATGACTTTGATATAATACGACCTGGGAATTAACTGTGGTGATGAATTTAAAACTAGATATGAACTACTGTGACTGATATTAATATTGAATTGGACAACTTTCTTACCATAAATAACAGCCCATTCTCCAAAACGGTGAATAAGTCTTTTGGTTGGGATCATGCGAGGGAAGAAATGCACCCTGACCAAGGTGCAGCAATCCCGTAGTAGAATGATACCTTTGCTTGCCGTGTACAAAGCACCAACCAAGGCCAGTGTTTCCACGTAAGAATTGCATGATCGAGCAATTTCTTTGTACAATAGGGGAAAGCTGTCAACAGCAGCCATAGCTAGCTAACGTAAATGTCAATGTATTGTTGGTGTTTGTTTAGCTTAGTCACTAAAACAGGTTGGTCTAAGGCTTCGTTTAACTCTCACTTTATCAAATTCACTAAGGTATCAAACGCTGCTTACCCTAAGCATTCTGTTATTGCTAGAAATTACGAAGTAAACACGAAAATATAATCCAGTAAAAGCCTCAAAGTTAGTACACGAGTTGCTTCAACACATTCGAGTCCCCGGAAAAAGTACAAAACATGGAGAGTCACGTGAGTCTACGTACCGAACTTTAAAGGAACCGTTACATAATAAAGCTTGACTTCAGTCGCTTTAACCAAACAAATAAACAAATAACCAATTGTATTTACGTATTCAGGCCAAATAATACCGTACTATATTATCTTTTTATGTGATATGATTTTTAATTTTAAATTGTTTTATTTATCCAAGTGCAACACGTTATATTCCACAATGCAATGGGATGATGCTCTGGCGTTTCCATAGAGATGGAGCCTCACTTAGCAAGGTTCGACAATGTGCTGAAGTTTGCTTGGACAAACTTGGTCTCGCTTTTGTAACTACCAAGCAATAGGTTGAGTATTGAAACATAAAGCTTGTATCTAAGGATATGTATGCATTGCGTTTACATAGTTTGTATTTCCATGCATAAATACATATATTTATAGGCAGCGTTGCTATGCTAGCGACGCGTTAGTGTTGGTTTGTAACGTAGGCTTGTTAGCAAACGTAAATACAGCTCAACTACACTACAGCTATCTTAACTTTTACCAGATTGCTAAGGTAGTTGGTTTTTGATGAAGGGAAAGGAACATTTCAACTATCGCATTCATTTGTAGGAACAGCAGACACCAAGCTATTCTAATCCAATCTAACTGACTCAAGCCAGGCTAAGCACATTCTCTGCACATCTAACCTGGGCTAATGTTTCCCTAACCTCGAAATGAATATGGTTATCCATATTATCACCCGAAACACCTTTTATCATTTGCTGTAGGCTGGCTGCAGTGTCAATCCAGTATTTTGTCAACGTATAGGATACTCGCCCATCACCCAGGCTTAAGCGGGCAGAAAAAGACAGGCAATTAAGTGATCCTGATATCATCTACCAAACTTCCACGCCATTCCCGGAGAGGCGAGGCCACAGCCATGTCTCAGCTCTCTGCCGAGGACGAGGCCGAGCTTCAGGCACTGCTCAGGCAGCTTCTGAGGGGCGTCAAGGACCGCATCTGTGGAGCTCCGTCTATAGAGTGCGCCGAAGAGATCCTGCTTCACTTAGAGGAGACAGACAAGAACTTCCACAAGTGAGTATAAAGTCACATGACAGTAACCTGGCATGCGTAATATTATATTATAAGCCAGCCCTATAAAAGCTATGGAATTACAAGTGTCTTGATCACAAGCTAAACGTATATATGCTCTTGTTTACCCTGTTTGTGAGAATCAAAGAAAGTTGTTCATCCCTGGCCAATATAATCTTGAGTGACGTTGCTTACATCTGTCCCATCTTTCCCAATCTAGTATGTTAGTCTGCAGCCCACTTGTTTCGAGATAACCCTCATTGTCATGACCCCCATCCCTAACCCCCATCCCCTCACCCCCATCCCCTTACCCCTCACCCCTCACCCCTCTCCTCCATCCCCTCACCCCTAACCCAGCTATGAGTTTGTGAAGTACCTGCGTCAGTACGTGGAGAGCTCCCTGGGTGCCGTCACGGAAGAGGAGACAGAGAAGTGGGCCAGAGGGGACGGGACCGCCATGGGCTCTGGTCAGGACACTTTGGTTCACGCTGTCACCAGGAGGATCAGGGGCTGCCCTGAGTGAGTCCATACATCTCTCTCTCTCTCACACACACACACACACACACACACACAACACACTCTCTGTCTCTCTCTCTCTCTCACACACACACACACACACACACACAACACACTCTCTGTCTCTCTCTCTCTCTCACACACACACACACACACACACACACACACACTCTCTCTGTCTCTCTCTCTCTCTCTCTCACACACACACACACACACACACTATCTGTCTCTCTCGCTCTCTCCCTGTCACTCTTTCAATCTGTCTGTCTCTCTCGGTCTCCCTTCCTCTCTCTCTCACTCTCTCAATCTGTCTTTGTCTGTTTGTCTCTCTCTTTCTCGCAGCCGGCCTTCATTAACTAGTTGGCACATGTCATTTCATGTAAGGGAAACTTTCAACGTGGTCTTTTACCAGTGGAGAGCGTATTGCCTTGTTCCCCGACCGGCCTGAGCTGTACCTAACAACAATTCCAATCATTTAACCATGTGCAGACCTCTCAGATACAACTCAATACGATCACTTTTTTTTTATAATTCTATATATCAATCTGTTCCAGGTACGAGCAGATGATGCAGAGCCTGAAGAACACCATGATGGTGGTGGTGGAGTCGCTGATCAACAGGTTCGAGGAGGACCAGCTGAAGAAGGAGGAGACGCTCCTTAGAGAGGCTCCCCAGCAGCACGACCGGGCCAACAGCCACTACACGGACAACTGCTCCGACAGCGACTCCTCCTTCAACCAGGTGACTACGGGGAAACGTGACCTCAAAGCACGCACTAGATATCACATTACAATGCAGTCGTCTGTTAGAGACTGTTTTACACTGCACTTAGCAGATTATGCATTTGAGCTGATTTGGCAGTGAGTGTATAGCTATCATTCAGCTAAGAACAGTACCATTATTGTTTAGTTGGGCCAAAAGTACTTAAACCTATTCAAGGTTTTATTGTTTTGTGTTTTTGTAGAGAGCACAAGAAAGATCACACAGTTAACTTTCTTGTAACCGGACAAATGATAATTCATCGTTAGTTAATTCAAAACGATACAACTTCAAAACGCCAAAGATTCTATTGCATAAGGATTCAATCTGGGTCTTTTCTGTTATCGGAATGGCTGCTTTTTAAGACATGGCAGGTTGTTTTTAATGGCCAGAGTGTTTACCCCTTTCACTTGTTGCCGGCATAGATTTTATGAATTTATAATGGGCATGTAGTGTATCTACAGCAGTTTCCAGTACACTGGAAATTACTTGAAATACCTCTTATCACACTATCAGTGAGAGTTTTACTATATCAAAGGTTATCACGGAAATGTCTGTCCCTTGTTTTGTTGTTATCTTTTGTAATCTTTAATCTGGTCCCATACAGAGTTATGCATTCATTAAACAAGAACAGCTGCAAGTCCTGGCTGAAAAACTTGACCCAAGTCGACCAAAAGAGGTAAAAAATGGTTTTACAAAGTTTTATGTTGTCCATTGACAAATTGACAAGTTTCTATATTGTGTTGCCTTCAAGGATGTTTTGGTGCATACGTTGAGTTTGTTTAGGCTTGGTTTAAAACCATTGTTTCACAGACAGACAGACAGACAGACAGACAGACAGACAGACAGACAGACAGACAGGCAGACAGACAGACAGACAGACAGACAGACAGACAGACAGACAGACAGACAGACAGACAGACAGACAGACAGGCAGACAGACAGGCAGACAGACAGGCAGACAGACAGGCAGACAGACAGACAGACAGACAGACAGACAGACAGACAGACAGGCAGACGGAGATGCGGCTGTGGAAACATTCGGTATTCATTTGACGTGATGTGTGATGTCATCAAGATGCCCCTGTAACAACGTACAGTGTTCCATTGACGTGATGTGTGATGTCATCAAGATGCCCCTGTAACAACGTACAGTGTTCCATTGACGTGATGTGTGATGTCATACAGGAGCGCCAACGTACAGTGTTCCATTGACGTGATGTGTGATGTCATACAGGAGCGCCAACGTACAGTGTTCCATTGACGTGATGTGTAATGTCATCCAGGAGCGCCAGCGTACAGTGTTCCATTGACGTGATTCATGTGTACAGTGTTTCATTGCCAAGATGTGTGATGTCATCCAGGTGCGCTGGGAGGCGCTGCAGGCGCTGTGCTTTGCCCCACCCTCTGACGTGCTGAGCTGTGAGAGCTGGAGCGGTCTGCGTAGGAACCTGTCCGTCGCCTTGGCCGACCCCGACCCTGACCTCAGTGTGAGTCAAACTGACCCCATGACCCCTGACAGCTGACCAAACCAACTGAGGTTAAACTGTCAAGTTAATAAAAAGATACATATATATAAATCTACATTGGATACCGGCTTTTTCAAATAGGGTTTTCATTATTTTGCTGATGCTATCATTGGTTTCCAAACTAAATAACAAGGCTTTGCCTTAACCTTGTGGAACCAGCCTGATCCTGCATGTTGGAAAACGCAACGCGACTAAGAAATCCAAAATAAATCCCAAGGGAAACTCTGTTTTGTGAAGCGCCTTAGCTGTTTACAGTCAGATAGACAAGGATCCAGCCCTCGGCTGTGTGTGAAGCATCAACAAAACCACACCTGGGGTAGAACTGTGCCCCCCCACACACACACACACACACACACACACACTCTCATTCCCCTCCACACCCTCTCTCTACAAAGGATGACATTGTATTTCTGCTGGTTTTGAGTGCTCATGGTCACGGTTTGTTTTCTGTCCGCAGGATAAGGTGCTGCGGTTCTTTGCCAAAACATTCTCCTCCTCTCCCCTCAGTGTTACCCGGGAGATCAACTCCAGTTTAGGTTGGCAAGGCCTGAAGTTACTGTTCTATGAATTGTACAATTTCGTTCCTCAGCATACGTTAATTTTATTGTTAAATGCCTTTTCCCAGGATATTGCTGAAATCACATTTTTGTCTGTGTAGTTGCGTCTTTCTTTGTCAATATTAATGCCATTTGCTTTATCTTGTTCAGCCAAGAGTATTGAGACTAACTTCCTGCACCTGAAAATAAGCCTTCCTATTGGCTCAGCAGGGATTGATGTCACTAGACCAGACATTACCCGCCTGCTAAAACAGGTGCTACGCTTCCATAATTGTTGAACAATTATACTACAACCTCTCTCATGTTAATTCATACGAAACATTTGCAACTCTCATTTTCTTTCACAATGTTAATAAGTTGCCAGGTGTCATTCATAATGTTATAATGTTACACATAGGTATCTGTGAGATGGTTATATATTCATTCCGGTTTGCCATTCTCCTTAAACAGCTGCGATTAATGAATGACTTCCAAAAAGAGGTCACCACATTTTGGATTCGCCACCCGGAAAAGTGAGTCAATCTTCTTCTTTTTTTTTTATAATTACGTATCTACCCAAAGAATGCAAAGAAGCGGTACGTCACTATAATAAGGCAGAGGTGCGACAAAGTCATTGTTCTACCAAATGCCCAAGTCAAGACGGGCACTTCCCAAGTCAAGTCCCAAGTGAGGGGTCTTAAGAGTCTATAAGTCATTTATTTTGTAACCTCTTAGATACATGGAGGAGATCATTGAGAGCACCTTCTCTCTGCTGTCCGTCCACTCGGACCAAGGCCTTGTGGCCTCCCCAGGGACAGACAGACCCCTGCAGCCCGTACACCTGCTGGCCCTGCTGGACGTCAGGGCTACCTGGTTCAACAAGTGGATGGTGAGGTGGTCCTATAAGGCCTATTTGTGTTCACACACCCTTTAAAACAACACTTTGATGATAACAGTTGGCCATAGCTAGCTCCCTATCTCCTTAACGCTAGCAGTCGGCCCAGGATTAACACTGAACTTTCTTAGCTTGATGCTAACAGTAGGTCCAGGATTAACCTGACTATTCTTAGCTTGATGCTAACAGTTGTTCCAGGATTAACCCGCCCTTTCTTAGCTTGATGCTAACAGTTTGTCCATGGTTAACTTTTTAATTTCTTTGCTCGAAGCTAACAGTTTCCCCAAGATTAATATTGATCTTTCTTGGCTTGATGTTAATTTATTTTTCAATTTTTTTATTTTATTAATGTATTATTTATTCATTGTTTTTTGCTAACTCTCTGTCTCCTCCTCTCTGTTAGCATGGCAACTACAGCAGGACTGTGGTCTTCAGGCTCCTGGAGAGGAAATACAAGTCTCTGGTAAGGAGGAGGACCCTGACCACCCCAATGTTCACTCACTCACTCACTCACTCACTCACTCACTCACTCACTCACTCACTCAACCCCTCACTCACTCACTCTCTCACTCAACCCCTCACTCACTCACTCACTCACTCACTCTCTCTCTCTCTACACTGTTTATCCATGCCCCATTCACGACTCATTTTACATTCAGAAAGTTGAAAAGCATTACCTACCAATTTCAAATGATGTGTGACTGCAAAACCCCATGTGATGAGATGCCCATCGTATCGCACGTATTACTCTGTGTTTGTGCTGTGTCGTTGTCTTCCAGGTCGTGTCGGCGCTGCAGCAGTGTATCCTCTACCAGGAGGCCTGTGAGCAGTTCAGTGCCCGGGCCCCAGAGAACCAGGAGGCCCCAGAGGTCCCGGAGGCCCCAGAGGTCACTAACAGCGTTCCGCCCCAGCACACCACACGTAGGCTTCAAAACACACAGCACCACCACCACACACACACACACACACACACGCACACCACACACCAATACCATCACACCACCACACACACCAATACCATCACTCCACACCACGCACCAATACCATCACACCAAACACACACACACACACCACCACCACACACCACGCACCAATACCATCACTCCACACCACGCACCAATACCATCACACCAAACACACACACACACACACACACACACACACACACACACACACACCCACACACCACCTCCACACACCAGTACCATCACTCCACACCACGCACCAATACCATCACACCAAACACACACACACACACACACACACACACACACACACACACACACACACACACACACACCACGCACCAATACCATCACTCCACACCACGCACCAATACCATCACACCAAACACACACACACACACACACACACACACACACACACCACCACACACCAATAACATCACTCCACACACTCCACATACACACGCACACCACACACCAATACCATCACTCCACACCACGCACCAATACCATCACACAAACACACACACACACACACACACACACACACACACACCACGCACCAATACCATCACACCAAACACACACACACACACACACACACACACACACACACACACACCACCTCCACGCACCAATACCATCACTCCACACCACGCACCAATACCATCACACCAAACACACACACACACACACACACACACACACACACACACACACACACACACACACACCACGCACCAATACCATCACTCCACACCACGCACCAATACCATCACACCAAACATACACACACACACACACACACCACCACACACCAATAACATCACACCACACACCACTACCACCACCACCACACACGCACTCCACACACACACACACACACACACATCAGCACACACACACACATACACACCACCACCACTACACACACAGACCACCACCACACAATTGTATTATTTGTCATTTTATTCAATTGGTTTTGATTGTGTCAGTGTCGAAGATTAGACCCAGTCCTAGCAGTGCTAGCCTTTAAGAAATGACTAAGCAGATGTTATTGACTAAAACAAATAGTGGCCCACCCACTAAGAAATGTTTCTGTGGATATTGACTTAGTATGAGAAATGGCCAGGCTCTTTTTTCAAATAATACAATAGGACATGTAAAGAAATGAAAATGGCTCTGCAGATATTTACATTAGTATGAGAAGTGGCGTAGCTCTTTTTAAATTGCTACAATATGACACGTAAAGAAATGAAAATGGCTGTGCTCAATTGGTGAGCTGAGTGAGGCTGAGTAATGGCGTTTCTGCTTGAGTTCTGTGACCTTGGTCTGGTGACTGGGCTGCTTCGGTGAGCTACAGCTTAACTCGACTGCTTCATAGCTCCATCAGCTTAGCAGAGTAGCCACTAGTTGTCGTGCATTTCACTGTATGAACTGATGCTGTGTGTGTGTGTGTGTGTGTGTGTGTGTGTGTGTGTTTTTGTGTGTTCCGTGTGTGTGTGTGTGTGAAAATGCAATTTTGTGTGTGTGTGTGTGTGTGTCCCAGGTATTTCCCAGAGGACTGTCTACACGGGCAGGGAGCTGCAGTATGCCCACTTCGTCCACTCTCTGTGCATGCTGGGAAAGATCCTCATGTACTCCAACGGCAGAAAGCTCTTCCCCATCCCAATCAAGGAGAGGACAGGTAAGAGGGCACAGCTTTCCTGTGGTAGATGGCAGGGAATAGTTTGAACGCTCTGATGTCACTTCCTGTGTCTGTTCTTCAGTTTTAACTGCTTAGTCACTTTTTTTTTTGGTCGCAGTAAGATATTATAACATTTTTTTGTCCTACTTTATTCTGTAGTAAAGCTTTACCCTTGTACAAATCCATTTGAAATAGGAGCTATCTCTTTTCCTTGTTAAGGATCTTTATTTTTATTGTAGTCAACTAGACAGAGAGGGACGGGTATTTAGAGAGAGAGAGAGAGAGAGAGAGAGAGAGAGAGAGAGAGAGAGAGAGAGAGAGAGAGAGAGAGAGAGAGAGAGAGAGAGAGAGAGAGAGAGAGAGAGAGAGAGAGAGAGAGAGAGAGAGAGAGAGAGAGAGAGAGAGAGAGAGAGAGAGAGAGAGAGAGAGAGAGAGAGAGAGAGAGAGAGAGAGAGAGAGAGAGAGAGAGAGAGAGAGAGAGAGAGAGAGAGAGAGAGAGAGAGAGAGAGAGAGAGAGAGAGAGAGAGAGAGAGAGAATACAGAACGAATTGCATCGTATGAACTGCCTGACTTCGGTTTGTTAACGGTGTAATTGGAATACATAAACCCTGTTTGCAAAGTGCATATGGCATTTTTTGGGACGGTTTGACACACACACACACACACACAGCCGTCACCTGTCCTCCTTGTAGTGTCAACCTTAACCCAGTCAGAGAGGCTGATCGATATCACTCACTGTTCCTTGGCCCCGTCTGCCTGACGTCATAGTGGACACACACACACCCAGACGGAGTCATCTCGTCATCTCTCCTCCTTGTGACCCCCACTTACCCCCCCTCCACGCACGCCACCTACTTCCTCTCCCCTAGATTAGTCATTTTAGTGGGAATCGGTTGATCCGATTGACAGGGCTATTGTCCAGTATATTGACCGCTTCTCTTGTTTAGTTTATGGTCAGTAAACGGTAGACTGTGTTCGTGTTGTGTGTGATTCACAGACACAGGGCTTTTTACCTTGCAAGCCTGCAGTTGAATCAAGAGCTCTCACATATTCAATTCATTCTAACTGTGCCAGTGTCATTTTGGGAGGGTAGAAGAGGCAGTGTATGTAGACTGTACATGTATAGTATGTTAAAACCCTGTCCTACTTGGTTTATCAACACCCTTGCTGTCCATTTATTGTGTGTGTGTGTGTGTGTGTGTGTGTGTGTTAACAGAGTCCATCGGCCTGACAGATCTAGTGGTCCTACTGATTAACATCATGTACCAACACCCCAAGTTCCCCAACAGCGACGCCCCAACACACACAGGTGAGGCTACATCTGGTACACGCACGCACACACTTACACACACCCACCCACACACACCCTCTCTCCTCACAGCCACCCCCTTTCATTAGTGATTAATGACATTGGACCGCTATCTGTCCCCGGTTTCTACGACGCCCATAGTGTGTGTGTGTGTGTGTGTGTGTGTGTGTGTGTGTGGTTGGTTTCAGGGGGAGGGCTTGGGAGACAACACGACGCCCTCAGACTCTTACCTTAACTCTTTGCTGAGTCATCACTTAGGGCTCGGATCTCTAGTAGAATAGAAAGAAACCAACAGCTTTGTTTGAGTCTCCACAGTGTTGTAACACGTTCACGACTTGTGTTTGAATTTCTAATTCCCATTTGTATCATTTCATTCAAATTTCTCTTGGCTTTATTTGAAAAGAAAAATGATGACATAACATAGTTTGAGGCCATTTCCGTTGGTAAGGTCCATCATAAACTGCCATTCACGTCTGGGAACAGCGTTTCCTGTGCCACACCCACTGTGTGATGGCTGCCACCTCCCTCCCCACTCCACCAATGAATCAATAATCAATAATCATATTAATAATTAGCAGACCTACCCTACATGGATTTCTCTGTATTCTACTGGGAATATATGATCAGTTATGTACAGTGCATCCGTAAAGTATTCATACCCCTTCACTTTTTCCACATTTTATTATGTCACAGCCTAATTCCAAAATGGATTCAATAAAAAAAAAAAAATCTCAACATTCTACACACAATGACAAAGTGAAAAAAGTTTATTAGAATTTTTTTGGCAAATGTATTAAAAATAAAATATCACATGTACATAAGTATTCACACCCTTTACTCAATACTTTGTTGAAGCACCTTTGGCAGCAATTACAGCCTCAAGTCTTCTTGAGTAAGATGCTACAAGCTTGGCACACCTATTTTGGGGCAGTTTCTCCCATTCTTCTTTGCAGATCGTCTCAAGCTCCATCAGGTTGGATGGGGAGCGTCGGTGCACAGCCATTTTCAGATCTCTCCAAAGATGTTCAATCGGGTTCAAGTCTGGGCTCTGGCTGGGCCACTCAAGGACATTCACAGTCTTGTCCCAAAGCCACTCCTTTGTTATCTTGGCTGTGTGCTTAGGGTCGTTGTCCTGTTGAAAGGTGAACCTTCACCCCAGTCTGAGATCCAGAGCGCTCTTGAGCAGGTTTTCATCAAGGATCTCTCTGTACATTGCTGCATTCATCTTTCCCTTGATCCTGACTAGTCTTCCAGTTCCTGCCGCTGAAAAACACCCCCACAGCATGATGCTGCCACCACCATGCTTCACTGTAGGGATGGTATTGGCCAGGTGATGAGCGGTGCCTGGTTTCCTCCTCCAGACATGACGCTTGGCATTCAGGCCAAAGAGTTCAATCTTGGTTTCATCAGACCAGAGAATTTTGTTTCTCATGGTCTGAGAGTCCTTTAGGTGCCTTTTGGCAAACTCCATGCAGGCTGTCATGTGCCTTTTACTGAGGAGTGGCTTCCGTCTGGCCACTCTACCATAAAGGCCTGATTGGTGGAGTGCTGCAGAGACGGTTGTCCTTCTGGAAGGTTCTCCCATCTCCACAGAGGAACACTGGAGCTCTGTCAGAGTCACCATCGGGTTCTTGGTCACCTCCCATCTCCACAGAGGAACACTGGAGCTCTGTCAGAGTGACCATCGGGTTCTTGGTCACCTCCCTGACCAAGGCCCTTCTCCCCCGATTGCTCAGTTTGGCCGGGTGGACAGCTCTAGGACGAGTCCTGGTGGTTCCAAACTTCTTCCATTTGCGAATGATAGAGACCACTGTACTCGTTGGGACCTTCAACGCTGCAGAAATGTTTTTGTACCCTTCCCCAGATCTGTGCCTCGATACAATCCTGTCTCGGAGGTCTACAGACAATTCCTTGGACTTCATGGCTTGGTTTGTGCTCTGACATGCACTGTCAACTGTGGGACCTTATATAAACAGGTGTGTGCCTTTCCAAATCATGTCCAATCAATTGAATTTACCACCGGTGGACTCCAATCAAGTTGTAGAAACATCTCAAGGATGATCAGTGGGAACGGGATGCCCCTGAGCTTAATCTTGAGTGTCACAGCAAAGGGTGGGAATACTTATGTACATGTGATATTTAATTTTTTTATTTTTAATACATTTGCAAAAAATTCTACAAAACTTTTTTCACTTTGTCATTATGCGGTATTGTGTGTAGAATGTTGAGAACATTTTTGTATGTAATCCATTTTGGAATTAGGCTGTAACATAATAAAAAGTGAAGGGGTATGAATACTTTCCGGATGCACTGTAGCTGACTGACCCTCTTGGACTGTCTCTCTCCAGTCAAGTGCTCTCTCTCTCTCTCTCAACTCCTCTCTCTCAACTCCACCAGTTAATTAATATCTAATCAATAATTTACCTGACCTACCTTAGATTAATTTCTCTCTCGCCCTACTCCACTAGTGAATATATGATCAATAATGTATCTGACCGACCCTCTTTGACTGTCTCTCTCTCTCTCTCTCTCTCTACTCCACCATTGAATATATGATCAATAATATATCTGACCGACCCTCTCGGACTGTGTCTTTGTCTCCTGGGGCTCTTCCTGGTTAAACAAGCTGTTGAACAAGATGGAGCCATGAAACATTCATCACTGCCTTTGTTAAGATTAAACGGATAGAGCAGAGAGGGTCGGAGGGAGAAGGGGAAGGAATGAATGAAGGAAGGAAGGAATGATGGAATGAATGTGTCTGATCACTGAACATGTACATGACACAAATTATACAGGGGAGCTTATTTGTGGAAGGTGTCCAACCATTTACCATGTCTTTTTCTCTGTCTCTCTCTCTCTCTCTCTCTCTCTCTCTCTCCAGACACCCTGTCTCCCACCAGTCTAGTAACAGGGGTGCTGAAGACGTTGTGTGAGCGGACTGAGTGTGCTGTGGAGTGTCTCTATCAGACTCCGGTCATAGAGACTCTGCTGGCCCCTGTCATAGCCCTGCTGAGCGGGCACCAGGTCAGCGCCGTCACACACACACACACACACACACACACACACACACATCATATAGTATGCCATGGAGTGTCCCTTTCAGACTCCGGGCATAGAGACTCTGCTGGCCCCTGTCATAGCCCTGCTGAGCGGGCACCAGGTCAGCGCCGTGACACACACACACACACACACACACACACACACACATTGCACACCAAACATGTTCATTGCACGCACACACAAACATCTCAAAAAGATCACACCAACAAACCTGTGGCCACCTCATACGACTCTCACGCACTAACCAGTTGACTTGTTACTATTTGTCTGAGTTGTTCATCCAATTATTTAAGTTCATTTATTATTTTAGAACTTACATGAGATCATTAATAGACAGTTAATGTGCACGGGCAATCCCATTTTACAGTCTGTGTGTACACTGTGAGCAGGGGAGCAGTGATTCCTGAATGACAACAGTCTTTTTAGCTAGTGTCTGACTGATAAACAACACAGCTGTCTTAAGCCCTACTCTCTTCATCTCTATTCATTTACCCCCCTCCCTTAGTAGTGTTCATTCCACATTTTCCCTTTGTTCTTGTCATTGCTTTGGCAGGCTAAGTTAAACTCCCCAGGGAGCACGTTAATTCACATCGCTGACACGCTGGCCTGCATGGCCAGCACCGACCAGGGACTTTCTCTGTTCCTGAACCACTGCAACATCGCCCTGAGCCAGGGGCAGAGGTAGGCCAAGACCATTCGATTCACTTAAACCACTCTGAATATGAGTTATTGCATGGGTCTGGCCTCTTTGAAGGAAGGTTTTTGACGTGAGGCTGCATGGTTAATCTGGAAAAGCTATAAAAAAAATATCCACACTTCAGGGCAGACTAGAATTGGGTGGTTGGTTTTTATGCGGGGGTATCCACTTCAACACTGCATAGAAAACCTCCTCCTCCCTCTCCTCTCTCCTCTCCTCTCCTCCTCCTCTCTGCTCCAGCACCTCCGCCGCTCACGTGATCGTCCAGTTCACCCAGAGGCTGCTGGGTAACGAGGTCCCGTCCCTGAGCGGCTTGGACCCGGCCTCCATGACGGCGGTGTGCGGAGCCTTCATCTTCGTGAGCCGGCAGATGTCCAACACCTGTGAGGGGCTGCAGGCGCTCCAGCCCTACGCTCTGCATGACAGCCTGGCCACCGCCTGGAAGAAGGTACCGCCTCGCCGCCGGTTTTTAGTTCTATAAAGGTTAGTACTGAAGGCTGGTACTGGAGCTCTAGTACTACAATATAGTATTTATCTTCAGTACAGTTTAGTTCTATAAAGGTTAGTACTGAGGGCTGGTACTGGAGGTTAATACTGGAGAAGTCACGTTCTCACTGCTGGAGCTCAGTGTACTGGAGCTCAGTGTACTGCAGTTATGTAATTTGACAAAACCAGACAAAGTTTGCGAATGTGCGTGCGCATGTATGGTGTGTCCAATTTAAAAAGTCGAAGCCAAAAGTCAGCATAATCCAACCGAAATTGCACTCTCCATCAAATTGATTGTATGTTTTGGATTTCGATGATGCCTGTAGGAAATGGCTTTGCTTCCTATAGCACTACTCTACACCGTATATATATATATTTGTGATATTTTAGCCTGCCAAATAAAATGAGTTTTCACCCACACAAGGTCATTGCCCCTTTCCAAACTGGTGTGGTCGGTAGTGGTGTTGGCTGTCTGGCTCACTCTGAGCAATCGGTTACGTAGTGTCCAAGGTTCCATAGCCTCACACCTTGGAGGAGAAAGAGCGAGGGGGGGGAGGGGGGGGGGGGGGGGGGGGGGGGGGGGGGGGGGGGGGGGGGGGGGGAGGAGAGACGTAGTCTAAATGTGGTGCTATGCATTGTCAGTGCTGTACAGTTAATCACGTCGATATAAAAGATGGATGATGTGTATCTGATTCTGAGCCCCTCCAATTATCAGACTTTACAAAGGAAAAATGTTTTGTGATTAGGGTGGAGTAGAGGTTGGATTGGTTATGGAATGCTGTTGTAAAGTCATGCACAATACGCCAAAGTCTTTACAGGACATTTCAGCTGTTATCATTTGACTAAGCATAGTATACTAGTCTGACCAATCCTATTGAAAGAGCAATAAAAAGTTGCGTAAGCTGAAGGAAGTGGCTCTTAAGTCAAACATTCTCCAGAAACCCTTGAGTTCCCGCTTCCTCCTTGATTCGCTTTATCAGCAGTTTCACTGACAAGAGTCGACGTAGATGTAGAGCGGATAGAGTTAACAACACGAATGGCCCTGTTCTCATTTGCAGCTTGGACTCAGTCATACTGCATCTGTCACACACTTAACCAGCTTGTTGTTAGACTAAACAACAACAACAACAACAAAACATGTCCTTTTGATGGTAAAAAATGGACACACATATACCATAAACATCAGCCGATTTGTAACATTGTAGGACCTCTCAGCCTAGCGGGAGCAGACAGGAGGCTGGTAGCCATGACGGCTATTTTACTGGTCAGCTGTCTTAATACCATAACGTGTGTGTGTGTGTGTGTGTGTGTGTGTGTGTGTGTGTGTGTGTGTGTGTGTGTTTGTGAATGGTGAGATGTTAATTATGTGTGTAACACACATGAATGGACAGATGTTGATGGTGTGTGTGTGTGTGTGTGTGTTTCAGGTCAGCTGTCTTTCAGAGAGGGCCCTTACCCCGGTACCTGGGGCCATCACAGAATCCTCCACACAGGAGCCACACAACAGGTAGGGTTCCACACACACACGCACACGCACACGCGCAGGCGCACCCATCATCCATATATCTGTCTCCCCCTCCATCCATCTTACCCTTGCCCTCTCTGTCCTCCCCCTTTTCTCTACCCCCCCCCCTCTCTCTCTCTTTCTCCAGTGTACTCTGGGAGGAGACTCTACTAGACAACCTGTTGAACTTTGCTGCCACCCCAAAGGGTCTGGTGCTGCTGCAGCAGACTGGGGCCATCCATGAGTGTGTTTCCTATATGTTCTCACGCTTCACCAAGAAGCTGCAGGTGAGACCCCGGGCATACAACTCTATCATAGCAACATGATCACATAAGTATTGTATCATAGCAACATGGTCAAATAAGTGTTGTATCATAGCAACATGATCACATAAGTATTGTATCATAGCAACATGGTCAAATAAGTGTTGTATCATAGCAACAAAAACCCTGGTTATACAACACCAAAAAATTGCATAATATCAGCATTAAGAAATAAGTGTTAGGTGAACCCCTGGATACTAAACACCCCAAAATATCATATCAACAGGATGAAGTCAGTGTTAAAGTAAGCTGCAGGTCAGGTCAGGTCAGGGCACGTCAGTCGACTACACCAGAGTGCCAACTCCTTGCCCCCAAAACAGCAGATTGTTTGCACAGCTGTTCAGAGCGCTTGGCGCTTCAGTCACGTTGTTGGCTGCTGGTTTATCGCGACCAAGTAGTCGAACAGATCTGTTACCTTCAGCTCTGCTCTGCTCTGCTCTGCTCTGCTCTGCTCTGCTCAATTCAGCTCTGCTCAGCTCAGCTCACTTGGGGTTGTTTTGGTAACTTCTGTGTAAAGAAAAAGTTCCTCTGAATCCACATGCCCTTCCAAACCTATGGCCAGAGTTAGACTGCCAACTAGTGGCCAATCAGGGAAAGGACATGAGGCCTCCACCTTCAGTCCTGCAATAAAGAGACCGTGCGTCCTTGAACCCCTTGGACACTGTGTTAGAGCATACACCTTTCATTCCTTTTTCTTTGATCATTCTATCATGTTATTCGGTTTTGAATGTGCACTTTATATGTTCACCGCAAGAGTGTGGGAAACGTCTTTTCGATTCCTTTGTATGTCTCAACATGTGAAGAAATTGACAATAAAGCTACTTTGAATGGAAGGGTGGAGGGGATAGGGGAAAAAAAGTAGATGGAATTAGGAATTAGGAAATGATTCACACCATGTTGAACCCCTTGGACACTCTGTGTTAGAGCATACACCTTTCATTCGGTTTTCTTTGATCATGCTATCATGTGATTCACACCATGGTGTCTGCGGCGTAGTTCTGCATTGGGTATTCATTCCCGGTGTGCAGAACGTCGGCTAGCTTCGGCTCAACTGAAGTTAGTTAGTGTTGCTAGGCGTAAAAAACAAACAAAAAAAAAAGACTTGGCTGTAACTCCTTTCCCATGGCTTTGCTAGGGTCCCTTTTTCTCAGCTCGTTCCCTGAGGGGCTGATGGACATGTCTAAAGTTAGACGCAGCGCACTGCGTTCTAAGCACTGCCTTTCATCCCTGAACTCCTTGGCATCCAGCCCCTCTACACTGTCCCCTAAAGCCCACTGGTGTTGCTCCTCCATGGCATCCAGCCCCTCTACACTGTCCCCTAAAGCCCACTGGTGTTGCTCCTCAATGGCATCCAGCCCCTCTACACTGTCCCCTAAAGCCCACTGGTGTTGCTCCTCAATGGCATCCAGCCCCTCTACACTCTCCCCTAAAGCCCACTGGTGTTGCTCCTCCATGGAGTCATTTTGTTTTTAATCACCCAAAGGAAACCCCCTATTCCCCTACACTGTACCGCCATCCTTGCCTGTTGAAGCATCCCATAATATTCCGACACTTCCAACCTGCTCTAATCCTCTGGGGAGATAATGAACTGTGTTTGCACACTCGCTTGTTGTCGATAATTTACAACAAAAAAATAAAAATTATCATAAAAAAATTGTTAAATCCGTTACGGAGTGTTGTTAAGCTGGTCTATTTTTAGGTGTTTTGTTGTCGGTTAAGGGGCTTTCACAGTCACTTAGGCGTTAGCACCCCCCCCCTCCCCCCCTCCGTTTCCCATGCGTTTTCAAGGGCCACCTAGCAGTACTCTGAGTGTTGTTTTGGTGCCGTCCATAGAAATGAACGCGTTGTGGATTGTCATTACTCCCAGTGTGTTGATAACCACAAACAAGATGGCGACAGCTCAAAGACAGCACGGGGGGGGGTGGTATCGACAGCGCGTCAATGTTTACCTCCGGCGAGGGGTCGGTAAGGTGATTGCCACTTCCATCAGCTGTCGTGACGACGGCCTTCATTTCCATAAAATCGATTAGCGGGAACTCTTGGGCAGGCCTGTCCTCGTTCCCTTGGGACTCTCTAATGGGTTACACCGTTCCCCTTTGGACTCATGGACACACGCAGCGCCGTGCTCACAGAGGGAGATGGAACTCACGCCCACGTCAATGCAAACCACACTGTTCTGCTTCTATTACGGGCTCACTATCTGTTCCCCTCCATCGTGGACACACACAACCCTCCCTCTCCTTCCTCCTCCTCTCTCTCTCTCTCTCTCTCTCTCTCTCTCTCTCTCTCTCTCTCTCTCTCTCTCCTTCCTCTCTCTCTCTCTCTCTCCTTCCTCTCTCTCTCTCCTTCCTCCTCCCCCCCCCTCTCTCTCTCGCTTTCTCTTTCTCCCCCTCTCACTCTCTGTCTCTCTGTCTCCCTCTCTCTCTCCCTCTCTCTACCCCCCCCCCCCCACAGGTGAGTCGCTGTGAGAAGTTTGGCTACGGGGTGATGGTGTCCCAGTTGGCTGCCACGGCGCCCGGAGTGGTCGCGCTGCACAGCTCAGGTAGTTACCGTGGTGACCACGCCCACCTGTCCGTCTGCCCGGCCCTGGTCCATAACGCCGTCTTTCAAATGGGTCTTTTCTGACACTGGTTCCTAGTAACACACACATATCAGTAACATTGAGTTGCTGCTGCTGGAGTGATTGTAACGGTTCTGTGTGTGTGTGTGTGTGTGTGTGTGTGTGTGTGTGTGTGTGTGTGTGTGTGTGCGGTCAGGTTATGTGCAGGCCCTGGTGGTGGAGCTGTGGTCCTGTCTGGAGTGTGGCAGGGAGGAGGTCCGTGTGGTCCAGCCCCGCCCCACCCCCATGGAGCCCATAGACCGCAGCTGTCTCAAGGTACCACTAGAACACTGTCTGTCTGTCTGTCTGTCTGTCTGTCTGTCTGTCTGTCTGTCTGTCTGTCTGTCTGTCTGTCTGTCTGTCTGTCTGTCTGTCTGTCTGTCTGTCTGTCTGTCTGTCTGTCTGTCTGTCTGTCTGTCTGTCTGTCTGTCTGTCTGTCTGTCTGTCTGTCTGTCTGTCTGTCTCTGTGAGCTGGCTTTTTGAACATGGCCCTGTCTTAGTTCTCTGTGTTCAGATCCAAACTGATATGAGAGGTCAGACAGCTGTATTCCACTGAGTGACCACTGCAACAAGCTATGCACACACACACACACACACACATAGAGGACACATACATGCATACATCCAGTCAAGTTCTCTCTCTCTCTCTCTCTTTCTCTTTCTCTCTCGCTCTCTCTCGCTCTCTCTCTCCCCCTCTCTCTCACTTATTCTCTCTCTCTCCCCTTCTCTCTCAACCATTCTCTCTTCCCTCTCTCTCTCTCTCCCTGTCTCTCTCTCCTCTGCTGGTAGTGAAGTAGGACTGACAGCTGACACTGAGCTGAGAGTGCTGCTGTTCAGATTGACACAGGCTTTATAACACTGGCTGTCTGCTGCTAGCTCTACATGGAGAGGTCAACACACACACACACACACACACACACACACACACACACACACACACACACACAGACATAGACATAAAGGACACATACAAAGATGCCTCCGTTTTGCCAGTTCCAGGCTGTCGTCTTATGTTGAGATCCAGACTGATATGAGAGGTCGGATAGCTGACCAGCGATCACTGATGTCTGCTCCCATTTCATCAGAAGGTCCAGTCAAGTTCTCTCTCTCTCTCTCTCTCTCTCTCTCTCTCTCTCTCTCTCTCTCTCTCTCTCTCTCTCTCTCTCTCTCTCTCTCTCTCTCTCTCTCTCTCTCTCTCTCTCTCTCTCTCTCTCTCTCTCTCTCTCTCCCTCATTCTCACTTATTCTCTCTCAACCATTCTGTCTCTTCCCTCTCTCTCACTCATTCTCTCTCTCTCCCTGTCTCTCTCTCCTCTGCTGGTAGTGAAGTAGGACTGACAGCTGACACTGAGCTGAGATCGCTACTGTTCAGATTGACACAGGCTTTATAACACTGGCTGTCTGCTGCTAGCTCTACATGGAGAGGTCATCACACACACACACACACACACACACACACTCTCACTCTCACTCTCACTCTCACGCTCACACACGGACACACAATCTCTCCTACCCAGCCCCACACATACGCACACACAGAAACACCCAGCCCCACACTCACTCTCCCTTTCTCATACACACACACACACACACACACACAGGCCTGTCAGACGAGTGTGCCTAGGCTAAAGGGTTGTTTAGTATCTGAAACCAATGCCAGAGAACATTCTTCTGGGAGATGAAAGGCACAGAGAGGATGGCCCCTCCCTTATGAAGGCACAGAGAGGATGGCCCCTCCCTTATGAAGGGACAGAGAGGATGGCCCCTCCCTTATGAAGGCACAGAGAGGATGGCCCCTCCCTTATGAAGGCACAGAGAGGATGGCCCCTCCCTTATGAAGGGAAAGAGAGGATGGCCCCTCCCTTATGAAGGGAAAGAGAGGATGGCCCCTCCCTTATGAAGGCACAGAGAGGATGGCCCCTCCCTTATGAAGGCACAGAGAGGATGGCCCCTCCCTTATGAAGGGACAGAGAGGATGGCCCCTCCCTTATGAAGGGACAGAGAGGATGGCCCCTCCCTTATGAAGGGACAGAGAGGATGGCCCCTCCCTTATGAAGGGACAGAGAGGATGGCCCCTCCCTTATGAAGGGACAGAGAGGATGGCCCCTCCCTTATGAAGGGACAGAGAGGATGGCCCCTCCCTTATGAAGGGACAGAGAGGATGGCCCCTCCCTTATGAAGGGACAGAGAGGATGGCCCCTCCCTTATGAAGGGACAGAGAGGATGGCCCCTCCCTTATGAAGGGACAGAGAGGATGGCCCCTCCCTTATGAAGGGACAGAGAGGATGGCCCCTCCCTTATGAAGGGACAGAGAGGATGGCCCCTCCCTTATGAAGGGACAGAGAGGATGGCCCCTCCCTTATGAAGGGACAGAGAGGATGGCCCCTCCCTTTTGAAGGGACAGAGAGGATGGCCCCTCCCTTTTGAAGGGACAGAGAGGATGGCCCCTCCCTTTTGAAGGGACAGAGAGGATGGCCCCTCCCTTATGAAGGGACAGAGAGGATGGCCCCTCCCTTATGAAGGGACAGAGAGGATGGCCCCTCCCTTATGAAGGGACAGAGAGGATGGCCCCTCCCTTATGAAGGGACAGAGAGGATGGCCCCTCCCTTATGAAGGGACAGAGAGGATGGCCCCTCCCTTATGAAGGGACAGAGAGGATGGCCCCTCCCTTATGAAGGGACAGAGAGGATGGCCCCTCCCTTATGAAGGGACAGAGAGGATGGCCCCTCCCTTATGAAGGGACAGAGAGGATGGCCCCTCCCTTATGAAGGGACAGAGAGGATGGCCCCTCCCTTATGAAGGGACAGAGAGGATGGCCCCTCCCTTATGAAGGGACAGAGAGGATGGCCCCTCCCTTATGAAGGGACAGAGAGGATGGCCCCTCCCTTATGAAGGGACAGAGAGGATGGCCCCTCCCTTATGAAGGGACAGAGAGGATGGCCCCTCCCTTATGAAGGGACAGAGAGGATGGCCCCTCCCTTATGAAGGGACAGAGAGGATGGCCCCTCCCTTATGAAGGGACAGAGAGGATGGCCCCTCCCTTATGAAGGGACAGAGAGGATGGCCCCTCCCTTATGAAGGGACAGAGAGGATGGCCCCTCCCTTATGAAGGGACAGAGAGGATGGCCCCTCCCTTTTGAAGGGACAGAGAGGATGGCCCCTCCCTTTTGAAGGGACAGAGAGGATGGCCCCTCCCTTTTGAAGGGACAGAGAGGATGGCCCCTCCCTTTTGAAGGGACAGAGAGGATGGCCCCTCCCTTTTGAAGGGACAGAGAGGATGGCCCCTCCCTTTTGAAGGGACAGAGAGGATGGCCCCTCCCTTATGAAGGGACAGAGAGGTTGGCCCCTTCCAATCTGAAGGCACCACTAGAATGAACGCAAATATATTTTCCAAAAAGCAAGATCTTCACTCCTGGAGTATGTTAATATGTATTTTTATTTTCTTAGATTTCTCCAGAAAATAGTCTGACAACAGTTTTTTTTTGGCGGGGGTCACTGATTCTGTCATAACTCAGATCTTACCCTTGAAGGAATAATGAACTTGAATATGAGCCCCCCCCCCCCCCCCCCCCCCCCCCTGAACAAAACAAAGAATACCAAGCAAAAACAACACCAAGCTCCTTTGACTTGATCTTTCATCTGCCATCCCCAAAGATGTTTTATTCAAATCCACTCTTTTGTTCCCCAAAGTACTGTTCTGCTTGGATATCCAAGTGTGTGTGTGTGTGTGTGTGTGTGTGTGTGTGTGAGACCGTGTTTGTGTGACACTGTGTGTGCGTGTGTGTCTGTAACCTCTAGCCCTCTGGTGCTTGTCTCTGTTCTTTGTGTCTGTAGGATTCTTCCTGTTACCTTTTGATTCTTCACTCCAGACAAAACCCTCTCACATCCTCCCTGTCTCTCTCTTTCTTTCTCTTTGTTCTATCTCAACCCCCCCCCCCTCTCTCTTTCTCTCTCTCTCTCAGTCGTTCCTCTCCCTGGTCAACCTGTTGTCCTCTGCTCAGTCGGTGTGGGAGCTGCTAGGAGGCCAGCCTCTCCCCAACAGGACGGACTACAGCCTCAGGGAGGTGCCCACCTCCATACCGGTCAGCACACACACACACACACACACAGTCACAACACACACACACACACACACACACACACACACACACACACACACACTCACATCACTCACACTCTCACACACACACACACACACAGTCACATCACTCACACTCTCACACACACACACACACACACACACAGTCACATCTCTCACACACACACACACACACACACACACACACAAACCTACTGTCTTTTAGAGACCCTATTACTCCCCTGTAAGCACATTTTGGACTCAACAAAAATTCAAAACACACACTCATACTTGTCTTTTTCTCTCTCTGTATATAAATATGTATACGTATATCTCTCACACCAACTCTCAGCTTGTTTTTCTCTGCTGCACCATAAGGGGGCGATATTGTGCTTCTTTCCACACACAAGTCTAGACGGCCTGTCTCACTGCTGTGTTAACTATACACTGTAACTCCTTCATTCAGACAGACAGACAGACAGACAGACAGCCTGTCTCGCTGTTAGCCGTACTGTATTCCATCTCGACAGATAGACAGCCTGTCTCACTGCTGTGCTAGCCAAACACTGTGACTTCTCCATTCAGACATGGACAGAGGAAAACATTTGACTTCCCATCCCTCCCTCTGCTCTCCCTCTCCACTCCCTCTGCTCTCCCCCTCCACTCCCTCTCCTCTCCCTCTGCTCTCCCTCTGCTCTCCCTCTCCCCTCCCTCTCCTCTCCCTCTGCTCTCCCCCTCCACTCCCTCTGCTCTCCCTCTCCTCGCCTCTCCCTCTCCTCTCCTCTTCTCTCCCCCTCCTCTGCTCTCCCTCTCCCCTCCCTCTGCTCTCCCCCTCTGCTCTCCCCCTCCACTCCCTCTGCTCTCCCCCTCCATCTCCTCCCTCCATCTCTTCCCTCAGGAGCTGCTCGACAGGCTGATTGCAGTGGACTCGGACATTAAGATACACTCCCTGTTCAACTACGAGCAGTCACACACGTTTGGCCTGAGGTAACACACACACACACACAGACCCTGCCATTTCTGGGATGGGAGGTCTAACTGGGATAGGGAACAACCGCCTGGGTTAATGTCAGATGCTGTCTCTCTCTCTCTCACACACACACACACACATATATGAAATAAACATAAATACATAAACATAACAAGCATGCAAACTCACACAAGCATACCTGAATCATACACTGAGAAAAAAGATATATATTCATATTACAGTGCTTACACACCCACCAGCGCACACACACACACACACACACACACAACCACACACACACACACCATGCTCGTTCACTTATCAATAGCAGATTTACTGAGGTCTTTGTGCTCCAGCATGGACTGTTTGACTTTTTGAATTAGGGTTAAGCATCCAGGCTTGTGTGTGTGTGTGTGTGTGTGTGTGTGTGTGTATGTGTTAGCATTGACTTGGCCAGTACACCCTGCAGTGTATCTTGCCTTTTCTTTTGAAGGAGCTCTGAGGGGCTTGACCTGCTTTTACCTCAGAGTTTCCAGCCTGCTACCACTAACAGGCAGGCAGGCAGGCAGGCAGGCAGGCAGGCAGACTCTTTCTCCCTCTGTCACTCTCTCTCTCCCTTTCTTTCTCTCTTTCTTGCTGTCTCATACACACACACACACACACACACACACAGAGCGCTATGATCCCGGTTGTTTTGTAAACATCTTACATCTGTGTCATAGTAAACCCCTCTTTCCCCCACGGGGGCAAACCATCTCCTACAGAGCTCATGCTGATGTAAGCAGCTTTGAAAGGCCAACACGTTCCCTCTGAGGAGACACACTAAAGGTTCAGTCTGGGATATGACCGTACGTCTGAAAGGGCAACACGTTCCCTCTGATAGTAAAGGTTCAGTCTGGGATATGACCGTATTTCTGAAAGGGCAACACGTTCCCTCTGAGGAGACACACTAAAGGTTCAGTCTGGGATATGACCGTACGTCTGAAAGGGCAACGCATTCCCTCTGAGGAGACACACTAAAGGTTCAGTCTGGGATGTGACCGTACGTCTGAAAGGGCAACGCATTCCCTCTGATAGTAAAGGTTCAGTCTGGGATATGACTGTATGTCTGAAAGGGCAACGCGTCCCCTCTGATAGTAAAGGTTCAGTCTGGGATGTGACCGGACGTCTGAAAGGGCAACGCGTTCCCTCTGAGGAGACACACTAAAGGTTCAGTCTGGGATATGACCGTACGTCTGAAAGGGCAACGCATTCCCTCTGAGGAGACACACTAAAGGTTCAGTCTGGGATGTGACCGTACGTCTGAAAGGGCAACGCATTCCCTCTGATAGTAAAGGTTCAGTCTGGGATATGACTATGTCTGAAAGGGCAACGCGTCCCCTCTGATAGTAAAGGTTCAGTCTGGGATGTGACCGTACGTCTGAAAGGGCAACACGTTCCCTCTGAGGAGACACACTAAAGGTTCAGTCTGGGATATGACCGTACGTCTGAAAGGGCAACACGTTCCCTCTGAGGAGACACACTAAAGGTTCAGTCTGGGATGTGACCGTACGTCTGAAAGGGCAACGCATTCCCTCTGATAGTAAAGGTTCTGTCTGGGATGTGACCGTACGTCTGAAAGGGCAACGCGTTCTCTCTGAGGAGACACACTAAAGGTTCAGTCTGGGATATGACCGTACGTCTGAAAGGGCAGCGCGTTCCCTCTGATAGTAAAGGTTCAGTCTGGGATGTGACCGTACGTCTTAAAGGGTCAGCTGCTGAAAAGAAACGCAGGGCTTCTCGTCTCGAACTGTGACGTTGCATAACCTCCCTACAGGCACACACACCCTGTTGCGTTAAAGGTTTACTCCGAAATGTGTTGTCCTCCTCAGGGGCCGTAGAGTGAAGGAGATGGATAGACCACAGGGTCTAAGCACAGTGTGTTTACCTAACGGCTTCAGGCCTTTCAGACTCATGGCTTTCCATTCTACAGAGTCTGCTGCCCAGTGACCCCCGCACTGAATGCATTGTTTCACTGGCTTTGTAGACTGTGACACAGTGTGAAGCTCGGGTTGGGTTTGAATCAGCAACGCTTCCCTTCAGCCAGAAATTATGTTTTTAAAATGTTTGGTTTTGTGTAACGTTTTCAAAAGACTCTCCTCCACTTCTCCACACGTTTGCCTGCTAAAGCATAAACCAAGCGTACTATGCAAAGCAAATAGTCAAGATTTATTGAACACTTTTTAGAGAGTCGAGTTGTGGAACTTGGCCATCGGCCATATTAAACACCTTTTTGTAATATACAGTTGCAATCAAAATGATTCAAGCCCCATCGCAAATTAGGTTTATTAGCAAAATGTACAAACTTTCAGCTGTTTGCAAAAAAACTATCAAACGGCTCAACACAACTAATATAACAAGTTGTTTATCCAAATTCAACACAAAATGCCACTTTTAATGACTACTGCAGTCTCAGAATTATTCAACCCCCCTGAATAGGATCCCTCATAAGAGCATACATTTGCGATTGCCTTGCACAAACAAGGAAAAGGATCCAAAAAGATAGCAAAGGCACTGAATGTTCCTAGAGATACAGTTGGAAGCATAGTTCAAAGGTAAAGGAACCCTTGCTACACTACCTGGACTTGGCAGAAAGAGGAAGCTATCACCGGCTGCCACCAGATTCCTGAGGAGGCAGGTGTTAAAAAAAAAAAAAACTCAAGTGACTGCAAAAGACCTGCAGCAAGATTTGGTGGCAACAGGCAATGAGGTTTCAGTTTGCACAGTAAGGCGCATACTAAACACTGAAGGTCTCCATGCCCGAACTCCAAGACGCACATCTCTGCTGACCCAAAAGCACAAGAAAAGTCGGCTCCGATATGCTCAAAACCATATAAGCCACAGAAGTTTTGGGATTCTGTTCCATGGAGCGATGAAAAAAAACTGGAACTTTTCGGCCCTATGGATCAGCGGTATATCTAGAGGAGGAATCATGAAGCATACGCTGGAAAGAACACCCTGCCTACAGTGAAGCATGGCGGTGGCTCGGTGATGCTCTGGGGCTGTTTTGCTTCCTCTGGCACTGGAAACCTGCAGCGTGTGGAGGGCAAGATGGATTCAATCAAGTATCAGGAAATCCTAGGAGAAAACGTCATGCCTTCTGTGAGGAAGCTGAAGCTTGGGCTTCATTGGACCTTCCAACAGGACAATGATCCCAAGCATACCTCACAGTCCACCAAGACTTGGTTTCAGAAGAAGTCCTGGAAGATTGTGCAGTGGCCGTCACAGTCACCTGACTTGAACCCCATAGAAAATCTTTGGTGGGATTTGAAGAAGGTGGTTGCAGCACGCAAACCCAAGAATATTAGTTAACTGAAGGCCATTGCTCATGAGGAATGGGCTAGGATTCCTCAGGAACGCTGCCAGAAGCTGGTGTCTGGCTATGCATCACATTTGCAGCAGTCCATAACAGCAAAAGGGGGCTCTACTAAGTACTGAAGACACTTGTCATTAAGGGGTTGAATAGTTCTGAGACTGCGATAGTCATTAAAAGTGGCATTTTGTGTTGAATTTGGAGAAACAACTTGTTATATTAGTTGTGTTGAGCTATTTCAATTGTTCTTGTTTTTTTGCAAACAGCTGAACGTTTGTACATTTTGCTAATAAACCTAATTTGCAATGGGGGTTGAATCATTTGGATTGCAACTGTAAATATAGGTTCTTGCAATGCAAAGAAGTGAAGTGAAGAGTTATTGAACAGGTTTTAGAGAGTTGGACTGATTCCGAGTCTCTGAAGTCGAAACACCTTTTCCTAATGTGTGCTCTTCTGGCCTGGGGCTTCCATTGTCTCTGTCTCAAAGCCATAAAGCCATTACTGCATGTTGTCACTGCGTTCTCTTATTAGATACGATGTCATATCCCGGAGTCGGCCTTAAGAGGGCTGTTTATCGCTTTGGATCACACGGATGAATAATTCAGCTTCTGAATAATAGATACGTCCTCCTTAGGTGGTTCTCTTTGATACGCAGTTTAAAAAAATAGAACATAACAATAATAACAGTTTAAATCGACAACACTTTGGGATCTGACTCGTCCAAGGGAGGGATACAAAATGTCTCAGGATGAACTAAAAAAGAAAAAGTAAAGAAAGAAAGAAAGGGAACAATTGAAAGGAAAGAAAGGAAACAAAAGGACAGGAAGAAAGGATAGAAAGGTTAGTAATATGTTGTGATCACCTCATGCAAGGTTATCTCATTGTGACGCTGTGGCCTGGCCTTATGTGAACATTTCAAAATGGCTGACGTGTTAAGATATGCACAGTCATGATCAGGCTCTTCTCTCTGATTTCTATCATGTCTCCTAAGTTGTCTCCACAGGCTTGACAGACTTTCCATCAAGATGAGTGGAAGGCAAATGTTCTTGTTTAGGTGTGTTATTAATAATAACTTGGAAAGAATCATTTATTCGTTGTTTTTTTATAAATGTCTTTTCATTTTAATAAACAAAAATCGCAATTGTCATTTTGTTTTAAGCAACTTGGACTAATAAGCTGTCTTAATAATATCAATGGGAAAAGTTAACATTTTTTTATTTACCTGTGATGTTCTAGACTTCACCACAGCGTATCTGTAGTCCTTTTTTATTATTTCCACAACCCGTTTTATAATTTCTTTATTATTACATTTTTCAACGTCTCCCCTTACAGACGCTATGACTGATTCATCAGTGTAGTCCTGGTCTCTAGTCGCCTTGGGGATGAAGCTGACCTAAAAACACGGAGTCAGGAGTCAGTTCTATTTGACTGTCTCTTGCCCTTTGAAGGCCAGGAGGGTCAACAGGCACTCTGCTCCACCATGAAAACATGTTCCACTGTCACCCCCTGTAGACAATCCATCCGTTACGCTGGCGTAACACGCAGTCATGTCCGTTACCACGTCCGCGCTAAACGCATGAAGACAAAAGAAAGGAACAATGGAGGAGTTTCTAATGTTTGGTGGTTTCGGGTTTTCGGGGCTCCTATACCTTTTTGACACGACTTCGGATTGCTACTGCAACCAAGCTACGAGACAGGCAACCTGATTAGCGGTAGCAGCCGAAGGTACGTAATTTTAGCGGTCTTTGATTGATAATATGTGCCATGTTAGCAATATAAAAATAAATAAATACATGAATATTAACAGGATGAACTATTACATTACATCAACATATTAATGTTTATTTAACCATAATACAATAAGAAACATTTGGAGATCAAAGTGCTATTTTAATTAATTTCATTTCAACGGATCCGCTGTGACAGAAAAGTTGGAGAGAAAAAAAATCCAGCGTGTCGGAGGAGATAATGCAACGCAAGCCGTTGTCCACTAGGGGGCCAGTCCGTCACCAAGTCCCCCATTGAAATGAATGGACTCCCAGAGCAACGGAGCATCTAAACTAAAAAGATGTTCTCTCTAAGGCCTCATCTTACTGAAGGGAAAACATGCTCTCTCTCGCTACGTCAGAACTTTCTCCACTGAGAACACAGTCTCTCTACTGGCTCAACTGGCTCAAGTTCAAAACTGTTCACGTCTTGAGAGAACACGCCGTCTAGCTCTCTTTGTGTGCTCTTTGTAAACCCGCCAGGTCCTTGGGCTCCAGTCCACCCTCCCGACCCCTCCATTGTGATGTCCTTGAGTCTTTTCTCCCGTACGTTCCTGCTTTTATCTCTTGCGTCTAAAAAAAAATCTAATTTTAGTATCATAGTTTGATTTTTTTCTCGGTTATTATCTGGATTTCTTTAGACCTTTGTTCTTTTCGTTTTCTGCCCTTGCCTTTTGTTGAAGACTTTTTTTTTACTTAGTCCGTCTCGCCTTGCATCCTGGCTTTCTGTGTCTGAAATCTTTTGATATACTATAGACGTCGTCCACCCAATAATAACCTCCTCCGCTCATTTTCCTCCCTACTCCATGCATGCGTCATCTATCTTCTGACTTAAAAGAGGTCAGGTCAGTCCGTTCAGAACTTCTGAGGTTGTCCATAGATGGTTGCTCACGGTTACAGCTCCCGGACTGAACCGCCTGAAGGGTCAGAACCCTCCTCTCTTTACGCAACTCCAAAGGTCCACACACATCCACCCTCACACTTCACCCAGGACCGTGATGTCAAAGAGTTGGATAGTTTGATAGCGGCTTAAATTGAAGCCGGAGTGGGGGGCTGAGGTGGGCTGGTCATCGCTGGTCCAGTCATGTCTGGGGTCGTAGTGAGCAGGAAGCCTGTCTGTCTGTCTGTCTGTCTGTCTGTCTGTCTCCCTTCAGGCCTAGCAGGCCACTCTATGCAGCGGTGTATAAAGACACCGCGGAGGGATTCTTGATGAGTGAGTGATTTTGAACCTTAGTCTTTGTGGATGGCCCCTCTATGTATGTAGCGTTTGATGAGTGAGGTGATTTTGAACCTTAGTCTTTGTGGATGGCTCCTCTATGTATGTAGCGTTTGATGAGTGAGTGGTTTTGAACCTTAGTCTTTGTGGATGGCTCCTCTATGTATGTAGCGTTTGATGAGTGAGTGGTTTTGAACCTTAGTCTTTGTGGATGGCCCCTCTATGTATGTAGCGTTTGATGAGTGAGTGGTTTTGAACCTTAGTCTTTGTGGATGTAGCGTTTGCTGTGGTCTGAGACAGGTCCAGGGTTCTTTACTTAGGTTGGCATGTGCCATTCTTGGTAACGATTTCCCCCAGGCTGTTCTGTCTTTCACACTCTGCCTCTCTCTAGATTCATCTCCTCCTTTACCCCTCTTCCTCTCTCTGTTTTCTGTTTCTCTTCTCTCATTTTTCTCTCTCTCTCTCTTTCTCTCTGTTTTTTTTCTCCTCTTCCTCTCTCCCTCTTTCTCTCTGTTTTCTCTTCCTCTTTCTCTCTCTTTCTATCCAGTATTGGGCCTTTCTTTGGCTTCATCTCTGTAATAAAGGTTCTCCTCCTTTTCTTCTTAAACATTTCAAAATACCCAAGATGCAGTGTTATAATATCCATTATGCCAAGATGAGCACTTCAAAATCCAATATTGTAGAATTGATATCGGTTGAGAGCAGATATTTCTTTGGGGTTTTCAAGCGACCACCTTCCATCCTTGGCACGGCCAGATAATCAATAATCAATAAGATAATCTCTATTCCAAGTGCTGGCTTGAGACGGACGCAGATCAATGTGTTTCTTCACTGGTCTGCTGTTAGTCTGTGGAAATACAACTCAGAATTTATGCTTGAGAAGGAAAACAAATTATAGGCTTTAGAAGACCTGAAAATACCCTGTAGGAAAAATACTGCTGTGTGTGCGTGTGCGTGTGTGTGTATGTGTGTGTGTGCGGGGCAAAGCCGTGTAGGGTTTCAAAGCAAACATCCGTTACCGATCAATAACATTTGTTTCAGAAACAGGACGTCGTTGCTATAGATCAACGTCCTTCATGGTAGAACCGGCTGTTCAATAAGCTCTCTGAGCCCCTCTGTAGTTTATCAATCAGACTGTGATTACAGCAGAGCTGTGACTAGTGTGTCAAACGTGCATGCCACAAGCTTTTGATCGTATTCGCCTCTGTCAAACCTGTGCCTGGTTCGGATGACAGTGATGTGATTACAACACATGCCTCTGAAAAACTCAAATGATAACTTCATAATCTTGTTTTGTTTTATCTTCTTTATGATTTTTTGTTGTTGTTTGTTGGGTGTTTGGTCGATACGGAGGAGTGGGGACTGTACAGTAGAGAGTGTGTGTGTGTGTGTGTGTGTGTGTGTGTGTGTGTGTGTGTGTTCAGGCTAGTTACACGCAGTATTAGGAGTCTTCCCTGTACCTGTGTGTGTGTGTGTGTGTGTGTGTGTGTGTCAGTATCAAGTGTCTTCATCGTCCGGGTCTCCCTGTGTGTTCCCAGGCTCCTGAGCGTTCTGTGCTGTAACCTGGACTCCCTGCTGCTCCTAGAGGCCCAGTACGACCTCTCCTCCACGCTGCTCCGAACCCAGGGGGACAACGTCCTCCCCCCTTCCTCCTCCAGCGAGCAACGGTAAACAACAACAACAACAACAACGTTGACACCAGACGGCTTTTCCCCGCTGGCCGTCTGTCCTCCATGGCCGCCGTGCGTCCCTCCGTTACGACACTCCTCTGTCGGGGTTTAAATAATCATCCCTGGAGGAGGAGAGTCCGGGTGGGCTGATAGTTCTGGCTCCTCGTCACAGGTGAAGCAGAACAGGGCAGGAAAGACTGGGCCTTGTTTTGGAAGTGGGCTTCTCTGGTGGGCCTCTCTGTTGGGCGAGGCCCAGGGTCGGAGTAGTTCAGAGGCAGGGATAGAAAATGGCTTCTCTGTTGAGGCCCAGGGTCAGAGTAGTTCAGAGGCAGGGATAGAAAATGGCTTCTCTGTTGAGGCCCAGGGTCAGAGTAGTTCGGAGGTGGGGATAGAAAATGGCTTCTCTGTTGAGGCCCAGGGTCAGAGTAGTTCGGAGGCGGGGATAGAAAATGGCTTCTCTGTTGAGGCCCAGGGTCAGAGTAGTTCAGAGGCGGGGATAGAAAATGGCTCCCAGAAATCTCCCCTTTCATCACCAGAGGCCCGATTAGGACGAGGTCCATAAATGGCCGGTTCCTTTTCCCCGCGACGACCCGTTCCCCCTGCTCATCAAACTGTCGGCGGGCATTTTGTTTTTGGCTTTCGCTCCCTCTCCCTCCTTTTCTCCTCTTACTATACCCTGCCTCACGTCAGACCAGCCTTTTTGATGTCTCAGGAAAAAGAACATGAAAGGAAACGTCCCTATTTATGACCGAAGTGAAAGTCTTTTTAACACCGTTTACTGGCTCCATTGTTAGATCTATAGCATTGCCCCCAGGAATAGAGCTTGTTGCCCTAATTTGGGCTCCATGCACTCGGAACTGAATTAGTAACGGCATTGTTTCTCCTCTCTCTCTCTCTCTCTCTCTCTCTCTCTCTCTCTCTCTCTCTCTCTCTCTCTGTCTGTAGAGAGTTCATCATTGATGGTCTGTCTGTGGAGAGGAACCAGGTTCTGGTGCGCATGGCTCTGATCGGAGGGCCTTCTGAAAGGAGGCTTCCACTTCGAGAGCTGCAGAAGGTCAGAGCCCTCCCATAATACAACAATAATAACAACACCACCACCTGCTGTGGTGGGCTGTACCTAGAGAACTCCTCATGAGAGCTGAGGTGGTTTGGAACACCCGGGTGTTTAGAGACTGGAAGAGAACCTCCAACATAGCCATGCAGATTCTGGTTCACTGCCAAGCAAATATAAATGAAATGTATCAAATTTATATATATATATATACATATATATTCAAACTAAGTAACACCAACGCAATGTTACAGCAGTCAGGGTACTGTTGGCTAGCACATGGAGGTTTGTGTGACCCTCCAAGGATATGCCTCCCCAGACCAGCACTGACCCGCCACCAAACCGGTCATGCTGGATGATGTTGCAGGCAGCATAACGTTCACCACAGCGTCTCCAGACTCTTCCACGTCTGTCACTCAGTGTGGACCTGCTCTCATCTGGGAAGAGAATGGGGCGCCAGTGGGGAAGCTGCCAACTCTGGTGTTCTCTGGCAAATGCCAGTGGAGCTGCACAGTGTTGGGCTGTGAGCACAGGGCCCACTAGAGGACGTGGGGCCCTCATGCCGCCCTCATGGAGTCTGGTTCTGACGGTTTGGTGAGAAACATGCACATGGGGCAGCTCATCGGGTTAAGGCGCTCACCACTAAGGCTAGTCCTTAACACAGCGGCACGGGTTAAGACGCTCACCACTAAGGCTAGTCCTTAACACAGCGGCACGGGTTAAGACGCTCACCACTAAGGCTAGTCCTTAACACAGCGGCACGGGTTAAGACGCTCACCACTAAGGCTAGTCCTTAACACAGCGGCACAGGTTCAATTCCGGCCCGGGCCCTATGCTGCATGTCCTCCCCTCTTTCTCCCACATTTCCTGTGAACCCACTATCCTGTCTCAATAAAGCAACAAAAAAAAAATATGCACATGAGTAGCTTGCTGGAAGTCATTTTGTAGGGCTCTGGCAGTGCTCCTCCTGTTCCCCCTCACACAAAGGAGCAGATACCGGTCCTGCTGCTGGGTTGTTGCCCTGTCCAGCTCTCCTCCTGTAATGGCCCATCTCCTGGTATCTCATCCACACTCTGGAGACTGTGCTGGGAGACACAGCAAACCTTCTTGGGACGGCACGTATGGATGTGCCATGCTGGAGGAGCCTGAGTGGCCTGCAGGTACCGCCTCATGCTACCAGGAGTGAGAAGAGCACTAGCAAAATGCTAATGGTCCCTGGCCACCACCTGCAAAGCTTCCCTTTTTGGGGGTTGTCTCGCTGTTGCCTCTCCTGGCCACCTGTTGTCGCTTTCCTTTGCACCAAAACAGGTGAATTAGATTCACAGTCACTTATGCTTCCTAACTGGACAGGTCGATATCCCAGAAGTTTAATTGACTGGGTGTTACACTGTGATGATTGAGTGTTCCCTTTAATTTTAGTGAGCAGTGTATGAATCATAAATATAATATCTTCCCGTTGTTAAATCCTGGACTCATGGTGTCAAGAATATAAGATTTGATTTGTAAGGGAAGAGAAAGGATCACTTTTGGTCAAGGCAAAATGTCAAACAATAGTTTGCATATGCCAGTAAATAAAATATTTATGATTTTTTTTTTTTTTTTAAACAGATGAAAGACAGTATTTTTCCAACTTGTTTTGTTATTGGACAAACGTTTAAACCCTTAAGTCACTGACCAAGGTATCAGCTGTTTTTTTTTTTTAAATGTGCCTCTGTAGCCTTTACAAAAAAAATGTGGTTCCTATTACCGGCAAAGAGCCACGGCAAACACCATCTCCCATCAGCCTGTGTTCCTATTACCTGCTAAAGGCCATGGCAAACACCATCTCCCATCAGCCTGTGTTCCTATTACCTGCTAAGGGCCACGGCAAACACCATCTCCCATCAGCCTGTGTTCCTATTACCTGCTAAGGGCCACGGCAAACACTATTTCCCATCAGCCTGTGTTCCTATTACCTGCTAAGGGCCACGGCAAACACCATCTCCCATCAGCCTGTGTTCCTATTACCTGCTAAGGGCCACGGCAAACACCATCTCCCATCAGCCTGTGTTCCTATTACCTGCTAAGGGCCACGGCAAACACCATCTCCCATCAGCCTGTGTTCCTATTACCTGCTAAGGGCCATGGCAAACACCATCTCCCATCAGCCTGTGTTCCTATTACCGGCAAAGGGCCACGGCAAACACCATTTCCCATCAGCCTGTGTTCCTATTACCGGCAAAGGGCCACGGCAAACACCATCTCCCATCAGCCTGTGTTCCTATTACCTGCAAAGGGCCACGGCAAACACCATCTCCCATCAGCCTGTGTTCCTATTACCGGCAAAGGGCCACGGCAAACACCATTTCCCATCAGCCTGTGTGCCTCGTCTCCCAAACAGCGGGGCCAGTGATGAGTAGCGTCCTGTAAATGCCAGCCATGCCTGCTCGTAATTAATAGAGCCAGGGTGAAGACACAGAGAGGTGAGATGGGCTCCGTGAAGGAGATGCCATTAACATTTAGAGTGTACACCACCTGGGAGCTTCTCCAACATTATGATTCCTCACTGAGGGGTCCAGAAAGGGGCTCTTTGGACCCCCAGATTTTACGGCGATCGCACCGCAACCTTCATCTGTGAGTCCGCTGTCACTTGGAGGATTACTGCTATTATTATTACCTGTCCTTTACAAACGAGAGGCCATTTTTACTGAAGAACCCCCACCACACATGAAAGAAAGCTTCTTTGACAGCGCAGGGAGACCAAGAGGATTTATAAATGATACGACTCAGTCAGTATTAATACTCGTTAAAATAGAGGTTGGCCGTGTAGCATTGTGTGAAAGTTGTAGTGATGTTCTGAAGCGGTGTGTTTCAGGGGGCGGATCCGTATCCCTGGCCTATGTTCTCATCCTACCCAGTACCGGAATACTACAGCCATGACCTCCCAAAGACAACTCACAGCAAGCAGGGTGAGTGTCTGATTCACAAACCCCTACTATTTATTGTGTGTGTGTGTCTGTGTCTGTGTCTGTGTCTGTGTCTGTGTCTGTGTCTGTGTCTGTGTCTGTGTCTGTGTCTGTGTCTGTGTCTGTGTCTGTGTCTGTGTCTGTCTGTGCGTGCGCCTCTAGCGCTGCTTTGTTCGGACATCATGCTCAGCACCCATCATCATCATCACCATCATCATCATCATCATGATCATCATCCCTGCTTTCTCTCTGTCTTTCTTTCTTTCTTTTTTCTTTCTTTCTTGCTTTCTTTTTCTACTTTAGCCAGACATATTTTGGCTCTCCAGCTTGTCCATTAATCTCCCACTGCCATTGTTCATTGTTGGAATGATGTATGGAGTGTGTTCGGTTAATAATCCTGGTCCCTTAAAGGCTGTGTGCTTACCACATCTAGATATTATTTATACGTGTATTGTTTGTGTTCAGGTATCGTTAATAACTGCTGTCGCTGCACAAAGCGGCTTGCTCTCGACACCAACGTATTCATTCAAAGTTATTTACCCTAAACAGCAAACTTTCGGAATAAAATTATATATTTTTTTTCTGTTTTTGTAACGTGTGTGTGTGTGTGTGTGTGTGTGTGTGTGTGTGTGTGTGTGTGTGTGTGTGTGTGTGTGTGTGTGTGTGTGTGTGTGTGTGTGTGTGTGTGTGTGTGTGTGATCTCCAGACTCAGAGATCAGTGAGTTCCTGGCCTCATCACCCAAAGACACAGTGAAGGAGGGGAGCTGGATGGACGAATGCAGGAGACAGTACTGCAAAGCCATGACCACCAAACCCAACAGCCTCACGGGAACTGGTACGACTGGTAGGGGGGAGGGAGGGAGGGACGGAGGAGGAGAAATGAAAGAAATAGATGGAGAGAGGGAAATGGAGAGAGGGAGAGAGATGGAAAGCAAAAATGTAATGAAAAGAGTCCAGGAGAAGTGAGTAAAAAACTGAATTCACATCAAACTCAACCCTCTTACTTAGACTGGTATGCTGATGGATGGATGAATCAATGGATGGATGAATGGAAGGATGGATGAATGGAAGGATGGATGAATGGAAGGATGGATGGCCATGCCATGCTCTGACATCACCGTAACGACACATCCTGATTGGTAGGCAGCCATGGTGTGCCCCCCCCCCCCCCCCCACTCAGACACCTTTCTGTACCTGTCCAATCTAAGAGAATGAGCTGAGGGCGGTAACGCCAAGCAGGATGTGGGGTTACCGAGGTAACCTCAGGTTATTAACCCTGGGTTATCTGTACCATGACGGTGCGGCTCTCCTCTGTGCTGAGCTCTAGAGGGCTCTTACATCTCGTTTCATATTTACTTCTCTAATCATTCTGGGCTCTCCTCTGTGATGAGCTCTAGAGGGCTCTTACATCTCGTTTCATATTTACTTCTCTAATCATTCTGGGCTCTCCTCTGTGCTGAGCTCTAGAGGGCTCTTACATCGCGTTTCATATTTACTTCTCTAATCATTCTGGGCTCTCCTCTGTGATGAGCTCTAGAGGGCTCTTACATCTCGTTTCATATTTACTTCTCTAATCATTCTGGGCTCTCCTCTGTGATGAGCTCTAGAGGGCTCTTACATCTCGTTTCATATTTACTTCTCTAACCATTCTGGGCTCTCCTCTGTGATGAGCTCTAGAGGGCTCTTACATCTCGTTTCATATTTACTTCTCTAATCATTCTGGGCTCTCCTCTGTGCTGAGCTCTAGAGGGCTCTTACATCTCGTTTCATATTTACTTCTCTAATCATTCTGGGCTCTCCTCTGTGCTGAGCTCTAGAGGGCTCTTACATCTCGTTTCATATTTACTTCTCTAATCATTCTGGGCTCTCCTCTGTGATGAGCTCTAGAGGGCTCTTACATCTCGTTTCATATTTACTTCTCTAATCATTCTGGGCTCTCGTCTGTGATGAGCTCTAGAGGGCTCTTACATCTCGTTTCATATTTACTTCTCTAATCATTCTGGGCTCTCCTCTGTGATGAGCTCTAGAGGGCTCTTACATGTCGTTTCATATTTACTTCTCTAACCGTCACACGGCTTAATCCCATCAGAGGAATAATCCGTCTCGCCCATTGACAGTGAATAATACAAATATTTATTTAATGCACTGAATAATGCATGTCACCATCAGGGGGGACAATGATGATTTAGCTCCTCCATCTGATCTACCTTCAGATAGATGTTATCCACTATACAGCCCCCCCCCCCCCCCCCCCTCCTTTTCTCTCTTTCTCTCTCTCTCTCTTGTCTGTCTGTTTAGATCTCTCTCCCACCCTCCTTTTCTCTCTCTGTCTCTGTCTCTTTCTCTCTCTTTCTCTGTCAATTTCTCTCTCTCTCTCTCTCTCGCTCTCTCTCTCTCTCTCTATTATCTTATCTCTCTCCATCTTCTTTCCTCTCCTGTGTTTTGTTGTGGGGTTCTCCATGCAGAGCAGTCCCCGGTCAGGGCTGCTCCCTCTTAATGGACGCCCTTTATCTGCTGCCCCCTAACCGGACACTTCTCCCTCTCTCTCCCCCTTTTATTGTCCATCTGGTGCTCTCTCTTGACCAAGCCCAGAGTGTATTCCATTGATTAGGTGTTAGTCTGTGGTGTGTGTTCCATTGATTCTGTGTGTGTGTGTGTGTGTGTGTGTGCGCGCGCGCGCGTGTGTTTTACAGCTGCCATAGATGCCTCTTAACACAAGGCCATCTATGTACTGCTTCCTGTCACAGAACTGTCAGCACACGCCATGTAGAGTATTTCCTCATTTTCAGGACATATTACAACTTGAGGTTCCATTTGGTTAAGATTTTTACTAGAGCAACTAATAGTATCATTATTAATAATAATCTTTATTTGTATTTATTTGTATTTCATACAAGTACAGCATGTGCTTTACATATCAGCGAAGAAAATAACAAAACTATGACTAAAGTAGTGAAACAACAATATCATGTGTATTATGTGTAAAACGGTAAAAAAAAAAAAATAACAATGTATTTGTAAAACAATAAAACATATTAGAGAAAGCCTCATGGTCTGAACGGATCCATAAAGTCCGAATGCTTCAGGCGGCACCATCCACTCTCTGAAACCAATGTCGCTTGAAGGTCAGCCAATAACGTCCAACTTCACCGTTGTCGTTTGAACTCTGACCCCTGCGGTTTCTGTCCCCCCCCCCCACCCCCCCCCCCCCCAGTGTTGGCTGACCTCCTGGAGAAAGTGGTGTCCCACCTCTCAGCCTCCTCCACCGAACGCTTCTTCCCTCCTTCATCCTACAAAGGTCAGTCAAACGACAGGAGACACACTGGGGGTCATTGGGTAGTGTATTTTTTTAGACTTTAGGGTTTTCACTCGCTGTGTATTTGGCTTCTGTTTCTACTTTCAAGGGTTGACAGGGTTTGAATTTGTTTTCCTTGCGTCAAGCAAAAAGAACATTCCCTTGCGCTGAATACTTTCTGTTCTGGTGATTTAACTGTGTTTATCTGGTGGGGTAGTCTGGGATTACGCTGTGGACTTCCTCATTAAACTTTAAAGTGTTTCAGAAATCCGCAGACCACAAAGTACACCGCTAAAACGTTTCAAGTTTCCGAACCTTTTTTCGTAGCAAATCTCGCTCGATATGATCATTCCAAAAAGGAAACGGCCGCCGACCTCCTCGGCCTGGCGGGGCGGTCACATCTTTAATGTAGGCCTGTCTTTTATCTCCTTCCTCTGTCATCCTTTTTTATTCATCTTCAGACGCAAATCAACTCTCTGTAGAACCAAAGGCTTCACTTCAACTGGGGTTGGATTTTCATTCAAAAGTCACCCCATCCAACTGCTTATCGTTTTATCTGCTCCATCCATCCATCTATCCATCCATCCATCCAACCATCTATCCAGCCATCTATCGGCCTTATCCATCCATCCATCCATCCATCTATCTGCCCCATCCATCCATCCATCCATCTATCTGCCCCATCCATCCATCCATCCATCTATCTGCCCCATCCATCCATCCATCCATCTATCTGCCCCATCCATCCATCCATCCATCTATCTGCTTCATCCATCCATCCATCTATCTGCCCCATCCATCCATCCATCCATCTATCTGCTTCATCCATCCATCCATCTATCTGCCCCATCCATCCATCCATCCATCTATCTGCTCCATCCATCCATCCATTTATCTGCTCCATCCATCCATCCCTGTCTGTTCCCCAGCCCTGTCGCATAAGAACTGTTCCAACAATACTTCCGCCTCACCTCAAGGTGGAACGGGTCACCATCTGCTTTTTGGAAAGATCTTTTGACGTTTTTCATGAAATGTCAAATTTAAAAGGAGCCAAAAGCTTTAGAGAAACAAAACCATCATGAAGTAATTTCGAGAGGACGGTCCGACTTATTTGTAGGAGCAGTGAATGGAGGAGGGTTCAATACCCCCCAGTGAATGGAGGAGGGTTCAATACCTCACGGTCACACTATTTACCAGTGAACAAGTTCACTAGCAGCAACCAAGCAAAGGTTCATTCCGTTAATGACTTCCTGTTCGTAGCGAGGAAGACTCTCTCCTCCTCACACTTCTCTCTAGTCATCTCCCATTCCCCTTGAAGCTCGCAGCCAACTCCTCCCAAAGTTCTGACCCTGCGTGTTGCATCAGACCCCTGCCGTCAGTGAGACACCAGCTCTCTCCATCCAACGCAATATTTACTCTTCAAAAAAAGATATATTTACTCGGATGAATTCTTCATTCAAGCCAGGGCGATCCGTGTTCCACGCAGCTCGTCAAAGAAGTTGTTTGGTTTGGCGTTTGACTCCGAGATATCTGGCGTCGAGTTCTGACCCACTTCCTAGGAGGCCCTCTGACGCGCAAAGAGGCCTGGGACTCGCTGGGCCGGAGTCGCCGTCGCGGTCCGCCGAGGTCTGAAGGGCTTTGCTCGGAGGGAAGAGAAGGAGGAACACTGTGGGAAACCCAGCCAAGCTGATGTGGGAATCTGTCCCCCTCTTTCTCTCTGTCTGTCTTTCCCTCTCTCGCTTTTTCTCTCGGTCTCTCTCTCTGTCTTTCCCTCTCTCGCTCTTTCTCTCTCTCTGTCTTTCTCGCTCTTTCTCTCTCTCTGTCTTTCCCTCTCTCTCTTTCTCTCTCTCTCTCTCTCTCTCTCTCTCTGTTTTTCTCTCTTTCTCTCTCTCTGTCTTCCCCTTTCTCTCTGACACTTTCACTCTCTCTTTCTCTCCCTCTTTATGCTTGGATCCATGCATATTGTAGAACAGTCTTTGTTGAAGTTAGCTCGTGTGTGTGTGTGTGTGTGTGTAGGCAGTCCAGACCTGTAGTTTGCTCGTTAGAGAAGGTAGCTGAATGCTACCTCTAGGCTACCTGATGCATATTGATGGGTATGTTCCCCTCACTATCTCTCCAGAGCTTCTCTTCCATGCTTCATTCTTCTTTAAGCTCTTCTCTTTGTTCTCCTTCCCTTTCTTTTGTTTGTCTTCATCTCTCTCTCCTTTTTCAATCTTTTATTGGTTGAGACAGCTGTCTTTCTATCTCTCTTTCTTATCTCTCTCTCTCTTTTTCTTCTCTCTCTTTATCTTTCTCCCTCTCTCTCTCTCTGCCCTCTGTATATCTTTTTCTTCCTTCCCCTGTCTTTTTCTCAATCGCTCCTCTCTCTCTCTCTCTCTCTCTCTCTCTCTCTCTCTCTCTCTCTCTCTCTCTCTCTCTCTCTCTCTCTCTCTCTCTCTCTCTCTCTCTCTCTCTCTCTCTCTCTCTCTCTCTATATATCTATATCCCACCCCCTCACTATCCCTTTCTGTCACTCCAAAACCTTTGGCTGCTGCTGTAGTGTGTGACGTTCAGCCAGCACTTTCCTCCGTAGCCCCGTGTGTGTGTGTGTGTGTTTTGATTGGCCTAACGTGATGCCGTAGTGTGAGCCCAGATCTGACCTTGGTGACTCCACGCCTCATAGAGTTTACCAGACTCACCACTTCAGACAGGGCTGCTGCCAGGCTGAGATGCGGACGACGCAAATACACAGTGTAGACTCTGGATGAAGCCGCATCACATTAGCCCGGGTTTCACCCTGGACCGTCTTTAGGTAAGAGGAGCCAGCCCCCCCCCCCCCCATGCAAAAGACCGGAGACTGAACTCTCCACTGTGCCATTGTGTTTGACGTCCTAATTCCTCTCTAGAATCCTTTCCATCATTTGAGCATTGGCAGAGAGCACGTCCCCACTTAAGTGAGGCAATTACCTCGCCTAACAATCATCACAAGTTGAATATTTGGAAGCAGAGGATGCTTGCAGCAGTCTCTGTGATAGAGAGACAAAGAGGAAGGCAATTATCATCGCAGATAAGAGGCATCATGAGTTAAACATCTCAGTGATAACAGCATGATACAGTGAGAGAAGGAGGGAGGGAGAGACAGAGGGAGGGAGAGACAGAGGGTGGGAGAGACAGAGGGAGGGAGACGGAGAGAGAGGGAGGCAAGAAATAAACAAAGTAATACATTGAGATAGATGGATGTGGTTGTTGTTTGTTCAGGAGGAGGGTAACGTTGTGCTTGTTGTTTGTTCAGGAGGAGGGTAACGTTGTGGTTGTTTGTTCAGGAGGAGGGTAACGTTGTGCTTGTTGTTTGTTCAGGAGGAGGGTAACGTTGTGGTTGTTGTTTGTTCAGGAGGAGGGTAACGTTGTGCTTGTTGTTTGTTCAGGAGGAGGGTAACGTTGTGGTTGTTGTTTATTCAGCAGGAGGGTAACGTTGTGGTTGTTTGTTCAGGAGGAGGGTAACGTCGTGCTTGTTGTTTGTTCAGGAGGAGGGTAACGTTGTGGTTGTTGTTTATTCAGCAGGAGGGTAACGTTGTGGTTGTTGTTTGTTCAGGAGGAGGGTAACGTTGTGCTTGTTGTTTGTTCAGGAGGAGGGTAACGTTGTGCTTGTTGTTTGTTCAGGAGGAGGGTAACGTTGTGCTTGTTGTTTGTTCAGGAGGAGGGTAACGTTGCGGTTGTTGTTTGTTCAGGAGGAGGGTAACGTTGCGGTTGTTGTTTGTTCAGGAGGAGGGTAACGTTGCAGTTGTTGTTTGTTCAGGAGGAGGGTAACGTTGTGCTTGTTGTTTGTTCAGGAGGAGGGTAACGTTGTGGTTGTTGTTTGTTCAGGAGAAGGGTAACGTTGTGCTTGTTGTTTGTTCAGGAGGAGGGTAACGTTGTAGTTGTTGTTTATTCAGCAGGAGGGTAACGTTGTGGTTGTTGTTTGTTCAGGAGGAGGGTAACGTTGTGCTTGTTGTTTGTTCAGCAGGAGGGTAACGTTGTGCTTGTTGTTTGTTCAGGAGGAGGGTAACGTTGTGCTTGTTGTTTGTTCAGGAGGAGGGTAATGTTGTGCTTGTTGTTTGTTCAGGAGGAGGGTAACGTTGTGCTTGTTGTTTGTTCAGGAGGAGGGTAACGTTGTGCTTGTTGTTTGTTCAGGAGGAGGGTAACGTTGTGCTTGTTGTTTGTTCAGGAGGAGGGTAACGTTGTGCTTGTTGTTTGTTCAGGAGGAGGGTAACGTTGTGCTTGTTGTTTGTTCAGGAGGAGGGTAACGTTGTGCTTGTTGTTTGTTCAGGAGGAGGGTAACGTTGTGCTTGTTTGTTCAGGAGGAGGGTAACGTTGTGCTTGTTGTTTGTTCAGGAGGAGGGTAACGTTGTGCTTGTTGTTTGTTCAGCAGGAGGGTAACGCTGTGGTTGTTGTTGTTTGTTCAGGAGGAGGGTAACGTTGTGCTTGTTGTTTGTTCAGCAGGAGGGTAATGGTGTGGTTGTTGTTTGTTCAGCAGGAGGGTAACGGTGTGGTTGTTGTTTGTTCAGGAGGAGGGTAACGGTGTGGTTGTTGTTTGTTCAGGAGGAGGGTAACGTTGTGCTTGTTTGTTCAGGAGGAGGGTAACGTTGTGCTTGTTGTTTGTTCAGCAGGAGGGTAACGTTGTGGTTGTTTGTTCAGGAGGAGGGTAACGTTGTGGTTGTTGTTTGCTGTTTGTGCGATGTTAATGTCATTAATTGGATTTCATTTGTAAGGGACTACCTTATCTTTGATCTCTCTGTCAAATCAGCCCCCTCCCCGCTCTGTTTGAGTCTCATCCTGGGAACACACAGAACCCCCCCCCCTCCGGTCTGTAACACTCGGAGATGAGCTCGGAGCCAGCCCAGAACACCACAGGCAGACAACAGATCAAATGCTGTCTGGGACAACATCCACAGCGAGCTGTAAAGTTGAAAAAGATTTTAAAAACCCAAATAAAACAGAAAGCCCCAGAGCGCTGAGCCATCTGTAGCTGAAATGAAGGCCTGCAAACATATTCGATGCCATCCACCCTCAGGATTTTTTTTTTGTTATGCTTTTGCCTTGTGAATATGTTTTACTCAAGGAAGTCACGCAAGCGTAGGATAATAAAAATACTCGTGCGACTCTGTTTTCCACGACCGAATATGGCAGACAGAGGTGTGGAGTGGAGGGTCAGATGGCGACCAGTGAATCTCCATCTTTATCGAGGCCATCACCACAACAATAGATGGGAGAGTTTATTACCAGACCACATAGAAAGAGTTTAATCTTAATGGAGCAAGCCAGGCAGATTTCCTAACCAAATGCATTTGGCACTAAAACATGGTTTACGGGGACGGCTAGGATTGGTCCTTTCCATCCAGACGATACTGCTAGGATTGGTCCTTTCCATCCAGACATACTGCTAGGATTGGTCCTTTCCATCCAGACATACTGCTAGGATTGGTCCTTTCCATCCAGACATACTGCTAGGATTGGTCCTTTCCATCCAGACATACTGCTAGGATTGGTCCTTTCCATCCAGACGATACTGCTAGGATTGGTCCTTTCCATCCAGACATACTGCTAGGATTGGTCCTTTCCATCCAGACATACTGCTAGGATTGGTCCTTTCCATCCAGACATACTGCTAGGATTGGTCCTTTTCCTCCAGACTGTATTCAGCCTCCAGATCAGGCCAGAGAGGGTGTTTGTTTTGGTTTGAAAGCAGCAGATCCTCCTCACTGTGGCTGGGACTCCAAACTCCCTCTGACGATGCCAAGCCCAGGAGAGAGGAGCCCTTCAGACTGTCCCCAATCTCCTCTCTGATGATAATTACACTGTTGAGTCACTGGCCACACACACACACACACACACGCACACACACGCACACATTTGCACAGACTGCACAGCTATACACACAGTTATGAGATACACATGCACACTACACACACAATACACTACTCTTTAACAGACAGAGACTCTTTAACACACACACACACACACACACACACACATACAAAATATTTTACACACATTAGAATACACACTTAACTTACCCTCATATATATAGACACACAAACACATTACTCACACATGCACACTAAGCTTTAACAAACACAAGGACTGTACTCAATACGCAGGCACGCACGCACGCACACACACCAAGATCATTGAGAGAGGAGAACTCAGCCTACGTTCCAGGTATTTAGGGAGTGTCTGGTGCTGTGTGAACAAGCCGGTAATATCCTGCCCCTGGGTAGTGCTGATGCCCGCCTGCCTCCTACTAACCACTCTCTCCTCTGTTAACGGGCCGCTCGGCTGTGTGTTGTGTGTGTTTTGTGTTGTGTAGCGGAGGACGGAAGCCGGATGACTGCGTCCCTGTCCTTGGTGCAGGAGCTGGGAGCGTGCACCTGCTACAGGTATGGAACGACACACACACACACACACACACACACACACACACACACACACACACACACACACACACTCACACAGGCATTGGCGCCACAGCTTCACTAGTGCTACAGGTATGGAACGGCTCCCTTGTGACCGACACACACACACACACACACACACACACACACACAGGCTTTGGTGCTGCAGCCTCACAAGTGCAAATGCACTTCAAAGGCACAGGATGTGGAAGCTGTTCTGTTTCTAGCGTTGGTGTTTCGTGAAATGGCAGCATTAGCAGCGAGGAGTCATCTCTCTTTAAATAAAAAAGTCAGAGATCACTATTTCTCTGCCACCTGTCCTGTTGCCTTTAGCTGACGACTTCATCAACTCCAGCGCAAAAACACAACAAAAGTTTTAAAAGCTTGTATTTGGAGACAGAAAAAGGGGTAGAGTAGAGTTCAGTTTCCTTTTAAACACAAAACATTTCATGGGCAACGGTTACCCTTCGATGTTTGCCGTACATTTCTTTGGACCTGGCGAGAGAAAACGTGAATTATTCGCCAACTCCTCGTCAACATCCATCACACAGACCTTTAGACTGCCAGTGGAGATAAGTCTTCATTTATTTAGATTCAACGAAACAAACACCTTGCACAGCTGAGCACGCTCTCTCTAACTCTATCTAACTCTCTATCTAACGCTCTCTCTAACTCTCTATCTAACGCTCTATCTAACGCTCTCTCTAACGCTCTCTCTAACTCTCTATCTAACTCTCTATCTAACTCTCTATCTAACTCTCTATCTAACTCTCTATCTAACTCTCTATCTAACGCTCTCTCTAACTCTCTCTCTAACTCTCTATCTAACGCTCTATCTAACGCTCTATCTAACGCTCTCTCTAACTCTCTCTCTAACTCTCTATCTAACTCTCTATCTAACTCTCTATCTAACTCTCTATCTAACTCTCTATCTAACGCTCTATCTAACGCTCTATCTAACGCTCTATCTAACGCTCTATCTAACGCTCTATCTAACGCTCTCTCTAACGCTCTCTCTAACGCTCTCTCTAACTCTCTCTCTAACGCTCTCTCTAACGCTCTATCTAACGCTCTATCTAACGCTCTATCTAACGCTCTATCTAACGCTCTATCTAACGCTCTATCTAACGCTCTATCTAACGCTCTATCTAACGCTCTATCTAACGCTCTATCTAACGCTCTATCTAACGCTCTATCTAACGCTCTATCTAACTCTCTATCTAACTCTCTATCTAACGCTCTATCTAACGCTCTATCTAACGCTCTCTCTAACGCTCTCTCTAACGCTCTCTCTAACGCTCTATCTAACGCTCTATCTAACGCTCTATCTAACGCTCTCTCTAACGCTCTCTCTAACTCTCTCTCTAACTCTCTCTCTAACTCTCTCTCTAACTCTCTCTCTAACGCTCTCTCTAACGCTCTATCTAACGCTCTATCTAACGCTCTATCTAACGCTCTCTCTAACGCTCTCTCTAACGCTCTCTCTAACGCTCTCTCTAACTCTCTCTCTAACTCTCTCTCTAACTCTCTCTCTAACTCTCTCTCTAACGCTCTCTCTAACGCTCTATCTAACGCTCTATCTAACGCTCTATCTAACGCTCTCTCTAACGCTCTATCTAACGCTCTCTCTAACGCTCTCTCTAACTCTCTCTCTAACTCTCTCTCTAACTCTCTCTCTAACTCTCTCTCTAACTCTCTCTCTAACTCTCTCTCTAACTCTCTCTCTCTGTCTCTCTCTCTGTCTCTCTCTCTGTCTCTCTCTCTCTCTCTCTCTAACTCTATCTCTCTCTCTCTCTAACTCTCTATCTCTCTCTCTCTCTAACTCTCTCTCTCTCACTAACTCTATCTCTCTCTAACTCTATCTCTCTCTACCTCTACCTTTCTCTCTAACTCTCTCTCTAACGCTTTGGAGCAAACCTCTCTATCTCTCTCTCTCTCTCTCTCTTACTCTATCTCTCTCTCTCTCCGTTAAACCTCAAGCAAACCTCCGTTAAACTCTTGATGAACTCAATTACAAATGTTGTCTTTGGGGCAATAAAGAGAGATGGGATGGCACCCCGCAGGGTGTGTGTGTGTGTGTGTGTGTGTGTGTGTGTGTGTGTGTGTGTGTGGGGGGGGGGGGGGGCGATCACTGTAACCCATTAACCCTAATCATCATATGAAGCACTAGAACACACTGGGAGACTGGAACGATCAAACAGTGTTGTGGGTGTGTGTGTGTGTGTGTGTGTGTGTGTGTGTGTGTGTGTGTGTGAGCTTGTGACTCGCACTATATCCACGCTACGTAGGTGACAGGCCTGCACTTGATCCACGTGAGCTCAGTTTGATTGACACCCATCAAACGCAGCCCCGTGATGACAGCCTGCCCTGCTTTCTTCACAGCAGCTGGACAAAAGTCAGGTTTTACACATGCGTCTGTCCTGCAGCGGTTTGATTGGACAACTCGTCAAAATGGGGGACGTTGTCTCAACGTGGGAAGCAGGAAAAAGGATCAAAATGCTGTGCATAAAGACCTGGTCACCTTAGTGTGACTGTCTCAGTCTGGGAGTGTGTGTGTGTGTGTGTGTGTGTGTGTGTGTGTGTGTGTGTCTCAGTGTATGTCTCGGTGTGTTTATGTCTGTAGATGTGTGTGTCTTCTGTGTGTCCTCAGTGTGTGTATGTGTGTGTGTCTCGTGTGTTAATGTCTCTCGGTGTGTGTGTGTGTGTGTGTGTGTGTGTGTGTGTGTGTGTGTGTGTGTGTGTGTGTGTGTGTGTGTGTGTGTGTGCGCGTGTGCGCGCACTCTCTCTGTGGGTGGGTGCTGTTGACAGGTACGGCAGGTACCTGAAGTTGCTGTCTGAAGACTCAGAGCCAGACTTCTGCCTCCTGCTGAAACACTGCCAGAGGTTCCTATCCCAAGAGAGAGCCCCCATCAAGTCAACACTCTGTATCCTTATCACACACACACACACACGCGCGCATACAGACACGTTCACTAACACACACACACACATACAGACACGTTCACTAACACACACACACACACACACACACATAAACACACCGAGACATACACTCACACACACATACATACGCTATGTTAGCAATAGCCTAATGCTACATCACTCCTGTTAACGATGCTATTCCTAATGCTATATTGTTCGCATAATCCTAATTCTGCATCAATTCTGTCAGTGCTATTCTAATACTGGGTTGATTCTGCTAGTGATAACCCAAAAGCTGCATAACTTAGGTTAACGATAAGACAAATTCTCCATGAGTTCTGTTGACATTAGCCTAATGCTACATCAGTTGTGTTAACGTTACCCTAATGCTGCATCAGTTGTGTTAACATTAGCCTAATGCTACATCAGTTGTGTTAACATTAGCCTAATGCTACATCAGTTGTGTTAACATTAGCCTAATGCTACATCAGTTATGTTAACATTAGCCTAATGCTACATCAGTTGTGTTAACATTAGACTAATGCTGCATCAGTTGTGTTAACATTAGCCTAATGCTGCATCAGTTGTGTTAACATTAGCCTAATGCTACATCAGTTGTGTTAATATTAGCCTAATGCTACATCAGTTGTGTTAACATTAGACTAATGCTGCATCAGATGTGTTAACATTAGCCTAATTTACTTTAGTACTGTTAACATTAGCCTAGTGCTACTACATCAATTATGTTAATGCAAAGTCAGCTCTGTTAATGCCTAGTCTAGTGCGAAATCCTTGTGTAACTCTAGAGCCACGTCAGTGCTCATTCTTTGCCCAATAGGAAAACGCAGCCATGCAGGACATTTTCCAATTAGGTTAGAACATATGCTGGGCAGTTCTTGCTCATCAGGCTTTTCCCAACACAGCGCCCCATATGGAGTCACTCACTCGTAGTTTGGAGATGCCTTCCAGCTCCGTAGACTCTCACCTCTCAAAGTGAACAATTCCATTTCTTTTTTTACGTGTGTGTGTGTGTGTGTGTGTGTGTGTGTGTGTGTGTGTGTGTGTGTGTGTGTGTGTGTGTGTGTGTGTGTGTGTGTGTGTGGTGTGTGTGTGTGTGTGTGTGTGTGTGTGTGTGTGTGTGTGTGTGTGTGTGTGTGTGTGTGTGTGTGTGTGTGTGTGTGTGTGTGTGCGCGTGCGCGTGAGAGAGAGAGAGAGAGATGAAGCCTGTGTTGCCGTGCGTTACCGTTCCCTGACCCCCGCCGCCCCGTCCAGCGTCTCTGCAGGGGGCATACCCGAGCCACGACTGGCTGGCCTCCACAGTCTTCCTGATCCTGGCTGGAGACGGGGAGCGCTCCCTGGAGCTGCTGCTCCGCTTCTCCACCCTGCTGACCTCCGCCTTCGTCTGGCCCGCCAGGATCCACGCCTCGGTGGGACACGCACACACACACACGCACACACGCTCACGCATTTCAAACATATGTAGATACACTTGGTGGGTCTCACACGCACACACCATAACCCCCCCCCACACACACACATACACATATAAAAAGCATGAATACATACAAATACAGAAACCTCACGCATACATACGTATGTGCACAAAGACTTACAAAACACAACCACACATACAGAACCTATTTACAAGTACACACACACACACACACACACACACACACACATACAAACATGTGAACTTGAATATGTTTTCAGTGAGCAAACCTACACGATTTAGTAGATAGTATTTTAGGAGCTCATATCGTGTACAATAATTATCTCGTTCTCCCCCTCTTCATCTCTTTCTCTCCGTCTCTTCATCTCTTTCTCTTCCTCTCTCTTCATCTCTTTCTCTTCCTCTCTTCATCTCTTTCTTCCTCTCTCTTCATCTGTTTCTCCCTCAACACTCGTTTTTCCACTCTTCCTATTTACATGTAGTTAAGCGGTTAAAAAGCAGACATATTCCAATAAGTGCAGAAGCAAATCAACATATTTTTCATTTCCGTCTGAACAGCTTCTCTTACTCCTTCCCTCCATCATTGCCCTCAATTGAATTTAAATAAAGTACAACCATGTTGGAGTTGGATTGAAATACTCCGCATTTCTAGCTCCCTGGAATGAAATGAGTGGCCACAAATTGCAGGATTGTGAATGATGTTATGTTGCCGGGGTGATCTTTCCAATACTTTCTGTGTGGTTTCTGTGGAGACGGCTGAAGGGGACGAGATTATTGCCACCGCGATGACAGTGTTATTATCTTCACCTCCCCCGAACAGCAATCTTCCTTTCTCTGGACTCTTTCCTCTCTCTCTCTCTCTCTCTCTCTCTCTCTCTCTCTCTCTCTCTCCTTTCTCTCTCCTTTCTCTTTCTCTCTCTCCTTCCCCTTTCTCTCTCTCTTTCTCTCCCTCTCTCTCTCCTTTCTCTGTCTCTCTCTCTCCTTTCTCTGTCTCTCTCTCTCCTTTCTCTCTCTCTCTCTCTCTCTCTCTCTCTCTCTCTCTCTCTCTCTCTCTCTCTCTCTCTCTCTCTCTTTCTCTGTCTCTCTCTCTCTCTCTCTCTCTCTCTCTCTCTCTCTGTCTGTCTCTTTCTCTCTCTGTCTCTCTGTCTGTCTCTCTCTCTCTCTCTCTCTCTCTCTCTCTCTCTCTCTCTCTCTCTTTCTCTCTCTCCTTTCTCTTTCTCTCTCTCTCTCCTTCCCCTTTCTCTCTCTCTTTCTCTCCCTCTCTCTCTCCTTTCTCTGTCTCTCTCTCTCCTTTCTCTGTCTCTCTCTCTCCTTTCTCTCTTTCTCTCTCTTTCTCTGTCTCTCTCTCTCTCTCTCTCTCTCTCTCTCTGTCTCTGTCTGTCTAGGATGGGGATGGTAGTGAATGTACTGGCCTCTAATAGAGCCACAGCAGTTATAATACATCTTGGAGGTGCTAATGCTTAGTATGGAGATAGTTTGTACCGCTCTGCAGTCTGGCACTCTGAACAGGCCCTGTGCATACCAATCAGGGAGCTGTGTGTGTGTGTGTGTGTGTGAGTGAGGACGTTGCTGCGAGCATCTCTTTCCTCCAGTGTGTCTGTCAATGTCTCTGTATGTGTCCGTGATTGGAAATATATCTTCCTCCATTGTGTGTGTGTGTGTGTGTGTGTGTGTGTGTGTGTGTGTGTGTGTGTGTGTGTGTGTGTGTGTGGCTGTCTGTAATTGTAGTTATCTCCTTCCCTCCTGTGTGTGTGTGTGTGTGTGTGTGTGGCTGTCTGTAATTGTAGTTATCTCCTTCCCTCCTGTGTGTGTGTGTGTGTGTGTGTGTGTTGCCAGGAGAAGGGTAAACTGCACAACCGAGTCCCACTATAATATAGAAACTGTCTGAAGTGCTGTCTGGAGTTCTCCAGGTGGCCCCAATGGACAGCCATAAAGGAAGTTAAATAGCGGGGGAGGGGCTGAGCCTGCGGGGGTGGGGGGGGGGGGGTCTGGTAATGGCCCCGTCGCTTTGTAGCTCTGGATCTGAAGTCTATTACCACCCAGCATGAGCTCCAGGCAAGGAGGGAGGGGCCTCACCGTGACGTCCTCCTTTAAGTATTGGATCCAGTCGTGTGTGTGTGTGTGTGTGTGTGTGTGTGTGTGTGTGTGTGTGATGTGAAGCTGTGTCAGCGCTGGTCGATGTCCGTCCGCGGGTGAGACTAAGGACATCTTCTAAGTTATTGGTTGTGTGTTAGAGTTGCTGTCTGTGGGTTCCTCTCTCAGGCCGAGATGTTGAAGCAGGATCCTGAGGAGAAACAGATGTTTCAGAGTCTTACCTCTGCACTGTGTTTCCACCAATGAGAAAGACACAGTTGTGCATGTGATAAATAAATGGTTGAGGGTCTTACCTCTGCAGCAACATACACGCACACACACATATATGTGGGTTGAAACAACGAGACCCTCTAGGGGTGGGATGCGTGACCTCTGGGTGCTTTCTGTACGTGGTGACCTTTTCTTTTTCTCTTCATATCGTTGTTTTATTGATGTTAAACCTCAAGCCTTTGTGGTTGTTCTTAATCAGAGCTTTCAGATATTGAGAAGTGTTTTATAAAACTAAACCTAGAACGTGTGTGTGTGTGTGTGTGTGTGTGTGTGTGTGTGTGTGTGTGTGTGTGTGTGTGTGTGTGTGTGTGTGTGTGTGTGTGTGTGTGCGCGTGTGTGTGGTCTCAGATATTGAGAGGTGTTTTACAGATGGCTGGGACAGAGCAGGCAAATACACCCTGCTTCTCAAACACACATTTTCACTGTAACACACACACACACACACACACACACACACACACACACACACACTGTCGCTGTTTTCCACACGCGCGCACACACACTTAATTTGCTGTTTTCAGGACACACACTTACTTGGCTGTTTTCGGGAAACACACTCCCTTCGTTTGCTGTTTCCACACACACACACACACACTGTGGAGTCAGGCCGTACCAAAGCGTTTTTCTAACTTTGTGTGTACTCCGGCGTCGTGATTGTTGCTTTTGTTTTCACCGAGGAGCCCGTTCTGTTTCTTCGTTTGGTTTTCCAGACTCAATGAACTGTCAGACTTCCTTTTGGTTTTGAAATTGGTCTGATCAGGTGCCATCCGTTACTGCTTCAGCTGACAGAGTCTAAAGGATGTTCTTTAAGCTAAACCACGAAGGTGTATATCTGGGGTTGTACACAATGTGTGGTAAAGTTACACAGTCTGAAGGATGTTCCTTAAGCTAAATAAACAAAGGTGTATATCTAGCGTTGTACAATATGCAGGGTAAAGTTACACAGTCTGAAGGATGTTCCTTAAGCTAAATAAACAAAGGTGTATATCTAGCGTTGTACAATATGCAGGGTAAAGTTACACAGTCTGAAGGATATTATTCGAGGTAACATTAGTTTAAAAACAGTGTATTTCTAGGGTTGCACAAAATGTGGCCTACCAGTTCAATTCGGTTGAAGCTAAAATCCCATCATTCTGTATCAATATATTATTACATGCATGCATCTTCATTGCAAATGTGTGTGTGTGTGTGTGTGTGTGTGTTGAAATCGGAGCGCCCTCATGTTGTACGTCCCCACCAGGCCTGTTTAGGGAGGCAGGAGAGCTCACTACGACCTCTCTGTCTGGACAGTTAACACGGCCCAGCTTTGCTGGCAGCTCCCCGCAAGGAAATCCAACTCACCTTCAATGGAGTGTGCTGCAGCCTCTCTCTCTCTCTCTCTCTCTCTGTGTGTGTGTGTGTGTGTGTGTGTGTGTGTGTGTGTGTGTGTGTGTGTGTGTGTGTGTGTGTGTGTGTGTGTGTGTGTGTGTGTGTGTGTGTGTGTGTGAAGATCCCACCGCAGGTTATATAACTAAACATAGTAACCTTAACTTCCTGTTTACTTCCTGTTTGTAGGTGCATGTGCCAGTGGAAGTGGCAGCCTCTGGGATCAGCCCTGTGTTCTGGTGCACAGCTCACTATGTGGAGATGCTGTTGAAGTCGGAGGTTCCTCTGGTCAGCTCAGCCTTCAGGATGTCTGGTTTCACGCCCTCACAGGTACACCAGCCTCACACACCCACGCCATCTGGCCCTCGACAAAATTACAGTTGGATATTTTAATTATTGTTATTGGATTTTTTTTAAGAATTAGCAGGGTTTGTTTTTCCTCTGAGGTTGCTGGTGAGATTTAGACTTTCGAGTCTGCGGTATGTATCACCTGGAAGCCATGTTAATTGAAACAACCCTACAGGAAATGCTGGTCAGTCTTTTGCCTTATTCCTCAAACGATTCACTTCTTTTCAGATACACTGGCCCGGAACTCTTTATTTCCAACTATATAAATAACCAAAAGGTGTGCAGTTTCTAAGATACACATTTGAACAGCCACACGTCAGTGTCATGACAACCTTCGGCTCAGGCCTTGCGTTATGATTGGCCGAATGACACTCACTCCGTCCAAAAATAAATATGATTCATTACACCTTATTCACATTCCATAATCAACCCCCCCCCCCCCCCCTTGACTGTGTCAAGGAGCTGTTGTATAAACTTTCTAATTGGCTTTCATACCCTAACATCCCTGCACTCTCAAGATGGCTGCTGACTTGATTCTTTAGAGAAGAAGTTAGATGTATAGTCAGCCTTCACTTCCTTGGAAGAAAACGTAAACCAGAAGTAGGTAGAAAACAAATAAGAAAACGGTTCACCTTGAAATGGTTTGTTTCTCATCTTGTTCTGGGTCGGTCGGTCGGCCAGTTAGTAAACCAGTCAGCCAGCCAGTCATTCAGTCAGCCAGTTAACCAGTTAGCCAGTCAGTCAATCAGTCAGTCAGCCAGTCAGTAAACCAGTCTGTCAGCCAGTCAGTACCCAGCCAGCCAGCCAGTCAGCCAGCCAGTCAGCCAGTCAGCCAGTCAGTAAACCAGTCAGCCAGTCAGTAAACCAGCCAGTCAGTCAGCCAGCAAACAGGGACTGGGACTCTAATATGCCATCTACATTCCAGCTCTGCACTCAAAGTCCTCCAGATGGGAGGGGTGGGGGTAGGGGAGGGTTATGCTTTTAACATGCAGCCCCATGCTGTCCCCGTGGCAACAACGGCCCCTCAATATTCACAGGTTCACTTGAGCTTTTTGTTCATTGGCTCAGGAGTGGGAAAGACATTGAGGCTGCCACAAAGTGGAAAGTTTTGCAAAGCGTGTGGAAGTGAGTGAGGAGGGCGGCTTAATGAAATATTATACGCTGCTGACTTTCACATTGTGGAGAGGTTTGTTTGTTCATTTCATACTCCGGCTATATTTGGACTGAGACCAACCCCCTTGGAGTATACAGGACAGGCAGAGTTATTGAACAATATGTTTGAATCCTCAGAGTAAGAGTGTGTGTGTGTGTGTGTGTGTGTCTGTGTGTGTTTCCAGTGTTTTGGAAAGGAGCTTGAAGGAGAAAGGAGGCTGTTGAATGAACAAACTAACCCAGACCTTTGTCTCTCTCTGAGTCTGAGGTGGTCGCCACAAAAACTGTCTGTCTGTCTGTCTGTCTGTCTGTCTGTCTGTCTGTCTGTCTGTCTGTCTGTCTGTCTGTCTGTCTGTCTGTCTGTCTGTCTGTCTGTCTGTCTGTCTGTCTGTGAATTATTTTCTTTCGTTTTGTCTTTCCTTCTCTCTCTCTCTATTTCTCTCTTTTGTTGTCTCTGTTTCTTTCTTTCTGAGGATGGATATCCTGCTTTGGGTGTCGTCATGGATACTATAAATCCTCGTTCTTATTGGAGAGTGTGTGCGTGTGCGTGTGTGTTGAAATCGGAGCGCCCTCATGTTGTACGTCCCCACCAGGCCTGTTTAGGGAGGCAGGAGAGCTCACTACGACCTCTCTGTCTGGACAGTTAACACGGCCCAGCTTTGCTGGCAGCTCCCCGCAAGGAAATCCAACTCACCTTCAATGGAGTGTGCTGCAGCCTCTCTCTCTCTCTATCTCTCTGTGTGTGTGTGTGTGTGTGTGTGTGTGTGTGTGTCTCTCTCTCTCTCTCGTTAAATGGAGTGTGCTGCAGCCTCTCTCTCTCTCTCTCTCTCGTTAAATGGAGTGTGCTGCAGCCTCTCTCTCTCTCTCTCTCTCTCTCTCTCTCTCTCGTTAAATGGAGTGTGACACCTGACAAGACACACACACAGTTTGAGTTCGTTATACCTCTTCAAACGCTACGTTCTGTATGGGGTAATATTTGGGTGTGTTAATGGTGTGGGTTTTAATGGTGTGTGTGTGTGCGTGTGTGTGTGTGTGTGTGTGTTGTGTCCCACCTCCAGATGTGTCTCCAGTGGCTAGGCCAGTGTTGGTGGAACTACTTGGACTGGCCTGAGATCTGCCACTACCTGTGCACCTGCGTTGTCATGGGAACAGACTACCAGGTGTACATGTGTGTGGCCGTGCTCAAACACCTGCAGCCCGACATTCTGCTGCACACGCAGACCCAGGACCTGCAGGTGTATCTTAAGGTGAGGCACACATACACACATATATATACACCCTCACACGTTCCGCGTGACAAACTGAGGACCTGCACAGGTGTACGTCAAGTGAGTCACAACACACACACACACACACACACACACACACACACACACACACACACACACACAGAGAAAGAGTCACTCACAAGCCTCGGGGTGAACAAAGCAAGGCCATGACACGGTGTGTGCGTGTGCGTGTGTGTGTGCGTGGCACATTATTACGTACCCCCCCCACTCGTTCTCCCCTAAACTACTTCCCTGTCTGCATCTCAACTCGTTACGTTTTCATTGCTTGCCAGACATTCTCTCCAATTACCATTCTCACTGCCTGCTTTTGATTTGTTTTCTATTCGCTCTGAATGCTGGGGAAATCAATTTTGTCAGTGTGGGAATTTCAGTTAGTGGTTTTGCTACAGGCAGACAGACAGGCAGACAGGCAGACAGACAGACAGACAGACAGGCAGACAGGCAGGCAGGCAGGCAGGCAGGCATTTGCCCAAGTCTCCCAACGACAGAGTGTATCTATATTTAATCTAAATTAAAAATGTAAATGGGAAATGGTTCTTTACATTTGTCCTGAGCTCCTCTCTTGTCTGTGTGGTGACGTAGCTTCGATGAAAGAAGAAGAGGAAGAGGAAGAGGACGCCTGCTAAGTTAGAACAGTTTGCTGTCGCCGTGGCAGCCAGAACATGAGAGAAAGCCTAGCTACCAATCAGAAGGAACACCTGGTCGCCGGGCCAACAGCAGCCTCTTCCTCTTCCAGTCACTAGACTTCCTCTTTTCATGCCTTTCTCTTTCTTTGTGGAAGAACTACACCCCCCATCCTCTTTCTAAAGAGCTTTCTCTCTCTCTCTCTCTCTCGCTCCTCACTATCTCATCCTTCTATTCCCCCTCTAATCCGTGAGCTAACAATGACAACCAGGGGTATTGTGAGGGAACCAACGCGGACAAACATCCTGAATGGGATTTTCTCCCTCTCTCTCTCTCTCTCTCTCTCTCTCTCTCTCTCTCTCTCTCTCTCTCTCTCTCTCTCTCTCTGTCTTATCTCCTCTCATCCTCCTCTTCTTGTCCTCCTCATCCCCGGGTTTAGCCGTATCCCTCCCCAGATAAGCGGAAGGCTCCGGAAGAAGGCGGCCCCGCCAGGAGTTTGATTGGAACAGTCAGCGTTGGTCGTCTGACGAGGCTTCTTACGGCGCCGTGTGGCTCAGGAGAGGACGGAGCCTGCCTTTGTGTTCCTACACACACACACACACTGCATGGCCGACAATACTGTTGCCGTTTAACAAGCACATGCATGGAGCGGGGATTCAACCGGCTCGTTTAAACCTATTCTGTCCGGTCATTCAAGAAGCGCTAAACCGCCGAGGGGCATGTTGCCTTGTTGTGGGGGCCCTACTTCATGGGACGGTCATGCTCCCCCCGTCTGATTGGTTCCTGTAAGACCTCAGGGCTGGGATGAACAATGAGAAGGAAAAGGAAACAAAACGTGCTCTAGTTTCTTGGGTGATTCTTTACTTCCTGGTTGAGGTGCAAGCCTGCGTACTCCATTTGTTGGCTGGGCCAGAGGGACAGAGATAACATGTTCTAGTTCCTGTGAGGAGGACAGAGGGACAGAGATAACATGTTCTAGTTCCTGTGAGGAGGACAGAGGGACAGAGATAACATGTTCTAGTTCCTGTGAGGAGGACAGAGGGACAGAGATAAAATGTTCTAGTCCCTGTGAGGAGGACAGAGGGACAGAGATAACATGTTCTAGTTCCTGTGAGGAGGACAGAGGGACAGAGATAACATGTTCTAGTTCCTGTGAGGAGGACAGAGGGACAGAGATAAAATGTTCTAGTCCCTGTGAGGAGGACAGAGGGACAGAGATAACATGTTCTAGTCCCTGTGAGGAGGACAGAGGGACAGAGATAACATGTTCTAGTTCCTGTGAGGAGGACAGAGGGACAGAGATAACATGTTCTAGTTCCTGTGAGGAGGACAGAGGGACAGAGATAAAATGTTCTAGTCCCTGTGAGGAGGACAGAGGGACAGAGATAACATGTTCTAGTCCCTGTGAGGAGGACAGAGGGACAGAGATAACATGTTCTAGTCCCTGTGAGGAGGACAGAGGGACAGAGATAACATGTTCTAGTCCCTGTGAGGAGGACAGAGGGATAGTCTCATTGAGTCCAGCTCCCTGCCTCCTTGGGGTGTAGTGCTCTATATAGACTGATCTGCATGAAGTATACCCCCCCACACACACACACACACACACACACACACACGCACACGCAGAGACAGACACTGACCCACACACAGAGACACAGCAACACACACACACACACACTTATTTTGACGACAAACGAGGTCGACCGTAAAAGTTTATTGGCTCTCTCTTTCATTTTCCTCACCGGCGAGGTCATTGCGAGGCCACAAATGACACTCAGTTCAGGCAGTAATTAGAAGCTGCTGAATGAAAGTGCCCACTGAACAAATTGACCAAATAAAAGTGTCGCTGTTATTTGGAGTGAAGTTGGCCTGCAGCCTGGAGGAGGCGTGTGTGCGTGTGTGCGTGTGTGTGTGTGTGTGCGTGCGTGCGCGTGCGCTGCTGTTTAGACCCCTCTGTCTGTCTCTCCCCTGTTACACACATAGAAACAGTGAGTAGACGTTTGCGCTTAGGCCTTGTTCAGTCCAGATGGCTGACACACAGCTAACTAGCCCCTGGTCGAGGTGAACAACAGTTTGGTTTTGGTTTATGTTTTTTGTGGAGTGTAAGGGGGTGGGCGACCAGAAGTTATTTGTATGTGTAAGAGCTACCTAAAGTCTATTATAATAGGTTAAAATTAACATTTATTTTTATTCATTTGATTGTTAATTAATATATCTTTTTTTTTTTGTGTGTAGGGTGTGGGGGGGGGGGGGTATTCATATTTTCTTGTGGGTGTTATTTGTATGTCTAAAAAGAGCTACCTAAAGTCTAGAATAACAAGTTATAACATCAATATTTATTTATATGAATTTAATTATTGTGTTTCTGAACGTGCTGTTCTGTTGTTCTGTCTTCCCACCACTAGGAGGAGCCCATCCAGGGTTTTAGGGTCAGTAGCTACCTGGAGTACATGGAAGGGCTGGAGCAAAAGTACCGCAGCATGGTGCTCACCCACATGAAGAACATCACTCAGAAGGTCAGCTAGTGGAGACCAGACCTGACCCAGGGAATGAACTCCACTCTGTAGGAAGGTCAGCTATTGGAGACCAGACCAGACCCACTGAACTCCACTCTGTAAGAAGATCATCTAGTGTAACATATTTCTGTAAGCCTGAAAAAACCTAAGCAGACCATCAGCTAGTTGAACATATTTCCGTAATCCCGGAAGAACATGCTCAGAAGATCATCTAGTGGAACATATTTCTGTAAGCTTGAAAAAACCTAAGCAGACCATCAGCTAGTTGAACATATTTCCGTGTAATCCCGGAAGAACATGCTCAGAAGATCATCTAGTGGAACATATTTCTGTAAGCCTGAAAAAACCTAAGCAGACCATCAGCTGGTTGAACATATTTCCATAATCCCGGAAGAACATGCTCAGAAGATCATCTAGTGGAACATATTTCTGTAAGCCTGAAAAAACCTAAGCAGACCATCAGCTAGTTGAACATATTTGTCTAATCCCGGAAGAACATGCTCAGAAGATCAGCTCGAGGAACATATTTCTGTAGTCCTGGAAAAACATCTGCCCAGTTGCAGACTTCAGAGAAGACTGCTTCTCAGGTATACAACGTCGGAGTGAAAGGGAGTAAGTTCCCTTCAGAAGGATCTAGGATCGAGCCCTTTCTATTTTTGTGACAAAGTGGGTTTGTGGGTTTGCTTTTATGAGATACTGTTGAGTAACCCTTTTTATCCACAAGAGGTTGGCCACCAACCAACACCATTCAGTTGGTGAACGCGAATGAACCTCCTTCTTTTACCCGCTAACACAGAAGAGACTCATATTATCAACTTGACACCATTAGACCTGAAACTATCTATCCATGTTATTGAAAGAGACTCATATTATCAACTTGACACCATTAGACCTGAAACTATCTATCCATGTTATTGAAAGAGACTCATATTATCAACTCGACACCATTAGACTTGAGACTGCCTATCTATGTTATCGAAAGAGACTCATATTATAATTATTTTTCATTTTGAATTCACGTGAACGCGTGGTGGTACAGATTGACAACTCCCTTGTTACTTAGAAAAGCCGATAGCCAAAAGGTTTTTAATGGAAGTGTTTTGTTATTAAATTATACTTTCTTTGTGACTATGTATGTGTTATTTCATCAATAAGTGATAAAGAAAAGTGTGCGCTCTTGACCTAAGGCTTACCAAGGAGTCTGTCAGATATGAGAGGTCAGTGTAAATATCCAGTGTAATCAGAGAAAGCCCTCACACTGACAAAAGTTATTGAGGTGTAAGAAATAGTGGGGGGGGGGGAAACATTCAGTTCTCAGACCATCATCAGCAATCGGTCTAAGAACCGAAACACACAATTTCTTCTTGTTCTTGTTCATCGAAATAGCCTCAAGAACTTTTGTCAGTGTGCAGGCTTTCTCTTATTTATACAATATACATGGCTGCAGCATACCATACCTACTGTATACTGTGAGTGGATTACATATGGATTTCATATGTTATTGTTCCTCCTGCCATTAGCTAGGAAATCTACATGTCTTCTATAAAATGGCCATCTCTCCAGTTCTCATACCAAAGACTACGAGGTTTGTGAAGCAGGAAACGTCAAAGAATGCAGTTAGCATCTTGTCCTTAGAAAACCACAGATTTTGCATTACGAAAACAAATCCGGATGTTCTCCATTAACACAGCATCAAGGGCACATTGTGACATTACTCATCAAAGTTATCTTTCTTTATAAAACTCTTTCTCCCTCAAAGTGATGGTTTGTGGGAGTTGGAGTTGTCTTGGTATTCATACCAATGCGAACAACACATCCCACCTCTCCTTGTGTTAAGCACCTAACAACGTTCAGGGCTCTGGTGCTGCTCCTCAAGAGCGTGTAGGTAGCGGGTGTGTCTTGAGAGCGTGTAGGCAGAGCAATCGAGTCCATTTGAGTGTGCAGGTAGCTATGGGTTACCTTGTGTGTAGGGGGTAGTAGTGGGTAGGGAGAAGGTTTGAGAATGACCCTCAGTGTTGCCGTGGTTGCCCCTTACTTTTTTCCTCTTCCCATCTCTCAGCTACGACCCCACCCCCTTCTGCCTGCCACCACTCTGCTCTGCTACTTGATGGTGTTGATCTGTGCCCTACAAGAGTATGAAGGGGGCTTTGATTTCTCTGGGTTTGTTGTCTGCTTGAACCCCCCCCCCCCCCTGCTCGCTCTCTCGCTCTCGCTCTCTATCTCCCTCTAACTCTCTCTCTCTCTCTCTCTCTCTCTCTCTCTCTCTCTCTCTCTCTCCCTAACTCTCCCTCTCTCTCTCCCCCTAACTCTCTCTCTCTCCCTCTCTATCTCCCTCCAACTCTCTCCCTCTCTCCCTAACTCTCCTTCTCTCTCTCCCCCTAACTCTCTCTCTCTCCCTCTCTATCTCCCTCTAACTCTCTCTCTCTCTCTCCCCCTAACTCTCCCTCTCTATCTCCCCCTAACTCTCTCTCTCTCTCTCCCTCTCTATCTCCCCCTAACTCTCTCTCTCTCCCTCTCTCTCCCCCTAACTCTCTCTCTCTCTCTCTCCCCCTAACTCTCTCTCTCTCTCTCTCCCCCTAACTCTCTCTCTCTCTCTCTCTCTCTCTCTCCCCCTAACTCTCTCTCTCTCCCTCTCTATCTCCCCCTAACTCTCCCGTTGATTCTCCCTCTCCATCTAAACTCCTCGCTCTCCTCCCTGTTAGCTTGACCTTTGCGTCTGCTGCGTCGAGTCCGTCGCCTCTTTCATTTGACAGTAATGAGAGGTTTATTTCAATTAGGGGTGAAAGGCTCATTATCAACTCGGCAGCAGATTACTCTGTTTTCTCGGCGTATAGTACAGTGACGATGGCAACGATGGCAACAACGTCAGCCTTTACGCTAACAGGCTAGCTGATCGTTATTATTCTCTATTATAGACTTGTTACTGATGGGTAGACAGTCATGCAAATTGGCTAATTAGGGATAATTATTGCCCATTAGACACCAATTAGGACACACCCCTTTGCCTGTTTAGCGCCACTTAGTTTCGTCAGAGTTGAATGCGCTCCATCTTTTCCCACTAACCCGTCCCTATTAATGTGACATCGCCTGATGGATTTTCACATTCATTTGAATTTTTTCTGAAATTTTCTTTTGTATTTCGCGTTTCCGTGCTCACAGATGTTCTGTTAATAAAGCAGTAGGCAATTGCTTATATATACTGTGTGCAAACCCAGTTTGGTGGTGGGGCGGGGAGGGAAAATCAAACTTAGCGTTTCCGCCGGCCGTTGATGGCCCCACTGTTTAACGCGCGGCTCATTTCGTATGCATGCAGAGCGCCGTGTTGCGACGTGGATCGCAGCTCGATAGCTCGGCTCCCCATCTCCCAGGGGGCCTTATTGATGTGATAAAGGTCAGCCACATTTCAAATGAAGATGGCATCGGAACTTTGCATTTCATTTCACCGCCGGCACCCCCTTTTCTCTTCTCCTGTCGTCACCACGACGACCGACTAGCCTACAGATCCCGAACCCTCCCCAGAATTATTTATTGATCCGAAAGTGCATTAAGCAGAGCTCGGGACCCCATAACTCACTCCTATGGCGGCTCGGAATGTGTCTTCAATTGGAAATTTGGAGCCTGGTTCTTGCTTGAGATGTGAGCCATGAGGCTCTTCTGAAAAACCCTGTTGGCCGAAAGGCCGCATTGCTTACGATCAAGTCTGCTGCTTGGCAGACAGAGAGAGATGGAGAGAATAACAATTCTCTCTTTTTCAGTCCGCTCCATCGAAGGAGGCAGCAGGCTAAGTACGAGCTCATCGCCCAGCGTTCTGATTCTTCATCTGGATGTGAGGGAGGAGAGCCACTCGTTTTCTAAAATATAAGTCCACCTTTGGAACAAGAAATACCTTCAAAGTAAACATTAATAATTGAACGGCTACTAATATTGTGTAATTTATATAGCGCTTTTCAAGACACAAAGCACCTGAATTGTAAGTAAATACTAGATAGCTAAATGTTAAGAAGTTGTTAATAGGTGTCACTTCCTGTAGGGATTTTATACCTTCTAGAGGTGAGGATCTTTTTGAAGGGAACTACTTTTGATAACTTAATCAACAGTGTCTAATGTTGATAGTTTGATGGCTAAATTGGAACATCCAGACTCTAAAAGGTTGTTATTGCAAGCCTACAGGTTGATATCTCCCTTTAAATAAAGCTCTTATTTTTATTTTTTCCGTCCTGTTTCACAAAGTCCTCTCTGAGAGGAGGAAAGGCTATTGAAATGGTCAGACAGCTCAAAACAGTCTCCACGGCAACACTCCACCTTGCATTTTGAAACACCACTGTTGTTTTTGTGAGGTTGTTGTTGTTTTGGGTCCCTGTATGCTTCTTCAGAGTGGCCTTAGGCTCTTCTGAACTTCATCGCTCCTTTTCTGAACAGAATACCTCTCCACCTTTCAGAAACTTAGCCTACAGTCACACTCAGCCACTCATAACCATCAGCCTACAGTCACACTCAGCCACTCGTAACCATCAGCCTACAGTCACACTCAGCCACTCATAACCATCAGCCAACAGTCACACTCTGCCACTCGTAACCATCAGCCTACAGTCACACTCAGCCACTCGTAACCATCAGCCAACAGTCACACTCTGCCACTCATAACCATCAGCCAACAGTCACACTCTGCCACTCATAACCATCAGCCTACAGTCACACTCAGCCACTCATAACCATCAGCCAACAGTCACACTCTGCCACTCATAACCATCAGCCTACAGTCACACTCTGCCACTCTCTTAATCGGATTCCCCGTCATTGTGAGGCTTTGAAAGACAACCCTGGGGCATTTTAGACGCCAACGGTCTGTGGGAGACTTTAAGCTGGGCTTGTTGGGAGTTGATCATTGAACGAACCCCGGCCTGATACTCTGACTAACACACAACCCTTTGAGTTGAGTCACCATGGAAACACACAACTCTAATCTGATCTTCAAACGGGACACAGGCTATGGGAGAGCAGCCAATGATGTCATATTTAAACTGAGTCTAATGAAGGTTAATATTCCGTAGCGCATTGCACACACACACACACACACACACACACACGACTAAGTAGTGCCTATGGACTGTTGTGTGGTGCTACTGTACTAGAACACAGGGTATACTTTTACGTTGACAAAAAAAACATATTACTGATTTATCACATCAGTTGTGTAATATTGTCATGCTGTGGTGATATTGTATGACTTCTGCGACCCTGTGTAACCAATGAAGAAGACCCAGTCTGTCTTCCTGACACCAATACCCAGGGTCAGCATAATATCCCTCATTGATTATTTAGTGACCTTTCTGAAAGCATGCAAACGTGTATGAGAGAGAGAGAGAGAGAGAGAGAGACACAGAGAGAGACACAGAGAGACAGACAGGATGTTCCTGTAAGGAGAGCGGACAGACACAGAGAAATACACAGACACAGAGAGAGACACAGACACAGAGACAGACACAGAGACAGAGACAGACACAGAGACAGACACAGAGAGAGAGAGACAGACACAGAGAGAAAGAGACAGACACAGAGAGACAGACACAGGGAGACAGACACAGAGAGAGACACAGACACAGAGAGAGAGACACAGACACAGAGAGAGAGACACAGACACAGAGAGAGAGACACAGAGAGAAAGACAGAGAGACAGAGAGAGAGACACAGAGAGAGAGACACAGACACAGAGAGAGAGACAGACACAGAGAGAGACACAGAGACAGACACAGAGAGAGACACAGAGAGAGAGAGACAGAGAGAGAGACACAGACTGAGAGAGAGAGACAGACACAGAGACAGACACAGACACAGAGAGAGAGACACAGACACAGACAGAGAGAGAGACAGAGACAGACACAGAGACAGAGAGACAGACACAGAGACAGACACAGAGACAGACACAGAGAAAGACACAGACACAGAGAGAGAGAGAGAGACAGACAGAGAGAGAGAGACAGACAGGATGTCAGTCACAGAGAGAGACAGACAGGCTGTCAGACACAGAGAGAGACAGACACAGAGAGACAGACAGACAGAGAGAGAGAGAGACAGACACAGACACAGAGAGAGACAGACAGAGAGAGAGAGAGACAGACACAGAGAGAGACAGACAGAGAGAGAGAGAGACAGACACAGAGAGACAGACAGACAGAGAGAGAGAGAGACAGACACAGAGAGACAGACAGACAGAGAGAGAGAGACAGGATGTTGGGTCGTCTCATTCTGTGTGTGTCGCGGCGTGTCACACAATCTGTTGAACTTTGACCCCCGTGGGAGTGGCGAGGAGGAACGCTAAATTGACCCCGCTGATTGTGTCGAACCTCCGGGGCGGAGAGACGGACGGACGGTAAGACGGACAGACACGGTGCTAGGGAGGGGGGGGGGGAATGGCCGCAGGGCTGGAGAGGTATGTGGAGGAAGGGAGTGAGATGGAGGGGTGAGATGGAGGGGTGAGATGGAGAGGTGAGGGGATCGATAGCGTGGTAATGGCTCTGGGCATGGCGTCTTGTTCTCCTATTACCAAGCCAGTCTCCCTTTTTATCTCTACCACACACACACACACACACACACACACACACATCAAATATAAAAGCTAGAAGTTCTGATCCATGGCTCTTCTTTTTAAGACTACAAATGGATATTTACAAAGTTGGTGTTGACTTTGGCAACTATTTTGTCTGTATTTCTCTCTCTCTCTCTCTCTCTCTCTCTCTCTCTCTGTCTGTCTCTCTCCCTCTCTCTCTCTGGCAGTTCTGGAAGAATGGCCACTTAAGTAATGAAGAGATTGCAAACAAGACAGTGTGTGTGTGTGTGTGTGTGTGTGTGTGTGTGTGTGTGTGTGTGTGTGTGTGTGTGTGTGTGTGTGTGTGTGTGTGTGTGTGTGTGTGTGTATCTGTATGGGTGGGCGCGTGTGTGTGCGTGTAACTGTATCGGTGTGTGTGTGTGTGTGTGTGTGTTGTGTGCTCGTACTCTTTACTCCTGACTCCTGAGAGAGTTGAGTGAGTGTGAAATGCTGCACAAGCCATTCTCACAGGGAGGATTAATGAACACATTAGACTGCTAGCCATATTAATGAGCTGCCCCAATACCACGACCTGTCATGTCACTTCTACAAGATAAAACACCCAGCACCCATTGGACCAGAGGGCTATTGTCTCCCTCCACAAACTCAGTTATGCCATAAACAAATGTTTGTTTTTTTAAATCAACGGACTGTTCAAAGCATATAACAACTTAACCGTTCAATATTCAGACAACACAAAACCAAAGCCCCATGGAAATGTATTGCTTTACGACTCAAATTATTACACACACACACACACACACACTCTGTCTTGTTTGACTCCCCTCATCATCAAGTCAAGTGTCTATATAGCCTCTCCTTCTCTCCTCTCCTTCTCTCCTCTCCTTCTCTCCTCTTCCTTCTCTCATCCTCCTTCCCTCCTCTTTCTCCTCTTTCTCCTCTTCATTCTTTCTTCCCTCCTCTTTCCATCCTCATCCTCTTTCTCGCTCTCCTTTTTGTAAATCTCTCCATCCTTTGTCCATTTCTCTGACTTTCTCTACGCTCCTTTCCTCCCTCCCTCCCTCCCTCCTTCTGTCCCTCCCTCCCTCCTTCCCTCCCTCTCTCAGTCTCTCCATCTTTCTCTACGCTCCCTTCCTCCCTCCTTCTGTCCCTCCATCCCTATACTCCCTCCCTCCCTTTGCCTCCCTCCTTCCATCCCTCCTTCCCTATCCTCCCTCCCCCCCTCTCTTCCTCCTCCTTAACAAATGGGGTGATAGCCTGGTCGACACCCCTCCTAACAAGATGGAGAGTACCGCCACAGAAGAGGTCAATAAGTCAAGATCACAAAGGTCGTCAATCACACACACACACACACTGCTGTGCATGTCGACCACAAATACACACACACACTGCTGTGCATATCAAACACCTGCGCGCACACACACACACACACACACTACTTTGCATGTCGACCACAAATACACACACACACACACACTGCTGTGCATATCAAACACTGGCACACACACACACACACACACACACTCCTATTTGCATGTCAGGCATGCAGACACACACACTCACAAGGTGAGAGGTTAGGAAGATGAGACATGTTGTTAGACAAGGGTCTGACAGGTGTGTTACAGCACACACAACGTTGACGAGAACACACACACACACACACACACACACACGTTCACAAGTGATTTTTTGATGACGGCTATATTATAGCTTTCATCTCTTTACACGAGTTGATAGACGTGACGATACATGGAGGGGAAATATCTGAAGCCCTCCTAGTATTCCTTCACTGCAAGGGGCGGAAAACTATTTGGAATTTTGTACACAACTGCATCTTATATAGCATCTATAATAATGGCACTGCCACCAGATGTGAGCGCTTCATGATAGCAATCATCTCTTCACTCAGGGAATATCACCATGGCGGCAAGGGGCACTATGAATATGAAATATCTGAAGCACCCATGCCCTTCATATTACTAGTGGAAGACAATGACCATTTTAAACACGTTGACGTGTATGTATATCTCTCTTTCACACACACACACACACACACACACACACACACACACACACACACTACATCTGTATATCACATGCATTCGAAGGATACTTACACACACACACATACACTCTCTCTCTCTCTCTCTCTCTCTCTCTCGCGCTATCTCTCTCTCTCAGCACTCCCTGTGAAAATAAAAACAATAATGCGATCATAACTCACGCCCTCTGTGGTTGTTTCCATGACCACAGGGAACAAAGTATTTCTACATTAACCACACATGTATTCCTCCACTCACAGAATAGCATTGGGGCTGTAGATGGACTATTTGTTAAAGGTCAAAGAACCTAAGTTTTATCTTATTTATATTATAGAATGTTGTATTTTATTTTTACGCTTTATTCAGAGTTCATTGGTGTGTATTTACTGTGAAAGCAGCATTTATCCCAGTGTTTGTCTCATAAAGGTGAACGCCCTTTTGTACTCTGTCACGGTAGGTCTTCATTGCAGCATTTGAACAGACAGGTTGTTGATGTGTTTATAGGTGACTCAGACGGTGAATCGATTCTGCTCCATGCTCCTGGCAGCCATGTTTGTTTGTTTTTCAGCAACAAATCACAAGACGTAATGCCACGCACTCAAACAGACATTACTTTGGCATCTGAGTTTGTTTCCCACAACCTAAAGGACGATAGCTAAAAAGATGTAGGTGTTGATCCTCTTCCAGATTTATTTAGTAATAGTATGTGAGTGACCTTATTTGGGTAAGGGCTTAAATATTTCTATTTGTCTTATTTGTATTTCTGTAAGTTCTCGTTTAAGGAATTAAAACCGAAGGCTTGCTAGGAAAGATACGGTTTACCGTGGACCAAGGTTATTATCGTTAACGGAAACTAACAAAATAACGAAAACTAGATTCAGAGCTGAAATGAGGCTTTACAAATAACGCTAACTAGCTGAAACTGTATTGTGGGTTTACAAAGCAAACTAAAATAAACAGAAAAATTGCTTTAGTTTTTGTCATGGATGGTTGTTCATCTGTCCTAAGGGAATGCATTTTTCAAAATGCTATTATGTTTTATTAAGTTTTAATAACACAATACTTTTTTTTCTGTATTCACCTCCAACAAATACCCCATATTACAAAATAAGACCAAAAACGAGTACTGACACAGATAAAAACTAAACTAAAACAAAGCATTTTCAAAAAATAAACTAAAATAGCAAACCTGCTTTAGAAACGAATTAAAACTAAGCTAAAACTGAAAACAAAAAGTCAAAATGAAATAAAAAACGAATGAAAAATGCAAAACTGTAATAACCTTTCTGTGGACCTGAGCTTACGTTTCTCTGTCTTCATTAATTAGTACAAATGAATAGACTAAGGATCACTTTTTATGTAAAGCATCTTTGAGTGTCTTAAAAAGCGCTATATTATTATTATTATTATTAACAGCATCTCTGCTGGTCTTCATATCCAGTGTATCTGAAACATAGATGCTTGTATTTTCTTTTGTTAGCCGCTTGTAGAGAATATGAAATACAATATATCTGAAACAAGCCTTTATATACTTTTTATAGATCAGCAGTAGCTGTAACAGTGACAATAGGAGTTTTATCTAAGATATGACTGTTTTAATATTACTCAACACACGCACACACACACACAGACACACACACACAGACACACAAACACACACACACAGACACACACACACAGTTCAAACTGTAGACCGAGGCCTGTTCCTCTGCGTTCGCGCTCCCCCGACACTCAGCTCTAACAACAGTGAACAGAGACAGGCCCTGGGAGGCCGATCTGGGGGCAGACAGGAGGGAAGGGGTTGGAGGAGGGGAGGGGTTGGAGGAGGGGAGGAGGGGAGGGGGTGGAGGAGAGAAATGTCAGGCAGAGTGTGGGAGTGTGTGTGAATGTCATGGCTCTGGGGGGCAGAACACACAGACGTTAGCTGTGGGGAGGGAGGGAGGGAGGGAGCGAGCGGAGTGGGGCTCCTCTGGAACACCACAGAGGGAAGCTTTTCAAACCCGCTGCATGACACATCTACTACATCTACATCTACTACTTAGGATTCTACTACATCTACATCTACAACTTAGGATTCTACTACATCTACATCTACAACTTAGGATTCTACTACATCTACATCTACTACTTAGGATTCTACTACATCTACATCTACTACTTAGGATTCTACCGCTGCCTCCGGCGTAACCGCCGGCAACAGAACCTCCGCGCGCCGTGAACTGAGAGTGTGTTCTCTAGGAAAGGTCAGGGGTCAGAAGGTCACTATGTTGTTTATTAAACACACCCTCTGTGTTTGAGATAGACAATCAGGTAAGCAGGATGGAGTTGTTTTGTAGGGTAGCGCTGTCGTGGAAACCAGATTGTTTTTTAGGGTAGCGCTGTCGTGGTAACCAGATTGTTTTGTAGGGTAGCGCTGTCGTGGTAACCAGATTGTTTTACAGGGTAGCGCTGTCGTGGTAACCAGTAAAGACTGATGAGCAGATTGGAGCCAGAGGGCCTGTCATCGTAAAAGGGCCTTCAGTCTTCTTTAAATCGCCCTTCAAAGTTTATTTATAATTAAATGAATTATTATTTATTTGGCAGCACCTGTGCGCTCTCTTTTCTTTTTGAAATTGAGTTTTTTATTATGAGGTATTTTATTGAATCAAACCGACTCCTCCTAAAGCTTTGACACACTGTGAGTGAAGATTCCACATTGTGACAAAGACAGACGACACCGATACACTGGCTCTCTGTTTAACCCCCCTCCCCCCCCTCCCTGTCTGACTGTCTTTCTAGCCTCTTACAGTCTGTCTGTCTGTCTATCTGTTTATCTGCCTGTCTGTCTATTTAGCTGTCTGTTTGCCTGTCTGTCTGTCTATCTGTCTGTCTGTCTGTCTGTCTGTCTGTCTGTCTGTCTGTCTGTCTGTCTGTATTTAGCTGTCTGTCTGTCTGTCTGGTGGTCT